>JAYESA010000003.1:1865000-2399878 GCA_036927795.1 Iris macrosiphon
GACAGGGTCTGATGGCAGTACTGGAGAGGGCACCTGCCCAAGCACCAGCACCAGCACCAGCACTTGCACCTGCCCTGCGAGCATGCACTGTACGAGGCTTCAGAACGATGGGCACGGATACCTTCTCGGGCAAGGAGATGGCAGAGGAGATCTCAGACTGGGTCTCCAACACTGAGATGCTGTTAGAGGGTTCGCAGCTACACCCCGATCTCTGGATGACCGCGGTGAGGGCCCAACTCACAGGCAACGCCCATCACTGGTGGGACTCTATAAAGCGCAGCATTGGCCGACAGCAGGCTTGGGAGAAATTTCTAGAGCACTTCAACACGAAGTATTTCCCAACTACGGTGAGGAACGCCCTGTACTCTCAGTTCTTGCACCTGGAGCAAGGGAACCTGACTGTGGATGCCTATGACAGAGAGTTCAGCAGACTTAGCCGATTTGGAGCAGCCCTGATCCCCAATGACCTGGAGAAAGCCAGGAAATTCCACCATGGCCTCTCTCACGAGCTGCAGAGGTACACTACTACCCAGGCGAGGATCTCTTATGAAGAGGTCCTATCAGAGGTGAGGATCCAGGAGGCTATAGGAGGAGGAGGAGCAAGACGTTCCAGCGTGAACGTACCAGCCAGGACCCAACAAGGAGCCGGAGGACCGATCCGCCGTCCAGGAGCGCAGGCGCAGCAGAGGACAGCGCCGTACCAGCAGAAGGAGTTTTCGACCTGTCACTTCTGTGGCAAGAGGGGACACATCATCCGAGACTGCAGGAAGAAGCTCAGGATCTGCATGGTCTGTGGAGCCAGCCAGCACCTTGCTAGAGACTGCCCCCAGCACAGAGACGCAGCACTCCAGACTGGACAGAGGCCACCAGCAGCACCACTGAGGATACCACCCCCAGCTGGAGGACAGCGTCCACCAGCTACCGGAGGACAGCAGAGAGGACCACCCTTGGTTCCACAGGAGGCACACTTCCACCAGGCCCGCCAGCAGGCAGGAGGGCAGAGGCGCGGACAAGCCTTTGCTTTAGCATCTATTGAGGAAGAACCAGAAGAAGAGGCTATCGCAGGTACAATTCTAGTTACATCATTACCTGCAACTGTACTGTTTGATTCTGGAGCTACACTGTCATTTATATCTAGTAGATTCGTAGCAATGCATAGAGTAGCAACCTCCCCCTTACCTAAGAGTTGGAGAATACTTACTGGAGAAGGCATCGTACCGGTTACCAGCACCATTAGAACGTGCTCAGTAGTTGTTTGTGGTAGAGAGATGAGAGCACGATTGTTGGTACTCCCAACGCCAGCTTTCGATGTAGTTCTCGGCATGGACTGGTTAAGCCAGTACAATGTCGTACTAGATTGCCGGAAGGGTAGCATTACTTTTAGACTGCCAGGACAACCGGAGTTCGAATTCATGCGAGGCACCATCGAGCAAGGAGTAGGACATACAGTTGGAGCTTACATGGCGATGGAGACGGTACCCCCAAAAATCGTTGCAGAGTTCGAGGATGTTTTCCCGAAGGAGTTGCCAGGCCTACCGCTTGATAGAGAGGTGGAGTTCACCATTGAGCTAGTACCTGGAGCAGCACCTATCATCAAATGTGTACCGGTTGGCGAAGAAGGAGCTTGACGAGCTAAAGCTACAGCTAGAGGAGTTGCAGATCAAGGGATTCGTTCGTCCTAGTGCATCACCCTGGGGAGCACCAGTGCTGTTTGTACCGAAGAAAGACGGGACGTTCCGGATGTGCATTGATTACAGAGCCCTTAATGCTCTGACTATCAAGAACAAGTACCCTCTACCGCGAATCGACGATTTGTTCGACCAGCTGACAGGAGCAGTAGTGTTCACGAAGATCGACTTGAGATCGGGCTACCATCAGGTGAAGGTGCGAAGGGAGGACATTCCAAAGACAACATTTAGGACTCGTTACGGTCACTACGAGTTCTTAGTGATGCCTTTCGGATTGACAAATACGCCTGCTGTGTTTATGAACCTGATGAACCGAGTCTTCCATGAGTATCTGGACCAGTTCGTGGTAGTCTTCATCGACGACATCTTAGTGTATTCGAAGAGCCACGAGGAGCACGGGGAGCATTTGAGGCTAGTGCTAGAGACGCTGAGACGAGAGAGGCTTTATGCCAAGCTGAGCAAGTGCGAGTTTCTTCTAGATTATGTCGCATTCCTTGGACACGTTATCTCAGAAGATGGCATTTCAGTAGATCCCGCGAAGATATCATCTGTAGAGACGTGGCCGACCCCTACCAACGTCACGGAGGTGAGGAGTTACCTAGGACTTGCCGGATATTACCGGAGGTTCGTAGAGAACTTCGCAAGGATCGCAGAGCCGATGACCCGCTTGACCCGTAAGGATCAGGAGTTCACCTGGACAGAGGAGTGTCAGACGGCGTTCGACGAGCTGAAGAAGCGTCTGACTACAGCACCCATCTTGACTATACCTTCTGGACCCGGAGGATTTGTGATCTATAGCGATGCGTCCGGGAAAGGATTAGGATGCGTCTTGATGCAGCATGGGAAGGTTGTGGCCTATGCCTCTAGACAGCTGAGGACCCATGAGAAGAACTATCCTACCCACGACTTAGAGCTTGTCGCAGTAATCTTTGCTTTGAAGCTTTGGAGGCACTACCTGTATGGAGAGCGCGTGGAGATATTCACCGATCACAAGAGCCTGAAATACATCTACACACAGAAGGACCTGAATCAGAGGCAGAGACGTTGGCTTGAAGTAATGGCAGACTTCGAGATTGAGCTACAATACCATCCGGGAAAGGCTAATGTGGTAGCCGATGCTTTAAGCTGGAAGCTCATAGCATTTTTCCTGACTACCCAACAACATCTATTGAGAGATCTAGAACAGTTGGGTATCGAAGTCGTCATACCCGGAGTAGACGGCCAGATGTCAAGTTTCCAGGTACAATCGACATTGGTGGAGAGAATCAAGGCTGCTTTGCCGACGGACGCCAGATTTCAGAGGCTTCGACAGAGGACAGAGGCTGGAATATAGACGGGACTGCGTATACACGAGGACGGGACTTTGAGATGTGGAGATCGTCTCTATGTTCTGAATGGAGAGCTACGCCAAGAGCTGATGACGGAGGCCCACAGTTCGACCTATTCTATACATCCAGGAGGCACGAAGATGTATCGAGACCTGTGGCAGTACTACTGGTGGCACGGGATGAAGAAAGAGATAGCCCGCTTCATGGCTAAGTGTCTGGTGTGTCAGCTAGTCAAGGCTGAGCATCAGAGGTCTGCCGGATTACTTCAGCCGCTCCCGATACCGGAGTGGAAATGGGAGCGCATCACCATGGACTTCGTCACGGGTTTCCCGAGGAGTCCTAGTGGCCGCAATGCGGTATGGGTAATCGTAGATAGACTCACCAAGTCTGCCCACTTTTTACCCTTCAGGGTTGGGCAATCTACGAAAGTCTTGGCAGACATGTACATGAGGGAGATTGTATGATTGCATGGAGTGCCAGTCAGTATCGTGTCTGACCGGGATACGAGGTTTACATCATACTTTTGGAGGAGTATGCAAGAGAGTCTTGGTACCCACCTTAAGTTCAGTACTTCGTACCACCCGCAGACAGATGGACAATCCGAGCGCACCATTCAGACGCTGGAGGACATGTTGAGGGCATGTATGCTTGACTTCAGTGGTTCATGGGAGGACCACTTGCACTTGGTCAAATTTTCCTATAATAATAGCTATCAGGCAAGCATTCAGATGGCTCCCTATGAGGCATTGTATGGTAGGAAGTGTCGATCACCAGTATGTTGGAGCGATGTAGGCGAGAGGCAGATTCTAGGACCAGAGCTGATCGTCCATACAGTGGAGAAGGTGAAGAAGATCCAGGGGCATCTACGAGCAGCGCAGGACAGGCAGAAGCATTGGGCTAATGTGCATCGACGACCCCTAGAGTTCCAGTTGGGAGAACATGTATTCCTGAAGATTTCACCTACCAGAGGAACCATCAGATTTGGAGGCAGAGGGAAGCTGAGTCCGAGGTACATCGGACCCTTCGATGTGCTAGAGCGCGTCGGAGAAGTTGCTTACAGATTGGGCTTGCCGCAGACACTGGAAGGAGTTCACGACGTCTTCCATGTATCTCAGCTGAGGAGGTACATACCGGATCCGAGTCATGTGCTTGACCATTCGGAGATCACCGTTGGTCCAAGCTTGTCATACCAGGAGGAGCCGGTAGAGATCCTAGACCGAAGCGAGAAGGTACTACGAGGCCAGACTATCCCTCTAGTTCGTGTCGCATGGAGGTATCACACACTAGGTGAATCAACCTGGGAATGAGAGGACGATATTCGGCAACGTTTTCCCCATCTCTTCGAAGGCCTAGGTATGTGATAGTACTTATTTCATTCAATAGTTTTGTTATATGTCTGTTTTAATTTCGAGGACGAAATGCTCTAAGGAGGGTATGTTGTAAACCCCCTCGCCCAGAAATTAGGGTTAACTTATTTAATTAGCATTATTAGGGTTAATCTGATTTAATTATGATTAATATCTAGTATTATAAATACCTGTGAAATAATTTGATTAATTGGGTTGATACCATAGCTGTTGCCCTAAAACGAATGCTACATATTTGACCTAGACTTGTAAACCCATCATATTGAACCTAGAACAAACCCCGGATAAGGATTTCTGTGCCTGATTTTAGTCGCACAAAAGTCGTTACAAATGTCCACGCACAAATTAATTAAAATGCGTAATTATGTTCGCTGCCCGTTCCAATTGACATTGAGACCCAACCTCAACCAGTTTTGACCAACCCAGATTACGATAATATTGTGCACTGAGCCTACTACACCAAAGACCCTTGACCAACCAAATTTAGACTCCAGGTTTTTAATTAAATTAAATTAGAAACACCGTTATATTAATTAAGAATTAATTAATGTGGTGACCTAACCTAAATTAAATTAGGCCCAACTCCAACCCAAACCCATATCCACACCCACAAGCCTCATACAAAACACCATACACTACCCTAGTCCAATGAGGAACACCAAACATGGTGTTTGTTTACATTAAATCCTAAATTCTAATTAATTGTGCAAATACCAAATTGTCAGGGGCCTAATTGCAAAATTACAATGAGGTATCCCCCTCTCATTGGCCTAAACCATCATGGAGAAAAGAGATGTCATGACCAACCGTATGCATTTGATTTCCCCCCCTTTTCTATGTACTTATATCACTTTATGTAGGGCACATCATGGCCCTACATTTCAAATGACTAAATCCTAGCCCTTCCCTCAACATGTAGGAGCTTCCCCAACTCCCCAAAACCCTCCTACAACCGGCCCTAACCCCAAGACAGCCCCCCCTCACTCTCTCTCCTATTTATACAATTTTTTACAACTCATTGAAGGCACACAACCCAAGATTTATACCTAAAACTCTAACCTCACCCAACCGAGCTCCCCATTCAGCCGACCCCAACCTTCCTACCCGCCGCCTCCCACCGGCCAAACGCCGCCACCGACCACCACCATACCGACCCGACCACCCTCGCCTAGCTCCACCCCACCTGCCACCTCAGCCACCGGCCACCACGACGGTGAAGCAGCTTCCCCAACAACCCGCACAGAACCCGGCTGCTCCCTCCCCGAGTGCACAGCCGACCACCCCTCTGGTTCGTACTCCGCCGCCACCGCACGTCCGGCCACCAAACTCCGCCGAGCCCTCCCCCAGCCAGTCCTCTTCCTCCCCGCGAAGTTTCAGCCGACGCCGCCACCACCTCGAGGAGCTATCAAGACCGCAGTGCCACCGTTCCCTGAACCGCACAGTTCGGTGCCGACGACCCCGAGCTTCGCCGGAGCGCCGTCAGGCCACCCCCGCCGGCGACGATCCACCACCGTGACCCCCTCGACCTGAGGTACAACCTAGTGTATGATTTTATGTATAAATATTAGTAATTATGCATGTATTTTAGGTTGCAAGCTTTTATATATATGAATCTCGTATTTTCAGTATTTAAATACGTATATTATGTATTCTATATATATATATTCTTTTCTGTATTTTATAGTATTTAAATGTATATATATACTGTAAATACTTCTGAGTATAATGTGTATAATATATATATATATATATATATATATATATATATATATACAAATAAATGTATATTTCTGAAATAATAAATAATGTATGTATTATTACCTAATTAATAATGTTGTGTATAAATATAATTAATGCTATATTTACTATTGGTGTATACACATAAGTATATATGTGTATGTATATGTATATAAATAATGTGTGTATATATATAAATATTTTGATATACTTTATTTAATTAGTATAATAGTATGGGAATGTATAAATATTACCTACATATATATGTCATTATTTACTTGTATACTTAGTACATGAATATGGTGATACATCTATAAATAAATATATATATATATAGATACTTGTAAATATTAAATTGTGGAAGAATAAAACAGTATTTAAATACTTATAAATAATGTTATGTATATTACTTAGGCAAAAAAATTTCTATTTTAATACTTATAAATAATGTTGAGTATATGTACAAATAGTATCAAAATGGTTATATATATAGGACTTTTGAATGTTACCCATATTATATATATGTATTAATTTAATACAGGTATTATTGCTGAATAATTCATAAATACTATTTTTGTACTATTAAACATACGTTTTATTTAATATAATATGATTTAGGGTATATGTTTAGACTTATAATAACTATATGTATATATAGTCCCAACCCTTGACAGCTGTAGATACAAACAGTGTGTCTTAGTCGTGCTTTTGTAGCGACTAATTTGGTCATTACTATATCCTATATAGGATTGCTGGACACTACTACCAAGGCATCAGGAGCAGGGCTTTGGATTTCGCAGCTACCCGGGACAGGCAAGTATACCTTGCTGGATTACTGCTTTAAATTTAAATGTTAAATATTTCAAATATACATGAACTGTGCGCGTCCGAGAATGACTCGGGTGCGGTCGACATTGCGACGATGAGTAGTGTACTTGACCTAGTTGCTAGCTGACTCACCCACTGTGAGGATATTTAATATCTTCCTAGACCGTGACACTTATACGATGATACATTTATATTGGGAAGCGGGTCCGCGTACCCGATTCGCTATCGGTGCGTACGACATGCATCACGGATTAGTCTGTTTACTAGAGTAGTATAGTTAGCTGAGACTTGGCATCTAGATACGGTACACTCAAGTCGTGCATTCGACTTGCATATCTATATTGGGCGGGAAGGACAACTGATAAACGTATGGGATACCCCCACCGGATTCCGTGGTATCCAGAGGAACCATAGACCTGGTGACTCCCTATATTCAGACACCGCGCTCTACGGGGTGTTACGGACGTATATATACATTGCAGATACCACGCCCTTAGAGTGTGGACGATATACTTATATACAGATACCTCATTCCTCGGAATGATGGACGTTGCAGATACCACACTCTAGAGGACGTTGGACGTTATGCCTACACCTACTTATACGTTCCTAGGTTGTCCTTATATTGCATTCACTTAGATGGTTAGCACACCCCTTCTTTACTTTTCTTTCAGTACTATATCCAGCATGCATATTGTATCTTGTTACGTCCCTCTGAGGACCTGGTTATCTTCCAGATCTGGACGAGGCCTATTATCCCACAGTTTACGGCCCAGGTGTGGAGGCAAGGTTTGCTCTTGACGAGGAGCTGGAGGTACTTCCATCAAAGTACCCCTGATCAGATTGGTAGGCCTTCTGCCTATGACTGGAGCTCCTTACCTAGTTAGCCGTTGTTCCAGTCACTTTCCTTATCAGTACTTTATTTCAGACTATCAGCACATTTTGTAGTGGGTTTGTTCCCACCAGACATATTTCAGTTGTATTATGTCATTCGACTATGTCCTTATATTCCAGTCTTTCATTTCAGTATTTTACTTATTGTTTGTGGATGAGATTAGACACTGCCTGTTGATATATTAGACTTGTTAGATTTAGGACAGCGTAGCACACTTTGTCAGGATCCATTAAATTGGGATATCTTCGAAGACGTGTCAGCTAGGCAATGCCACGTGGCCTAGTTCCATAATATTTTGGGACTGGGGCGTGACAAGGTATGACGAGAGGATCGAACATTATCGCCCCACCAAGCGATCCTAGACTCATTCAACCAATTATCCTACCAAATATCCATAACCATTCATCCAACATATAGCCCAAGGCACAAATCTCAAGTTATCCCTATAGGCACAATGCCGCTTTTCGTTACAGTGTTTCCAACTGGTGCAACACCCCTCGCTTAGAATAATCCCATAGCACAATGCCCCAACAGTGGCACAATGCCCTCGCCGATGCAGTTGTTCGGTTTCGAACCACAACTGCACGCTTTCTTGACAAATCGCCCAAATGATACTCGTACATGGATGCACGCTCGCTCGTCTGAATTCTCGATATTCCAACCAAGATGTATATTTCCAACTGTCCAATCATAATTCCATTTATCTCTCCAACTGCCCAAAATGTATATAATCCAACTCTAGCTCCAACTATCCATACGCGAAAACCAATTCAAGCCACAAACCAATCCAAGCAAACGATGTGCACTCTATGCATGCCTCAGTGTAGTAATTTCCAAGTCCCAGTCCAAGTGTTCAAGCCTTTACATGTTTTTTATATTATTAGGCATAAAGGAGTAGAGGAGAAGGGACAGAGCCCACTCATATAATTTGATTTCGTTAAGCATCCTGTCCTGCCAATCCGGCCGATCCCTTGAACCCGTGGTCCGATGCAAAGCACGATCTACTCAACTGGTATGACCGTACGAGCGGGCCGTGCTCTCCAAATTATCCGACCGATCGGACTAAGGAAGACAGCATTATCGCTCCAATCCATCTATCTCAGTACTGCTCTGAACGAACACCTGATTTTTATAAAACTCCGCTAGCAATCTGCACATAAAACCAACTCAAATCAATACTTGTTCCCAAATCCAACAAATCAAAATATAACCAGCTATTGCCTCATTCATTCCGACTCAGCGTAACGCATTGTGCGGCTGCAGGGCATTACAGTAGTGCACAGAGCAGACTATGCCGCTTGCATACTGTACAACGCAGAGGAGACTGTATCGCACCAAGCTGCCAACAGCAGTCCCTGTCCCCTCCATACTTAACTCGCTCAAGCTAACTTACTGGCCGCATAGCACCTAGCCGCATAGGTCCTGACCGCATGGGCTCCTGGCCGTATGCGCCCCTAACCTTATGCAAACCTAACCTTATGTGCACCTGACCGCATGTCCCCTGGACGCATGCACATCTGTCCGTATGGGCACCTGGCCGTATAGCCCCTGGCTGCATAGCCACTGGCCGCCTGCGCTCCAGGCTACATGGCTCCACGAAACATGCACCCGAGAAAGCAACCGTGCATGTAAATTATGTATAAAAGGAGCGTACGAGCTCCATGAGACGATGTTGACGTACTAAGTGCAAAGTGCGCCAATAAAGTGCCACTTGCGCCCTTGAGCCTGAGTCCGAGTCTGAGTCGCTAAGTCCCTTTGGGATTTAGCTCCTAAGGAAAACTTCCCAAAAGTGGTGACAAAATAAAGATTGTCATAATGGGGTTCACACTTAATCCTTCTAGAAAAGTCAATCCACATGGGCCACCACTCCATGTGCATATACTAATACTAAGCAAAGCTATATATATTGAGATATACATATTGGTAGTTTTCCAATGTACGACTAAAACTCCTAACGCAAAGTGAAAAATACAAATAATCGCCTACATATATTATAATATATTATCGAGCATTCCTCACAGTGACTACCCATCATGCATTAGGATAGATATCGTCCACGACTTAAACCTTCCCGCATGGGTCAAACTGTAATGCCCCACAACCGCACGGTACGTTACGCTGAGTCGGATTATATGAGGCAATAGCTGGTTATATTTTGATTTGTTGGATTTGGGAACAAGCATTGATTAAGTTGGTTTCATGTGCAGATCGCTTGCGGAGTTCGATGGGAAATAGGTGTTCGAATCAGAGCAGTACTGAGATAGCTGGATTGGTGAGATAATGCCGTCTTCCTTAGTCCGATCGGTCGGATGATTTAGAGAGCATGGTCTGCTCGTACTGTCATACCAGTTGAGTAGATCGTGCCTTGCATCGGACCACAGGTTCAAGGGATCGGCCGTATCGATAGGACATGATGCTTAACGGAATCAAACTTGGTGAGTAGGCTCTGTCCCTTCTCCTCTACTCCTTCATGCCTAATAATATAAAAAATACATAAAGGCTTGAACACTTGGACTGGGACTTGAAAATTACTATACTATGGCATGCATAGAGTGTACATCATTTGCTTGGATATGATTGTGGCTTGAATTAGTTTTCGTGTTGGGTAGTTGTATCTAGAGTTGGATTATATTTGGGGCAGTTGGAGAAGCAATTGGAATTATATATCTTGGTTGGAACCTCGGGTAATTCGGCCGGGCGAGCGTGCATCCGTGCATGAGTATCACTTGGGCACTTTGTCATACAAAGCGTGCGGTTGTGGTTCAAAATCGAACAACTACATCGGCCAGGGCATTGTGCCACTGTTGGGGCATTGTGCCATAGGATTATTCTGAGCGAGGGGTATTGCAACAATTGGAAACACTGTATCGAGAAGCAGCATTGTGCCTATGGGAATAACTTGAGATTTGTGCCTTGGGCTATATGTTGGAGAATGGTTATGGATTATTTGGTTGGATTTTGGTTGGATGAGTCTAGGATCGCTTGGTGGGGCAAGAATGTTCTATCCTCTCGTCATACCTACTTAGTGTCTGCATGTCACGGACAACCTGTATTGCACAGGGTTTCGTCTCCTCGAACGGAATAGGCTCCGGAGCACCGGGACCGTTCGGCCATGGAGGAGACAATGGTAACGTGCCTTGGGTGCGG
Organism: Iris macrosiphon; assembly: GCA_036927795.1. NCBI lineage: Eukaryota > Viridiplantae > Streptophyta > Magnoliopsida > Asparagales > Iridaceae > Iris > Iris macrosiphon. The sequence continues at coordinate 1,875,991 of JAYESA010000003.1, forward strand.
TGCCGGTAGTTCGATACGACCAGGCGGGCTAGTTACTCAGTCTGGATCTGGTAAAACTGCACTTGATCTGTCCGATCAAAGTCCTTTATGGCTTGGCCAGTGACTTCATATAGATAAGAGTTGGTTTGCTTTATATTTGGTTTGGTTTTTTCTTTTCGCGTAGGCGGCGGCCACCTTGCTTCGGCAAGAGTGTGCATATCGAGATTGGATTATAACGTTTAGTTTAAGGATGGATATTGAGGCTTGCAAATGGTTCGATAGGTTCTCGTATTGCTTGGGTTTGAGTAGGACGGTTTGTATGCTAGTTTCCTTCGAGTTGGTTATATATTGCTTGTCAATTGGTTTGAGTTGAATACTTGCATGCTTAACTTGATTTACATCTTTCCTTAACATGTTATACCCTATGCCATAAAATAAATCTAGAATTCAACTAGAAAGATCACCATATAACTATTTGCATTCATTATTTTACTTAGTGTTGGCTTAAACGAGTGGGTTACCCCGCTCACCAGTACGGCTGTCTACTAACCCATATTTGTAGGCATTATTTCAGGTACGCAGGTGTAGTGGCACTGCTTGGATATACGAGATATAATGTATGAACGGTAAGTACCTTTGTGGGCTAGAGAAAAGAGCAAGAGTATTATATTGCCTTTGTGGCATCGCCTTTATGGCATTTTATTTGGACCCTATCGAGAGCTTCGCTGCGTATACTCTGATGTGCGCTTGGTACACAATACTTGACTTTCGCTGCAACTTGGTCGTTTCGATGATAACTTTGGTATTTGACAACATCGCCTTGTATGAGCGCAACTCCAGGCTCGTACGGCATCCCGTCCCGATGAGAACGATTATTTTGCGGGAGCGCTGCAACGTGGTGATTCACGTTTAGTGGGGACTATTGAGCTTGCGGAAGATTGGGGCATGACATATTGGTATCAGAGTGCCTGGTTCATTTTCCTCGAACTTGGTCCTTCGCTTCATCACAAACTCTAAATAGCTTCCGCGTGTCATTTAGCTCTTGGCTCTACTCGGTGCCGCATTGGATGTTTCATGCAATAAGTCTATATATTGCTAGTTGTGGCTGCATATTATGCTTCGTTGCGTTACTTTTGTTGGTTTTTGTTAGATCGCTTAGCATCGCTAGGCATTGTTGCATTTGTGCAGCAAGTTGGGTGGCGTTGTTGTATTTGTGCAACAAGTTGAGAGGTGTGTCTTTGAGTTGGCTTGGCTTGTCATTCGAAGAGTTTCTAATTGCATCGGTGGATTAATTGGTTGGCAGACAAGATTGGTTATGCGGCATGTTGTGAGTAGAAGCATTGGATTAAGAATGGATCGTTGCACGAGTTGCTCGTGTAGTGAAAGTGTTGGATAGAAGTTTGAATTTTGGCTGGGTATATCACATAGAGCATTAGCTGAGCAGGTTTGAGTTTGGCTTAGGAATATCAGGATAGCATTGTACGAGTTGCATATACAACAAATATAAGGAACAATTGGGTATTGGATTGGATTACTTGGAAGAGAGATCGTCGCATGGGTTGCTCGTGTAGCGAAAGTATCAAACGGTTTGAGAATAGTTGGAAGTATCGAGAATGGAACCTGGCACGAGTTGCATAGCGAGATTGATGGAAAGAGTTGAATGGTTTAAGCATTGGCTGAGTTTCATGTCAGACTTGAATTGGGGATGGTAGGATCACGCATAAGGGATGGTTCAAACAGATCTTGAATCAGTGCAAGGAATCGTAATGTGAGTAGCGACTTGATTCGGAGTGGTATATGGGATACCATATAGTGAGCAAGGCATTAAAATATTTTGGATAGACATTAATGGAAATTGCCTCAACGGACACAGGTAACAGGAATACAAGTTGGTTGGTGCACATCGGCTGAGTTAGGAAGAATGAAAAAAATGGAGCAAGTGAATATTGAGTTGAGAAATCGAGAACGTACTTGTGCAAATGAAAGTAAAGTTGGACTTGGGTGATGGGCAAGATCAGAATAAGCAATGGGAAAGAGTGTTTGGAAATTTGAAGTATTGAGGCAGACAAATCATTACAAAAAGTTGTGATTGTTTAGATGGAAAGCCGAATATCAAAGTTCGCTTGCAAGATTTAAAAGTTCAGTGGAGCATTCTTGGATGCAAATAGAGTTGATCATGAGGAACAAACAGTTAGGATACGCTTAAGCGAAGCGATGGGTTAATCGAAGGATAGCTAGTACGGACTACAAAATTATAGAAACACATTAGAGCAGTTGGTTGAGAAATAAAACACGACTTGGTTTGGAGGGGCAATATGATGGATTCATACGAACTTAAAGTATTTTGGTTATTGGTGCTTGTGAAGCTTGACTCGGGTTTAGCGAAAGTAAAATTTGGCAAAATGGTGCAACAAGGGTAGACGGATTCTTCGGAAGACATAAACGAGCATGAGACAAGTCTAGTTGATGTTGAGTCAGATTGGAAGTTAACTTGCAGTACTGAGACGGATTGAGGCAACAAGTATTGGCAATATGGATTTGAGATTTATGTTGGAACTGATGCATGAGTCATTGAGAGTGTGTGGACTAATCAGAACATAGAGAAATCAAGACGGGGCTAAGAAATGGAACGAGAGTAAGGATTATGGCCGATGGACATTTGAAGATAGCTAAATGAGATAGCAACATTGGAGCAAATTACTGTGCTACTCGAGTAAGTTGGACGTGCATTATGGAATACGACAAACGGATAAGAATTGGAGCAAGTCTTTGGTTTCGGGAATCATTGCAAGTGGTAGTGCGAGAAGTCAAATATGGCAGTTCGAAAAATTTGATGGATTCAGGACAGAACGACGGATTGATGGAAGATGGTTTCAGCGAGCGCAGTTCTCGAATTATGGCTTGGATATATAGTAAGACTCTAGGTGGTTAAGTGGTATTTGGTTGACAGATCAGCAGAGGTAGTACATGAAGTGCTCAAATTTGGAAGTTCGTTCGGATGGAATGGTTGGATTATGTCTCAGATTTGCAGATAAGATATAACATGGTTCGTAGTAACTGTCCATCGTGATATTATCGAGCGTAGCTTCGGGACATATGACCCTAGCGACTTGACCGCCAAATCAGAGATGAATATTGTAGGCCCATAGAACGACCCTTGCGGTGGCACATTTGGGAATGCGTCGAGGGCAGATGTGAGTAGTGTGTGTTGGTGATTTGGCCTACTGACTGAGTGTTGGATTTGAGAGAACCTTGGGATAGCCTTCAGCTGAAGATGCAGCCAGAAGATTGAAGCGATGGTGGGAATGGCCTAAGTCAACTGATGAGATTCGGAGTTAAAGATTTTTGAAGATAACATCGCCTCTGACTCGTCATGCCCCAAAAGGGAATAACATTCATATGAATTGACGACTGTGAAACTAACTTGTGAAGTTAAAGCAGCGGCTCGTTCAGATCAAATCATTACAATACTGGAAGGGATAGATGTGCCTCAAATTTACAAGATGCATCAAAACTTAATCTGGGATGCATGCTCGTACAGAAGGCGAAGGTGATATCCTGTGCTTCAAGGCAGTAGAAGCAGCGCGAAAAACTATTCCATGCGCAACCTAGGAATTATGGCGAGTGTGTCCACGTTAAAATCCTGGCGACACTATCCCTTTGGCGTGGCGACGAGATCTTCGTGGATCACACGAACCTCAATATAGATGTTCACCCAGTAAGGTATTGAGATTGAGAAAAAGGTGTTGGGCTGAGATGATCTAAAGCAAAGTTTGATATTTGGGTAAGTCGCCTAGCTGGGGTAGTATCAGTTAAGATGATCGTTTGGTGCAAGAGATAGTATTTGGAGATATTGCATGTAGAACATGGTATGATTGGAGACATGCTAGTATTTGGTTAGTTGATTGGATGGTGCTAGTGTGGATTCAGAAATAGTTGGATGGATTGAGTTGGAACACGAACTGATTGAGTCGGTGGAAAATCATCATACTTGAGGATAGCGCTTGTGCGAATATGTTGGAATTAAAGTTAGGATTGATTAAATTAGGAATAAAGTGAATGAGTGCCTCGGACATAAAGATACCCCTGTAACTTGTCCAAATTCGCTATCGCTAAGCTCGGCTGAAATGCATGTATTTCATGGATGCCTTAAATATGTGTACGATCCAAAACTAAGCGATATGAGGAATTCGTATTGAGATGCAAGGAGGATTTGGGAATATAGAATTTATGCGAGCGTTTAGTATGAGCGAGATGCTGAGTCAGGATTAAGAGAATGTGAGTTGCATGGGGCAGATTATGAATTGGATTGCGGCATGCTAGTAGAGAATGGATACTAGTATGGTTCGGAGACGAACCTGATTCTAAGTGGTATATTATGTAATGCCCCACAACCGCACGGTGCGATACGCTGAGTCAGATTGAGTGAGGCAATAGTTGGTTACATTTTGATTTGTTGGATTTGGGAACAAGCATTGATTGACTTGGTTTCATGTGCAGATCGCTAGCGGAGTTCGATGGAAAATAGGTGTTCGAATCAGAGCAGTACCAAGATAGCTGGATTGGAACGATAGTGTCGTCTTTCTTAGTCCGATCGGTCAGATGATTTGGAGAGCACGACCTGCTCGCACGGTCATACCAATTGAGTAGATCATGCTTTGCATCGGACCACGGGTTCAAGGGATCGACCGTATCGGCAGGACATGATGCTTAACGAAATCAAACTTGGTGAATGGGCTCTGTCCCTTCTCCTCTACTCCTTCATGCCTAATAATATGGAAAATACGTAAAGGCTTGAACACTTGGACTGGGACTTGGAAATCACTACACTGTGGCGTGCATAGAGTGTACATTGTTTGCTTGGATAGGATTGTGGCTTGAATTGGTTTTCGCGTTGGGTAGTTGGATCTAGAGTTGGATTACATTTAGGGCAGTTGGAGAAGCAGTTGGAATTATATATCTTGGTTGGAACCTCAGGTAATTCAGGCTAGCGAGCGTGCATCCGTGCACTAGTATCACTTAGGCGCTTTGTCATACAAAGCATACGGTTGCGGTTCAAAACCGAACGACTGCATCGGCGAGGGCATTATGCCACTGTTGGATTATTGTGCCATGGGATTATTCTAAGCGAGGGGTATTGCACCAATTGGAAATACTGTGTCGAGAAACGAGATTATGCCTATGGGATTAACTTGAGATTTGTGCCTGGGGCTATATGTTGGAGAATGGTTATGGTTTATTTGGTTGGATTTTGGTTGGATGAGTCTAGGATCGCTTGGTGGGGCGAGAATGTTTGATCCTCTCGTCATACCTACTTGATGTCTGTATGTCATAGAGAACCTGTGTTGCACAGGGTTTTGTCTTCTCGAACGGGATAAGCTCCGGAGCACCGGGACCGTTCGGCCATGGAGGAGACAATGGTAACGTGCCTTGGGTGCGGTGTCGGTAGTTCGATACGACCAGGCAGGCTAGCTACTCGGTTTAGATCGGTTAGAACTGCACTTGATCTGTCCGATCAAAGTCCTTTATGGCTTGGCCAGTGACTTCATATAGATAAGAGTTGGTTTGCTTTACATTTGGTTTGGTTTGTGCTTTTTGCGTAAGCGGCGGCCACCTTGCTTTGGCAAGAGTCTGCATATCGAGATTGGATTATAACGTTTGTTTGAGGATGGATATTGAGGCTTGGAAATGGTTCGATGGGTTCTCGTGTTGCTTGGGTTTGAGTAGGACGGTTTGCATGCTAGTTTCCTTCGAGTTGGTTATATATTGCTTATCGATTGGTTTGAGTTGAATGCTTGTATGCTTACCGTGATTTATAGCTTTTCTTAACATGTCATACCCTATGCCATAAAACAAATCTAGGATTCAACTAGAAAGATCACTATATAACTGTTTGCATTCACTATTTTACTTAGTGTCAGCTTAGACGAGTGGGTTACCGCGCTCACAAGTACGGCTGTGTACTGACCCACATTTATAGGCCTTATTTCAGGTACGCAGATGTAGTGGCATTGCTTGGATATACGGGACATAATGTATGAACGGTAAGTACCTTTATGGGCTAGAGAAAAGAGCAAGAGTATTACATCACCTTTGTGGCATCACCTTTGTTGTATTTTATTTGGACTCTATCGAGAGCTTCACTGCGTATACTCTAATGTGTGCTTGGTACACAATACTTGACTTTTGTTGCAACTTGGTCATTTCGATGATAACTTTGGTGTTTGACAACATCGCCTTGTATGAGTGCAACTCCAAGCTCGTACGGCATCACGTTCCGATGAGAACGATTGTCTTGCGGGAGTGCTGCAACGTGGTGATTCACGTTCAGTGGGGACTATTGAGCTTGCGGGAGATTGGGGCATGACACAAACAATAGTACGATACAAGAATGGACTATGCCTTAAATTCTGAACCATAGCTGTTATTCTTCCTACTCGCACAATAACATCAGTTGAGCCTCTAGTCACATATTAAAGGCCCTGTGCTGACCTGGTTACGGTAGATGTATCTTGGGTGTCTACAAGTTCACCCTCAAGAGACGGCTTGTATCTCTGTCCATACACTTAGGTGAGTTCCTTAATTGAAAGAGTTTAATATATCCTAGCATAAAGCATTGCTCTTCCATGCGGTGCTATGCCGCTGTGACATGGCTTATAGTCGAGGTTAACTACCTCATATGGTGTCACCCACAATAGCATGAGGTCACTAACCTCTTAGTAGTGTTATACTACATCCCAGCATGAAGCATTGCACTTTCGTGCGGTGGTATACCACAATGACATGGCTCACAGCCGAGGTTAACTACCTCATATGGTATCACCCACTGTAGCATAAGGTCATCGGCCTCTTAGTAGTGTTATGCTACAACTCTCTATCTTTTCAGCGTTAGGCTACTTGCCTATTTGCGGTGTTAATACTACTTTGACATGGCTTGTAACCGAGGCTTTACATCTTTTACCTCATCGTGGTGTCACACTACTGTAGCATGTGGTATAAGTCCCTTGTAGTCCTGAACTACACGTGCTTTCTGTAGCGTACATCGGACATTCACTCTACCCGAAAACTCATTAAGGCGTCAAAGCCAACCTTACATAGGAATTGTTCTATAGAACAAAATAGTAGACTACAGTGGTTTTGGGCACGTATCCCATATTGTCGATAAGGACTACCCATTATACCTGATATTTTTTCCAGTCAGTGGTCCTCTCTTGAACCAAAATCTAGATGCCTAATAGATTTCTCTTTGAACTAGTAGCATAAAACTTAATGGTAGGATTACAATAATACAATATCAGAGGTCCTTTAAGCCCATTTTACTTGCTGTATCTTTGACTAGCTGACGCTTGAGGTCTTTAGTAAACGGATCTGCGAGGTTCTCCTACTATATATCGGTACAGCAGAAATCTATACACCAACTATTGAAGGATCGTACATGAGCTCCCGAAGCCATTATGCTTCATCTGCTGCAACTGCAAGTGCATAGAACTCAGACTCCATCGATGAACGTGAGAGCATCATCTGCTTCTTTGACTTCCATGATATGTATCACTCCCCGTTCCCAAAATACGTATTTTGGGTATATTTATTTTTTGCTTGTATTTATTTTTGCTTAGAGTATTTCTTGCTCATATGATCATTCAGTTGCATGCATGAAGACTAGACCCATTCTTTGGTTTAGCATGGTCCATGGTTTATTTGTGAGATAGTTTATTCATGAACTTGAACCCATCGTCTAAACCTCAAACCATAGCTATATAAGGTAACTTGTTTCTCTCTCTTCCATCATTCTTTATTTTCTCTCTTTCTTTTATTTTTAGGCAAGTACACCTTGTACTTCATGGAGAAACCTTCTGATTTTTGTTTCTTGTTCTTTTCTTGTATTTTATTAGTTTATTATATGCTCATGATGATTCTAAACACTTTTAGTACTTAGAGTTTTAGGTTTTTATGGGTAGATTTGTGTAGATCTACTTTTATAACTTAGGGATTCTTAGATTCCTTGAGTTTTTGGTAGTTTTGATCTACTAAAACATAGTATTTTCAAAAATATTTTTTAGGATGGATGTAGCACTTCAATTCGAGCATTTTGGATTTTGGTTCACTCAATTCGGAGTTAAAACGTAATTTTTATAAAGAAAATAAAATTTTGGTTTTGGAGCTTTCGACATGGCTGAACCTGCTGTTTGGAACAATGAAGATTTCATGCGGCCAGCACCATATGCGGCATGAAGATGCTATGCGGCCTGAACTCTTTGTCTTATACCAGCATGCGTCCATCTCTTTTGGATGCATGACTGACTAATACACATATGTTCTGAAAGGACTTCTTATGTTTAGTAGCTGAACGAATAAGAAATTCGCTAAGTCCAAAATACTCCATGCGACACCGACACTTATGTGGCAAGCAGATTATGCGGCCACCATCCTTGGACGCATGACTCTGAAACCATGGCACATCTTTTCATAGTTTTTTCTTTTCTTCCTGAAACACTCTATGTCATATTACTGACACTTTATTTATTCCCCGTCGCCTTATTACTTATCCCGAGGAGTAGACCTAGCCCTGGCTCCATGTCGCATGACTCCATGCGGTCAGGATTGTCATGCAGCAGCTGATTCCATGCGGCCTTGATCCTTCTGTGCGCATGCGACCCCTTGCACGCGTTTTATTGGACTAGTTTTGGTTGAATGTTCCTTTGGACTTTATGAGTTGTATGTGTTACTCTGATGACCATAAAACTATTAGACCCATCTATGCATCATTACCTGACCACTTATATCAGTGCTGATACAATTACTGCGTGCTATGTATTCCTACGTGCTAAGTGTTCCTACGCAATTATATTATATGTTTACACTGTGGTGTACCTATGTGCTACACGACATGTGATATGACTCAATCTCCAATATGGACATAAGGGTTACTCAATGACCAAGCGTGGCTAGGATCTGTTGATTGTTTCATCACGCTGGGGTGAATCCAAATTGAACTATCAAGTGACAAAGTGGATTCATATCTAGCGTGGTTGTACTACGGTACGCCATATAAGGAGAATACCATGTGACTACGCCATGATACAATTACTACGTGCCATGAGATTCTAGTTAACTAGCCACCTCTAGTCATCTAAAATGGAGTGTGCAGGCTAGTCCCCATGGATATTGTTTAAATCCTCATTAGTGGGTGGCAATATCCGAATACTATATGATCTTAGCAGGTGGCCTTATGAGGGACCAGTGCATACTACTATGTGCTATGCGGCGATTTATGGCTCGGCTAACCCTGCTAGTACCTAGTTCAATCCGAGGATTTCTATATGCATAATATCTCTGGGATAACCCAGACTCCATCTAGTAAGCCATACAAGTGATTGTCCGATTATGTAATTGAGCGTGTTTGTGTATTGTATCTACTGTCAAATAGTCTAGGAATATGGACTGTAGTGACCCGCTCCGCGTAGGCACTATGTATCAAAGGTGAGTGGGCAGAACTTCATTCTATGATTATTGCATGCCTTAATAATGAATCTAAGTTTTTGAATGCTTGTTTGCTTAAGGTAGTTCATTGTGTTGGCTTGATAGAGGATTTCCCCTAGATGTGCATTTATTCCTATATGTGCATTTGTCCCTAGAGTCTTTGAGTATAGCTCACGAGACACGCTGCGCACACCCTGATAATAGAATGATCGACTAATCTTGTCTGCTTGCTTATATCGAATATAAAACTCTATTTTTAAAGATATTTCCAAAGCAAAGTAATATGAATCCGTTCTTCTGCTGCATGTAACGAACATAGGTAAAACTAGAAAGATCACTAGTAATGTAATATTTTATAACATGATTACTTAGAGTTGGTTTTAGTAAATGTTTGTTTCTGTTCAGTTGTTTATACTCACCAGTACTTATAAAAATGATGACCCAACAATATTTTACTTGCTTGCTGGTACTGGATCGTCCGAGGAAGCAATCGGCGTACCTCATCCCCAAGACCCAAAAATCTAGTTTTAATCGTCCGAGAAAGTGCCGACCCACCAATATTTTACTCTGTGTCGATGAACGTCTATTCCAAATCGACTATTCCGGGGTGATCTTGTCGATCGTAACTCAACATTCGCTTGCTCCATGTTCCATTTCCTAACTCAGCCGATGTGCACCAACCAACTTATATTCCTGTTATCTGCATCCATTGCGTCAATCCCATTGAGATATATCCCAAATATTCTAATGCCACTTAACTATGTGATTTACTCTATACCACTCAGAATTAAGTCACTCCTCATATTACCCTTCTTTGCACTAATCCAAGATCCATTCAAACCATCCATTATGCGTGATCCTGCCATCCCCAACTAAAGTCTGACATAAAACTCAGCCAATACATCAACCATTTAACTCTTTTATCGATCTCACTATACAACTTGTGCCATATCCTATTCTCAATACTTCCAACTATTTCTCAAATCGTCTGATACTTTCACAACACGAGCACCCTGTGCAACGATCTCTTCCAAGTAATCCGACCCAATACCTAATTGTTCCTCAAATTTGTTATACGACCAACTCGTGTAATGTTATCCTGATATCCCCAAGCCAACTTAAACCTGCTCAGCCAATGCTCTTTATGATATACCCAGCCAAAAATCAAACTCCAACACATTCGCTATACGAGCAACTCGTGCGACGATCCATTCTCATCCGATGCTTCTACTTATAATATGCCACATATCCAATCTAGTCTGCCAACCAATTGATCCATTGATGCAACCATAAATCTCCCTGAACGATAAACCAAACCAACGCAATGACGCCTCTCAACTTGCTGCACAAATGCAACAATGCCACATAACTTGCTGCACGAATGCAACAACGCCAAATGATGCTACACGATCTAACAAAAACCAACAAAAGCCAATGCAATGAAGAACAACATGCACCCACAACCAACAAATATTTAGACTTATTGCATGAAACATCCAATGCGACACCGAGTAGATCCAAGAGCAAAATGACACGTAGAAGCTATTGAGAGTTTGTGATGAACCAAAGGACAAAGTTCGAGAAAATAAACCGGGTGCTTTGATACCAAATTGTCACGTCCCAATCTCCCACAAGCTCGATCGTCCCTCCTGAATGTGAATTACCATTTTGCAGCGCTCCCACAGGACAATCGTTCTCATCGGAGCGTAATGTCGTGCGAGCCTGGAGTTGTGCTCGTACAAGGCGATGATGTCAAACATTAAAGTTATCATCAAAATTACCAAGTTACAGCGAAAGTCAAGTATTGTGTATCAAGCACACATCAGAGTATACACATCGAAGCTCTCGATAGGGTCCAAATAAAAATGCCACGAAGGAGAATGCCACAAAGGTGATGAAACACTCTTGGTCTTTCTCTTTCCCATAAAGGTACTTACGGTTCTATATATCATGCACCATATATCCAAGTAGCGCCACTTGTCACGCCCCAGTCCCAAAATACCGAGGGACTAGACACGTGGCAATGGCCAACAGCACACTCCAATGGGCAAATCCAATTTAATGGACCCGTTAGAGTGTACTTAAGCTGTAAAATAATAGTAAATAGGTCTACGATACATGTCAAATCTAATCTCATCCACAGCAGATAAATCAATATCAAAATAATAACATATAAACCAACATCAAGTCTCGAATAAAGGATATCGGAGAACAACCCGATAATGAGTTTGGTACAGCAATTTACTAGACAGGAAATAAAGTGTCCAACAACAGAAAAGATTGAGTATATAAAAAGCAGATACTCAAGTGAAATCCTCGGGCATCACCTCGTCCACTGGTATAGGTTCAGCTTCAGCGTCTGCTCTTGTCCCGTACACCTCAGAATAAATCTTCTCCGCTAAACCTGGAGACATAATATGGATCCAGGTCCTCAGGGGACATAGCAAGGTACAAGAATAACTCAAGCCAAATATAAGCAGTATATAAAATGAATTAATAGGGTAAACTATGTAACCAGCTATGTGATATGCAAGTGCGAGCATCACTAGTACTCAGGCTGAGACCACTACAAGCTCTGTGTCAGCGAGCCGGTAGCAGTAATAACACGTAAAGGGCCAAGCTCTCGATCAGAGGCTAAAGCACCGCAATAATAAATATATATGTAATCAGTCTGTAGCCTGTGTGTCTCTCCCCACCCAATGAAATCATACGTCTCATGTCCACGATATCTCATATCCACGACACGCAAGATCATAGCTAATGCAGCGGGTCATAATGATAGCTATGCATATAAAATCTATGTCACAAATTCTGTAACCTATACAAAATTACCATGAATAACTCAGGAAGATTCTGTCTCATGAATAGTGTCAGGTATCTTATGGTATGACGTACTTGATAAAGCAAGCACGAAAATATATATGATCATAATATCAATTCTCTAGGTGACATTACACAACTTCGCGTACGGCGTTGACACCCGAATATTATTCGGACGCTAAGCAATGTCACACGGTCCTAGATTAAATATATATAACACAGAAAATAGGTCAAGAAAATAATATGAAGTAGGTACTACAAGATTGGTTAGGTATACTTGCTTGGGTTTTGGTTTCCAATAGTTGCTCCTGTAACAACATGATCTTCAAGTACTCCTCCGGATGCTGAAATAGACATTACCATCATTCTCAGAAGATATGAAATAGCTAAGATTGCCTACCCATAAGTCCAATTTTGACACAGGGGCAAAATTGACAGTTTCTGGTCAAAGCGGGGTCCACATGTGGCCCACTTTGCACCGAAAAATGTGTCAGAGACAAAGTTTTCCAAATTTGTCAAACTTAGTGTCTACAAGTCCAGAACAATGATACGAATCTAAGGAATGTCCAAAACTGGATTTCGACGAGCCGATCACAAAATTGCCAATCAAGTGGAGCCGTGGGGCCCACGATACGGGGTTTCGTCAACGTTTTCAGGATCGAACCAAACTTGGGTCACAAGACCAGCGTAATGCTACAAGTCCGATGGCGCAAGTTTTGTTGTGAAATGACAAGCACACTTTCACGCCCTGATCTCCTGCCGAAATCGGCCGTCCCCGCTAGGCACGAATCACCGCACCAGCGCTCCCGCGGGACGTTCGTTTCCATCGTGACGCGATGCCGCACGAGCCTAGGGTTGCGCCCGCGCAAGGCAAATACCGAAATGGCCGTTGATAACTAGTTCACAGAGTCGTCATAGCGGAAACATAAAATGAACACAAGTATTGAATCCAAATTAAGCTCTTTATTGATATGAAGTAAAGATTACAAGCGACGCTAAGCCGAGATTACAAATCGCTCATGCTCTCTCTCTCTCTCTCTTACATTGAATATGCACTTAGGCTTGGAACCAATACAAACAATCTGGATGATGATGTTCCCATACATTATGTCTCATATATGCGAGCTCCAGGTCCGTGCGCCACGCTCCAAGACGCCAAGTGCGGTCCGGCGCCTCATTGCGATAGCGATCTCCGAATCCGTACGAGTTTCCCCTGCACCCTGTATGCAGACTGGTTGGGTATCAGTACATTGAATGCACTGGTGGGGAGGCCTCTCGCCCACGCCACAAAACAAGCACGTTCATTAGTTATGTGCACCGACTAGTTCCGTTGTCTTTCTATTCTTTTGCCTTAGGATCAGTTACATGGCAATATAAAGAAAGAAATCTCCGTGTCATCTCAAGAGTGTCATATTTATGAACAATTGAGTTCACCTTACCATTTTTTACCATTCGGCCTTACCTGTCATATGCAGCAATATAAACAATTATCTACGAAATAACAAGAAGCAACTATAAAACCCAAGTGTTATGCCGTGCCTCTGCCTCATAAGACCCATTTTACTAGAACTATGTGTGATACCATGCATCCATTCTAATTATGCATAATGTCGTGCAAACACACTCCTCCCCGTTTCTCCTTTTCTCAGTGCGGATAGCCGCTATGCAAACATGACTTATCTATATGAAGGTCACTGGCTCTGTTAGCCATATTGGACAATATCTGCGATGGACGGCTGTCTCCCCAGCTCGGCTGCTAGCCTTGCTGGGCCTCCTAGCCGTCTAACGAGTCGACGCCCATCCAGGTCGGTAGCAAGCCTTGCTGGATGCCTCGCTCTCGCCCGCTAGTCATCAGCTAGCGTATCGCCAGGACTACACTGGCACTCCGTCCTCCCGGGCCTACACGATTCGGATGCCTCAGCAATCGTGTCGAGGACTCTCTCTACCTGGTGCGCAACCAGTTATCCGTGACCATGCAACTACTCCCCCAACTTCCAATCCTAGCCGAGGACAACACTCGGATCAATCTTTGCCGAGGACTACACTCGGATCAATCCTTGCCGAGGACTACACTCGAATCTTTTCTTCTTTACGCAGCTCTCTGATTAGAGACTGCCTCGGCGATCTGCATATCCCGAGTACATTCATTTCCTTCCATCTCCTGACTTGGAACGACTACTTGATAGCCTTCCTCGTCTATGTATGCAACATGATTTTACTCTATCCCGTGTTGTGTTCCGTACGGTACAACACCTCAGTATAAACTCACACTACTTTATAGCATATATGAAGGAAATTACTATATTCTAACTCAACAATCCCGACTACACAAATAGCAAATAAAATCTCCATGTTCTATACAATGATAAGGCGGGATTATCCCCTTAGCTATGTGCGTTCATCTCTCTTTTATTAGCATGCAAAGGTTATCGCCTATAAACTAGCATGTAACATTCATTTTCTTAGTGTGCAGCTAAGTAGAGACAGGTTCACCGGGGCCACCCACCTTAGCGATGTATCGCATCGGTCGAGCGAGACTCCGGACGCGCCTCTGATAGCCTAAGTCTGACTCCATTGAAGATCCCAGCATGAAAGCCTTTGCATCGAACGAGCCATCTCGCTGAGCAAGGCAGGTTGAATAGATACACTTGTGCCGTTTGAATCGGCCCTCCGGGTTGAGCGGAGCGGGTCGTTATATCATACACCACTCAGAACAAGTCTCGTCCTCGAGACTTCCTGAGCGCAACTCGTACCATCGCATATCTTCTAAACCCAACTCTATACACCTTGCCTAACTTCCAAGGACTGTCTTAATACCACAATCATTTACTTTCTCACCATGCGTTACGCCAACGTTAGCCAATTCTCATCGAACGACTCTATCGTTCAATGCTATCGAGTTATACTCAACTCACTCGTTGCACTCCCGACTCAAAATCTACTGCACCTACCAATATGTCATGCCCCGATTTCGGCTAATCGATAATCGTCCCAGGGGCGTGATGCCGTGCATGTGTAGGGCTATAATACCCAAGCACATGGTATTCTATAACTTAATGGGCACTTACAACTCATAATTGGGTGGACTCGTCCAACTTGTTATATTACCTTTCATAGGAACCAAATGCATCCGAACACATTCGACAGTTTACTTGACGTCGCCTATCGAAACCCATCGTTACGCCTAAACCAAAGGTTTAAACTTGGGCTAATTTTCCAATCTCGTTTGCATCACTCTCTTTGAGTCACCGTCCAATCTCGCTAAGTAAATCGTACCCAATCACCTACGTTTTCTGACTCAGTCTATATTGCGCCTTAGCGCAGAGCTAAATTGCCCTCTTGGGATACGCTCTAATTTTTCACGTCTTTTGGTTCAATCGAACTTAATTTCCTATTCGTTTTACTCGTTCCGTTCGCCCGAGTGCTAAATCATTTTATCCGAATGATCTATTCGTTCAACTATTGCATCCCTAAACTCAGTCTCGTGCTGCGCCTTAGCGCAGAACTATCCCGGTAGCACGAGGAGCGATACAATCTTTCTTCTATGAAAATTTAGGTTGAGGCTAAATTATTTCAGTTGCCACACTCATCCATGCGAATTCGAACATTTTCCTTTGCAGCTGCATCCGAGTTATGCATATCGCTAAGTCTGGATCGTACCAATATTCAAGGCGTCCCCCAAATATGTGTATTTCAACCAAGCTCAGTGACAGCTAAGTCTGACAAGCTACTCGTGAAAATCTTTTGAAACGCGGATCGTCCTGCTATATGAATGACCGAACTCTTGTTCGATCCAGCTATCGTCTTATCCTTTACCATCGCATAACCTATCCAACCAAACCAATTATCACCCGAGTCCTATCTTGCATATCGTTTGTTTCAACACGAACGTTGCTAGTGTATATTTCCAATTCCAAATTCTAACTCTAAGTCTTGTTGCCAGTTCTACCGTTCTTCCCGAATGATACTCTGAAGTCAGCCATTCCAGTTTAACTCAAGGCACAAGGTCGTCTGCCTAGCCACTAGGTCAGCTCACACAGTCATAGGTACAACTCAAGTTTGTGACTCATCGCGCAACCGCGTTGCACAACGCTCGCCCCAAACACCCTAAGGTCAAACCATTGTTCCTTTACACGGGTATTCTACCCAAACTCGTTTCACTCAGATTTCTAAACATCGAGCACAGTTCATCCTATCACACCAACACGCTCGTCCAACCGAACCCATGATACGCCCATGTTTCAGGGCTAACCCATCGATTCGCACACACTATCTCTTCCATCACGTTGATAGAATTCACCAATCCATCCTTTTCTACACCTGTATCACTAAGCCACAATTCCATTATAAATCATCGATGTATATCATGAACTCTAAGTCGTCCAGCACAATCTACGTATACGTTCATGAAAACATCCAACATCTCTTACTTCACGTTTCTAGACTAACTCCTCAAGAAAATCCTTAGACTCATTTTATCCTGAAACTTGTCTTATCGTATTAAACCACAAGTCAGAATGATCCCTCAATTGTCACATTCCGGTCTCCCGCTAGTTCAATCATCCTCGTTGGACGTGATATCACAACGCCAATGCTCCAGCGGAATGATCGTCCTATCCGGACGTGACGCATGTGCGAATAAGAAGTTATACCCGCACAAGACAAGAAGGTCAATCGTTCTGGTTATCCTCGAACGAACAGACACTTCATCATCAATTTTCGTTTTATCCCAAGTTGTACATTGATCCCTCAAGTCATGTTCTTCCAACTACCGTTCTTACTGCAATCAAAATTCGCTAAGCCAAAATATCCAACTTTAATATTACCATTTTGAACATTTCTTTGTCTACTTTTAGCATTCCTCAAACAACTAAGTTCAAATCCCAAACTCAAAGTCTATCCCATTTGACACGTATCCATTCATCGTGTTCGTTTGGAATAATCACCGAACATGTTCCCTTGAGTTCGATTATCCCTGTCGAACGTGAAATCACCACGTCGGCGCTCCCGCAGAATAATCGTTCTCACTGGGACAGATTTTGGATATTATCTTTCTGAACTTGATTTCAAGATCGTTCTTCCAAACTCCAAGCCAAATCTATTACCGCTTAACTCAATCCATAAAAATCATATTTTTACTAACTTGCATCAATCTATACTATTTTCCAACCATTGTTATGGTCTAAATCTCCCAAAATTTGAAATCATCGCATTCATACTCAAACCGAATTCTATCGAGCGATATCCTACTCAAATCCAAATTTTCCATGCACGCTATCATTCATTCACTCCATTGTTTCTAATTGCACTTACTTCGATCGCATCTCAGATTATTCAATCTTGACTCAAGTTTTTAATTCGCTTGTTTCAACTCAAACTCGCTCGTACAATCCTCTAAGTCTTTTTTGACTATGATATCGATTTCCAATTGCCCTATATTTCTATTCGTTGTAAGCCTTATCCCTTATTCAACTCATTGTAACTCGTTCGAACCAAACATTGCATGCTTTCTCCGAGTTCGTTTACTTGCTAGGCACTGTTTATTTATACTAAGGCTTTACCCAATCTCGTCGCTTGTCGCTAGACTCGCTTAACTCTCCGAATCCACGACTTCGTTCGAGCATTTCTAAGCCGACCAATACACCACTCAGGGTTCGAGTTATACTCCCTGAATCTTTACAACTCATTATATCCACAATTCGCATAATCGAACAGGGGACTATCGTATACACCACTCAGGAATCGAGTTATCCTAATAACTCCTGATTCGCGTTCGCATCCTTCACTCGTATTCCCAATTCGTTCCTTAGAACTTTAACACAGTCCCTAATTATCGCCTTAGCGATCTTAGACTCGTACACACCTCTATTCATAGTCCTCTATACAGACTATGTTTCAAATCATAACTTATCGCTATGAATAACCATCCAAACTATTTCTAAAAATTCCATACACGATTCCAATTATTCGCCTTAGCGGCACTCCGATAAAGTCTCTATCGATTTTCCTCCCGAGTCAAACTTTATTCTTATCCGAACAACACCCAAATCTCGCTGTAACTCGCTAGCACCAAGGGTCTTGGTGCACGATACTCAACACAGCTTGGCCAAAAGGCCATGTGCAAAGACCATTGTCTGAACGATATACCGTCTCGCACTCTACTCGCTTGGTGTTTTCATATCGACATATAACTTGCCGATTAACACGAGCCTACTCTCACAACGTCTTTCACAGGTTGGGACAAAAGCCCTCGCATCATAATCCCGTTCAAGCAACCGTATAACTTACACGCGCTTTTCGAAAATATTTAGACTTATTGTATGGGAAATCCATCGAAGCATTGAGAGAGAGCATCTACCACTTCTTCAATACACAAGTTCAAAACTGAGAGAATCGAAACGAATTCCAAGGACGTAAAGCCGTGCTCTGATACCAATATGTCACGCCCTGATCTCCCGCCGGAATCGGCCGTCCCCGCTAGGCACGAATCACCGCACCAGCGCTCCCGCGGGACGTTCGTTTCCATCGTGACACGATGCCGCACGAGCCTAGGGTTGCGCCCGCACAAGGCAAATACCGAAATGGCCGTTGATAACTAGTTCACAGAGTCGTCATAGCGGAAACATAAAATGAACACAAGTATTGAATCCAAATTAAGCTCTTTATTGATATGAAGTAAAGATTACAAGCGGCGCTAAGCCGAGATTACAAATCGCTCATGCTCTCTCTCTCTCTCTTACATTGAATATGCCCTTAGGCTTGGAACCAATACAAACGATCTGGATGATGATGTTCCCATATATTATGTCTCATATATGCGAGCTCCAGGTCCGTGCGCCACGCTCCAAGACGCCAAGTGCGGTCCGGCACCTCATTGCGATAGCGATCTCCGAATCCGTACGAGTTCCCCCTGCACCCTGCATGCAGACTGGTTGGGTATCAGTACATTGAATGCACTGGTGGGGAGGCCTCTCGCCCACGCCACAAAACAAGCACGTTCATTAGTTATGTGCACCGACTAGTTCCGTTGTCTTTCTATTCTTTTGCCTTAGGATCAGTTACATGGCAATATAAAGAAAGAAATCTCCGTGTCAGCTCAAGAGTGTCATATTTATGAACAATTGAGTTCACCTTACCATTTCTTACCATTCGGCCTTACCTGTCATATGCAGCAATATAAACAATTATCTACGAAATAACAAGAAGCAACTATAAAACCCAAGTGTTATGCCGTGCCTCTGCCTCATAAGACCCATTTTACTAGAACTATGTGTGATACCATGCATCCATTCTAATTATGCATAATGTCGTGCAAACACACTCCTCCCTGTTTCTCCTTTTCTCAGTGCGGATAGCCGCTATGCAAACATGACTTATCTATATGAAGGTCACTGGCTCTGTTAGCCATATTGGACAATATTTGCGATGGACGGCTGTCTCCCCAGCTCGGTTGCTAGCCTTGCTGGGCCTCCTAGCCGTCTAACGAGTCGACGCCCATCCAGGTCGGTAGCAAGCCTTGCTGGATGCCTCGCTCTCGCCCGCTAGTCATCAGCTAGCGTATCGCCAGGACTACACTGGCACTCCGTCCTCCCGGGCCGACACGATTCGGATGCCTCAGCAATCGTGTCGAGGACTCTCTCTACCTGGTGCTCAACCAGTTGTCCGTGACCATGCAACTACTCCCCCAACTTCCAATCCTAGCCGAGGACAACACTCGGATCAATCTTTGCCGAGGACTACACTCGGATCAATCCTTGCCGAGGACTACACTCGGATCTTTTCTTCTTTACGCAGCTCTCTGATTAGAGACTGCCTCGGCGATCTGCATATCCCGAGTACATTCATTTCCTTCCATCTCCTGACTTGGAACGACTACTTGATAGCCTTCCTCGTCTATGCATGCAACATGATTTTACTCTATCCCGTGTTGTGTTCCGTACGGTGCAACGCCTCAGTATAAACTCAAACTACTTTATAGCATATATGAAGGAAATTACTACATTCCAACTCAACAATCCCGACTACACAAATAGCAAGTAAAATCTCCATGTTCTATACAATGATAAGGCGGGGTTATCCTCTTAGCTATGTGCGTTCATCTCTCTTTTATTAGCATGCAAAGGTTATCGCCTGTAAACTAGCATGTAACATTCATTTTCTTAGTGTGCAGCTAAGTAGAGACAGGTTCACCGGGGCCACCCACCTTAGCGATGTATCGCATCGGTCGAGCGAGACTTCGGACGCGCCTCTGATAGCCTAAGTCTGACTCCATTGAAGATCCCAGCATGAAAGCCTTTGCATCGAACGAGCCATCTCGCTGAGCAAGGCGGGTTGAATAGCTACACTTGTGCCGTTTGAATCGGCCCTCCGGGTTGAGCGGAGCGGGTCGTTATACACACACGAAGTTACAACGAGTTTCAGAACAGGGCCGATACGGGGCGATTTTGACGGATACACGTTGATTCCGGTGTGCATGCACATCCAAATCAACTTTCGCGAAATCCTACACGTCCGTATTGACGGTGCACACCTTTCGGTGTAATTCGCACATGACCAAGTCGCCTCGTTTAGTGAGGCACACCTAGTTCAGGAAAATTTAGTTTTTAAATTACCTAGTTTTTGGTCAATTTTACCCTCGAAATAATTAAAAATTACAACACCATAAAATAAACTATTTACAGGGTTTTAATCTCGTTTATATTATCTAATTATCTGTTCAGGTAAATTTTAGAATTATTTACACAGGTTGGGGTTTAAACAGCCGTGAACTTGTGATTTCGGGTAAGATTCTTAAAGTCTAAAATTGGGAATATTTTTCTATTTTTGTGTCGTAGTTTGCGATCGACACAGGACACAATACCCCAGTCTAATTGCACGGAGTTCTAAGGGGTTATACAACGAACGCGTCGCAACAGACTGTTCGGAAAATGATGCGACAAGGAGAGAGAAGGACTCACCGGAACAGGGAGTCAGAATTGACTATGCTTCGTATATGCGGTGTAGCGCGGCGACTGCGGGGTGGCGGCGGCTGCTGGCTACTGGTGGTCGACGCTGGCAGTGGCAGAGGTCGTCAACGGGTCATCGGGGTCAAGGCGAGGGTGGCCTGGGTCGAGATCGACCGGGTTGCCGTCAGGGAGGATCGGGATCTACGGAGGGGCGGTGGATGACGGTGACAGCGATAGAGGATTCTGGGGTCGAATTCGCCGGGGAGCTCCGGGTCGGGTGGTCGTCGTAGCGGAGTCGTCGGAGGGGAGACGTGGTGGAGGCGGGGAGCTTGGCTGGGTGGATGAAGGGGCCGGGGTCGAGGATCACGACGGATGTCGGAGAGGGTGCTGGTGGGTGAAGGGGGTTTAAATAGGGAATGTCGGCCGTTACAGGGAGGGGACCGCAGGGTCGGAGGCGGTGATTTCGGCTGGGAGTGAACGACCGCGGGGAATTAATGGCCGGCGATGGATGAACGTTCGGGTGTTTAAAACTACGGTTACTATGTATAATGAGTAAACGGGTTGGGTCAGGTTCAGATCTGACCCGTTAGGGTTGGGTTGGTTTATTTGGGTTCGGTTTATTTAGGCTTGGTTTTATCGGTTCAGGTTGGTTCAGGTTGGTTTAATCTGGTTTATTTTAAAACTTTGTTTTTAGGTGTTTAAAAATAGTTTTTGGATCCAATAAATTCCAAAAAAATTACACTATGTCCAATTCTTTATTTTACACTCAAAAATATTATTTTTATAATAATTTAATATTTAATTTAATTCACAAAACTATTTAATCTAGAAGAACATTTATTTTAATTAGTTAAAAATCACAGAAAATTTTCATAAATTCATTTTTAAATTTTGAAAATTTATGGGTGTTTACAATCTACCCTCCTTAAGAGGATTGCGTCCTCGCAATCAAAGAATTAACTACTAAAGAAAAATTAAACATGGTTACCTATAAGAAATACTTATGTCATACTTGTATCTTCAAATAGGTTAGTATAATGCTGGTATATGATATCCTTTCGTTCCCAAGTAGATTCTCCGGGGGAGTGATGTTTCCAAGCTACTCGGACCAGTCTAATCGTCTGATCTCGTAATATCTTCTCACTGATGTCGAGTATCCTAACTGGCTGCTCTTTATACCTCAAGCTAGGGCCCACTGCAATCTCAGAATGATTAACTATGTGGCTTGGGTCAGTCACGTACCTCCTCAGCTGTGAGACATGGAATACATCATGCACTCCCTCTAAAGATGGGAGTAATGCAAGACGATACGCCACATCACCAATACGCTCCAGAATATCAAATGGCCCAATGTACCTCGGGCTCAGCTTGCCTCTGCTCCCAAATCGAATAGTACCTCGAGTAGGTGAGATCCTCAAGAATACATGTTCTCCTTCCTTGAACTCCAAAGGTCGGCGGTGTGTGTCAGCCCAATGCTTTTGTCTATCCTGAGCTGTACGAACATGATTCTGAATTTGCTTCACCTTCTCAACTGTCTGCATCACTAACTCTGGATCCAGTATCTGACGCTCGCCAACGTTACTCCAACATATCGGTGATCTGCATTTCCTACCGTATAATGTCTCGAAAGGTGCCATCTGGATGCTCGCCTAGTAGCTGTTATTGTAAGAGAACTCCACCAAGTGCAAATGGTCTTCCCAAGACCCTCCGAAGTATAACATACATGACCTAAGCATATCCTCTAGGATCTGAATCGTGCGCTCTGACTGACCGTCTGTCTGTGGATGGTAAGCAGTGCTGAACTTGAGTCGGGTGCCCAGACTCTCTTGCATGCTTTGCCAAAAATGGGATATAAATCTTGAGTCACGATCTGACACAATACTAACTGGTACTCCATGTAATCTTACGATCGGTCGTATATACATGTCGACTAAAAATTTCGTAGACTGTCCAACTCTGAACGGCAAAAAATATGCCGATTTAGTGAGTCGATCCACAATAACGCATACTACATCTTTCCCACTGGGGCTTCTTGGAAATTTTGTAACGAAATCCATAGTTATATGTTCCTACTTCCATTTGGGTATGGTAAGCGGCTGTAACATACCAGCAGTTCTCTGGTGCTCAGCCTTAACTTGCTGGCAGACCAAATATTTTGCCACAAATCGTGCAATCTCTCTCTTCATCCCATGCCACCAATAATACTGCCTTAAATCTCGGTACATCTTCGTACAACCCGGATGAATAGATACATGGATCTATGTGCTTCAGACATCAACTCATGTCTCAACTCTTCATTTGGAACATATAGGCAATTTTTGCACGTTAATGTCCCGTCCTCATGGATTCGAAGTCTCGTCTGCAAGCCAGCTTCCTTCTTCTCTTTAAGTCTTCAAAAGCTAGCATCTGTGGATAATGCCGCCTTAATCCTCTCCACTAGTGATGACTTAACTTCAAGATTCACCAACAAGCTACTCTGTCTTGGTATAATAATTTCTATCTTGAGGTCCTATAGATCCTCTAATAGCTGGGGCTGCATTGTCAAGAAATAAGCCGTAGGCTTCCTGCTGAGCGCATCTGCTATGATATTCGTCTTGCCCGGATGGTACTGCAAATCTATATCAAAGTCGACCATCAACTCCAACCAACGTCTCTGTCTTATATAGAGCTCTTTCTGAGTATAGACATACTTCAGACTTTTGTGATCAGTGAAGATCTCTACCTTCTCTCCATAAAGATAGTGCCTTCATATCTTTAATGCAAATATTACTGCAGCTAGCTCAAGATCGTGCGTCTGGTAGTTCTTCTCATGGACCTTCAGCTGTCTCGATGCATAAGCGATAACTTTTCCATGTTGCATCAAAATACATCCTAGTCCAATGCCTGACGCATCACTATAAACAACGAAGCCTCCCGATCCTGAAGGAATAGTCAAGACCGATGTTGTTGTCAATCGCCTCTTCAACTCCTCAAAGGCCTTCTGACAATCTTTTGTCAATACAAACTCCTGGTCCTTACGTGTCAACCGCATCATAGGCTCCGTAATTCTTGAGAAATTCTCTATGAACCTCTGGTAGTATCCAGCAAGTCCGAGAAAACTTCTTACTTCCGCAACTGATGTAGGTGTAGGCCAAGTTTCTATTGCCGCAACCTTCACTGGATCAACTAAAAGTCCTTCTCCTGAGATGATATATCCCAGGAAAGGCACTTTATCCATATAAAACTCATATTTACTGAGTTTAGCATACAGCTTCTCCTGTCTCAGCGTCTCTAGCACGATTCTGAGATGCTGCCCTTCGTGGCTCTTGGAATATACCAAAATGTCATCAATAAACACAACCACGAACTTGTCCAAGTACTGATGAAAAACTATGTTCATCAAACTCATGAACACCGCTGGCGCGTTGGTTAAACCAAACAACATAACTAAGAACTCATAGTATCCATACTTAGTCCTGAAGGTTGTCTTCGGTATATCCTCCTTCCTCACTCTAATCTGGTGATAATCGGATCTAAGATCGATCTTTGAGAATACACTAGCACCACTCAACTGATCGAATAGGTCGTCAATATGTGGCAAGGGATATCGGTTCTTAATGGTTACAGCGTTAAGTGCCCTGTAGTCAATACACAGGCGTACCGTCCCATCCTTCTTCGGCACAAATAATATTGGTGCTCCCCATGGTGAAACACTGGGTCGAATAAAACCCTTCTCCAGAAGATCATCAACTTGCTCCTTCAATTACATCAACTCCTTAGGTGCTAGCCGGTACACTGATGAAGTGATAGGCTCCGCTCTTGGAGTCAAGTCTATTATGATTTCTATTTCCCGATCAGGTGGTAATCCTATAAGATCATCGAGAAATACATCCATAAACTCTGATATAACTTTTGGGTAACCAGACTCCTCTTCTGCAGAGAGTACCCTAAGTATAGGCTGAAAAACTTGCTCTATAGCTCCCCGAAGAAACTCAAACTCTGGATGTCCAGGCGGTCTAAATATAACCCGTCCAAGCCGGCAATCTAGGGTCGCATGGTACTGACTCAACCGATCCATACCAAGTACCACATCATAATCCGGCATGGAAAAGATCAAGAATTGAGCTCGCATCTCACTCCCACAGAATACTACCGAACAAAACCTACAAATGTCATAACTGGGATAATTCCACCTCCCGTAAGAATTCTCTTAGTCTTCGGGAGGGGTACGGTAGCTACTCTATGTTCCGGATACTTGCAGGTTCATATTGCACAGAAAGACTATTTAATAGTCTTCTGGCTAACTAAATGCATGCACGATACGAATGATGTTACTTGATTATGGCATAATTTGTGTGACAAGCATTGCAATAAGGCAACGAGTACAAGTTAACATATTAGCAGGCAAGCATTGCATTCATATAAAAACATAAGTATTTACCTTTGTCATGGGTCTAAGGGTAAAGCGATGAGTGAAACCATAAAGGGACGTACCGAGCGACATGATCTAGGGACGTACAGTATAAACAAGCGAACAGTGCCCTATGAAGAGTATACATATCGTTCTACTTAAGGCATAGCGGGTTCTAGTTGCACAAGGCAAAGGTAGCATGCAATGGTCCATTTATAAGCAAAGTTTTTTTTCGTGTTCTAACACAAGCAATACAAGCTGGGATTATTCCCTTAGCTAGGTGCGTTGTATTCTCTATTAGCATGCATGGGGTGATTCACCTAGCGACTAGCATGTATCGTCAATATTTTAAGTGCGCTAGCTAAGCAAAGACAAGTTCATCGTAGCCACCGATTTTAGCGATAATTCACCTCGGTCGAGCGATACTCCGAGCAAGCGTTTGAAAGCCTAAGTCGAAACTCCTGAATGGCCAAGTCTGGGAATCCTATGTCTCAAACGAGTATTCTCGCTGAGCAAAGCGGGTCAGGTCGTTGCACTTGCACCGTTTAAATCCGTTGTCTGCTTGAACGGAACGGGTCATCACACAAAGTGTCCTCCCGTGCTCAATACTGGCAACATGGTTGTACACGTTCTCGTCAACGAACTACCTGATATACCCACACACTTGTATATACTCGAACTTTCAGTCCTCTTCGTATTTGTCACTGGACTTCTCGGAAGCAAATACCGGTAGATGCGGTTTCTTGAAAAACAACAAATCTTTAATCTTGCTCCGCCAGTAGTGATAGTTGGTACCGTTTAGGTTTACCATGAGCACTAGATTGCCAAGTAATTAGGGCTTGAAGAGTTGGCGAGATAACCAAGTATTTTCTTTTATGAGTATTTGATCATAATATTGATGAGATACTCCATGACCTATGTATTAGAGGATTCGGGTCTTGGCCGAACTCAACTATGTATGTACCTAATAAGGAAAGTTAACTGGCTCAGACTTGAATATTTGGGCCTGGGCTGGGGTAATATATATATATATATATATATATATATATATATATATATATATATATATATATATATATATATATATTCTTTTATGAGTATTTGATCATAATATTGATGAGATACTCCATGACCTATGTATTAGAGGATTCGGGTCCTGGCCGAACTCAACTATGTATGTACCTAATAAGGAAAGTTAACTGGCTCAGACTTGAATATTTGGGCCTGGGCTGGTATATATATATATATGTATATATATATATATATATATATATATGGACACGAGTTTGACAAACTTATATGGATGCATAGATGATGTTGTTATCTCGATTCCTATAATTTTGATTCATGGAACGAGTCTGAGTCCAATTCCTTTTAGTGTTTGCATTTGTATTTCTTTGGTAATTTCTGAAATTATTTAAATACTAAATTTAAATAATTTCAAATTTCCAATTAATATAATTTTGATACAATATGATTTTGAATACAAGAGCGTATATATGAAAGGTAATTGAAACGTATGAATTATTCCAAACTAAAAAAGAGTACAAGATGATGCATGCATGGATGGATATGTCAATTAATTAATCCTATCCAATTTGTCTGCCTTGACGACCGGATTGGCCATGGCCAGCAAATGTCGTCCCGCTGCTTTGAAGTCAAACTTGCACCCATGATCCTCAGGGTACCTGTGCTTCAAGCAGTAGACATTGCCGCACCGGCACATATATCTCTTGAACATACCAACCTTCTTCCTGCAGCAACCACACTCAACTTTTCCATCATTGCTGCGAGCGGCGACATCATCATCCCGAACTGTCGGAACTTTACTGACATTGGCTGGTGATGTTAATGTCTCGATTTTCTTTCTGATCTTCTCTTCTTTGTAAGATAGATGGCGCTTGTGATCAGCTGCTGCTGCTGCTGCTTCTTCTTCTTGGACTTGGATAGAAATATTATAGTCGCGATAGCACTTGGAACACAGATTGTGAGTCTCCCGGTTGCCAAAGAAGTCGCAACCGTTGGCGCATCGCTGCGGAATATTCTGCTTGCTGCACCCTTCTTCTTCGTCTTCTATCGATCCTCCTTGTTTTTTCCAAGACATGCTCGATCGATATATGATCTGTACGTACATCGTATATATGCCATACAAACAAATAACATGCATGTTAATTAACAATCAACACAACTATAACTGTAACAATATATTAAGAACAAAATATTGTTCGATCTATGTCTGACCTAATATCAATGATCTAATTAACAAGAATTTTTGCTTAGGGTGGGAGAGAGAAGATCAGATCGAAGCGACGGCGTGATTTTATTGGAGTACGTAAGGAAGAGGAGAAGAGGGGGCTGGTATTTATAAGTTACGAGTGGTAGGTTCTAGAGAGAGAGATGATATATGTTAGGATCAATATCGGTCGGATACAAATTAAGATCACAAACTGATCACAATTGGAAACGTGTCTTAATTTGGGGTCAATTTTGAAACCTATATATGCTTCCTTCTTGGGATCAATGTGACTCAGACCAGGCCTGCTAATATATAACACGTCAAACCGACTTAAGCATTTAATTTAAAATAAAAATATTTCAATTTTACTATTTGTCTTCCAATAAATTTAGGTGATGTCATCTTCAATTATGTGACATCTAACAAGGCAGCTGACATAGCAGTTCACAAAATAAATTTTAACCAAAAAAATTAATCACGAAAATTATTTTAATATTCATGTTAATATTAATATTAATTTTAATGTTAATTTTGTCATGTCGGCCGTCATGTCATACGTCACATAATGGAAGATGACATCACCCAAATTGTTTGGGAGACAAATAGCATTTTTGAAGATATTTTGATCATCTTTCAGTCAGACTGATCCACTCTCTCCTTCCTCTACTTGAACTAATTACAACTGAAGAGGTTATACGGCCCAGTTGGTGGTCCGACCCAGAGAGACCAGCCCAATGGGAGGGGGCTACCAGAAAGGATCGTTCAGATTTAATTATGTAAGGATTGTATGAATTTATCGAATTAGACCTTTTCTTCTCTAAAATTATATTTTTTTACTTAGCTTGTTGTAATGTACCGCTCCTCGCGGTGACATTATATTATTATTGATGTTGGTTTGCTGGCACAAGTAAGAAAATCCTTCGGTAAAAGCTTCCTTGTTGGGATAGGAAGACGTTTCATCATAGGTGAGTGGGCAAGCCTTTGCTTTCTGATTCTTTCACGATTAATAATGAATCCAGAAAGAATAATTTTATATACTCTTTATCATATGGTGTTAAAAGAACATAATTACATGCTTGAAACACATGCAATTAATGTTATTCCCAAAGTCAGGTCAAAGAAGAAGAGGTAGCCACAAAGTAGAGACTCACACAAGAGTCCATCTCTACAAACTCCAAAAGAGAAGTTGGTGCACTGAGTTCACACAAGAGTTCCTCTTCAGTGACACACAACCCCACAAAAGCATTGAACAAGAAATAGGTTACAAACTGACAACCCAAAAAAAATACAAATATAACAAGAATCAGAAAACCATTCTTCTATTTACGTTCGCAGACGCTACACCAAGAAGAACGGGAACAAGAACAGAAATACAAAGAAGAAAACTCTTGTTGGGTGAAGCTCAAGACAAGATTCGCGCTATACAATGATTTGCCCCCAGGATCCAGCAAGTTCATACGAGAACTTCTAGAACGCTCTTGGTCAGCTTCGGATTAGTCGAAAGAATCCTTTGGAAGGATGCTAAAAACTGCCACATGTGGTGCCCCGTTCCCCCTATTCGGGGAGCGCGGCTAAGAAATACTAGACGGTATCATTCGATCGGGATAGATTGAATCAAGAACTCATCCTCGTTATGGATTTGTCTCTTCGGAATCGATTTCCATATTCAGTGGACCGTGCCCCAAGGATCGGCTTAGCGGCGAAGTCAGGAGGGACCTCGCCGCTGCATTCTTTTGTTGCCTAGTTTTCGATGTCGCTTGTTGCTTTCGTGCCTTGAGTTGATTTTCGGATTTGGTTGAGTTTTCTTGAACGGTTTCGATGGATTTTATTGCTTTCGTTCATATAACTGCACTTCAATTTCGATAATGGAAAGAGAGAAAGAAGTATTGATCAGCTGTTCATGGCAATGCAGGTGATCCAGCAGTAGGCGCCGTCCGGGCGGACTCCTAAAGCACTTCCTTCCTTCTTCCTTCCAACTACTAAAGTGAGTGGCTACCAACCCGATTAGCTAGCCCTTCTTGCTAGTCTTCACATCAAATCTTGTATTCGTGCTTGCCCCGATCAAACGATACCAAGTAATAACTAAAAGACTTCAAGATAATAAAGGGAATAGACTTGGGTAAAGTTATGCTTGTCAAATAAAACTTGTGAACGATTACTTACTTACATGCTTGCTCGTTTGGAATGTTCATCATATGCATAAATATAAGTTAGAATGTATATTTCTTCTTAAAATTGTGCTATGTATAGAACTCATCTTCAATGCAATAACTCAACAGGAAGACTATGCAAAAGTAGATCTTGCCCTGTTATTGCCCTGTGCCTGATATTGCCCTGTATTGCCTCAAATACTAACTTAGTGTACTGCGTTGATCACGGACAACTTGTGCACAAGGTCTTAGTTCCTGCGGACGGTCGCTGGGGCACTAGCACCGATCTGATCCGGACGGAACTCATGATAGTCGCCTGCTTCGGATGGAGTGGCTTGTGGCACCTCCTGTCCTCTGCGCCGCACGTCATTCCGTCCCGAAACTAGCCCGTCCATTATGGCAACGTGCCAGTGATCCCCTTGTATATTTAAACCTGTTGCAACTAACTTGTGTCTTCTTGGCAGAAAAGGCATGGTAAGTAATATGCAGGTGGTTCAGACGGGCAGGTAAATGTCACCGAGCGGTAGCAGGTTATTTCAGTGATTATTTCTATATCTATTGCTTGCTGTAAAATAAACTAAGGCAAGATAGAAACCTATAAAATATGCATGCTTAATTTAAATAACGTATTGATTGGTATAGTTGGGTTAGCTTGCCTTCACCAGTACGTTTCGATGTACTGACCATCGTTGAAACAGGTTTCCCGCACTAGGAGAACCAAGCGAGGAGCAGGAGACAAACCCCCAATCCAGTCCAACTGTAGGCACGCCTCGACCGTGCCACCTTTTGAAGCATTTTGAAGAAGAAGCTAGCCACCAAGTGTAACCTCCGATTTTCAAATTTCCGAAATAATTAGATTTTTAATTTTTATATCAAGATTATAGCATATTTTCTCCTTGAAATTGTGGTATTAGATTTTGAGCAATGTTTGATTTTTTGTAGGTGATTTGAAATCTTTTATAAAATTCATTTTTCCTAAATGTCGATTTTATTATAAATAAATAGATAAATAATATGTATATAGCTTCGAATATTTATTGGTTTGAAATTATGAAATTATTTGTTTAATAAAAATTATTGAAGGACTAGTTGTTCATAATAAAATTTTCATATCCATTTTTGGAATAGTAAATAAATGAATTACATATTTTCTAGGGTTTTGAAATATGGGTTTGTTTAGTAGCTAATTTAATCAGTTAGCCTTGGAAGCCTTTAAAAATATTTTTTCTTAAATTATAATATTTTCTATTAATTTTATAAGGTTACCATCTTCCAATTTCACCCCCATTTTTTCCCACATGAAAACTCGTTTATTTATTATCTGGGCCATTCATTATTTGGGCCAACCCTCACCCTTCATCCCACACCCTCTCTCCCTATTTAAGTCCCTCATCACCATTCCCAAGAAACCCTAATCTCCAATTTATTAGCTAGCCCCCACAATTTCCACAAGCCAACAACCACCACCATTTTGTGTGCTCGTGTCCGTGTGTCCAGCATCACCGTGTCAGCCGTGTTGGCCTCGGGTCCGACCCCGGGTGTCCCACCGTATCCATTCATTTCCTGTGTCCAGATTTACAATATTATAATCTGATTTTTCGTGTCCGACACACCCGGACACATCCGCATACACCACTGTACACAACATCATCCCTGTGTCCAACACCCGGACACGTCCGCCCCCACACCACAGTACATCAAATTCGTGTGTCCAGCCTCGGACACAGCCACCACACAACAACCATCGTGTCCAGCCGACACGATCCACCCTGACACAGAAACCTAACCCTAACCCTAGATCAGACCCGCCGCCCGCAGCCGACGTCGTCGCCGCCGCCCTGTTGCTGCTCTGGTGTAGACCGCCGCCTCCTCGAGCCAGATCCGCCGGTGGCCGCCGAGAAGAACGTCGACCGCCGCGTCGAGCTCGGAGATTCGACGCCGCCGCCTCAGATCCAGTCGACGCCGCCGCCTCCTCGGGACGAGAGCACCGCCGCTGCCCCGAGTTCCACGCCGCCGCCGAGACGAGCTTCGACCGCGCCGACGCCCTGCCCGGCGGACCTCCTCCCCCGACGCCGGTAGACCCCTTCGTGAGCCCCTTCTCTTTCTTTCTCTTCCCTCTTTCTTCGACTAAGAGAATACTGTATGTAAATAGTTTAGATATATAATTAGTTTAGTGTTTATTAGTTAATTAGATTAGTGGTTAATTAATTAATCAATTAGTATAATTAGATTAGTTTAGTTAAGTAGTAATTAATTCTTAATCAGTAAATTATTTATTAATCAGTTAATTAAGTTATTAATCAGCATTAATTTATTAATCAATAGTTATTTGTAATCAATTAGTTAATTTCTAATTAGTTTAGTAAATAAAATATAATTAGTTTTATTGTTTTAATGTACGAATTTAGTTAATTATTATGTGTGAAAATTTAGTTATGTATATATATAAGGATTTTCGATTATGCAAGATATAATAATTTTGGGGTTTTATAATTAATTAAAAAATTTAGTTTCAATAATAAAATTGTTCAAAAAGTGGTTATTTGGATTGGTAACTGAAATTTCTAGGGATATATAAATATATTGGCTTTTACGTAAATTTTAGATTTTTATAAATAAACTTTTACTTGTAATTACTGTTCAAAAATAATTTCGAAATGATTTTCATTAAATTAAGGTGTTACCTTAATAACAAACAATGACCCTTTCTCTTATTAGCCTGGAATCCTTATCTCGGTTTTCGTGCCGAACTCCGATCATGGACTTCTTTATATAGTTTCTAGCTATTTGGACTGCTCCGGACCCATTGGAACTAACTATTAATTCATTTGGGATCACCTTGAGAAGTGTGGCATTATGTACATTCTCTGATTAGTTTAATATGTATAAAATATATTTGATTGATATATATATATACAAATATGTATTTTGGTATAAAAATATATTATATACATCTATTAGTGTATATACACAAATACGTATTTTGTACAATTACTAAGAGACTTATATATATATTATGTACGTTTTATTGGTATATACTCTGAGTGTAAATGTGTATTATATACGTATCGCTAATAGATGGCCCTAGTTGACTAGTGCCATACCTGGCAGAGCCCCTGAGTTCATGTATTTGTGATGTGTTAGTGTAGCACCTGATGTAAATGTTGTATTTGATATATTTTTAGGACTGTTGGTTCCTCCAGACGATACTCTGGGACAGGACATGGTTTACCAGCTAAGGACCCAAGGCGAGTACATTCTCTGATTAGTTTCTAATTTATGATATCTCCTATGTTCACTGTATCTAGTATAAATATCCATGTTCTTGACACATTGGTTACACGGATTGGTATACACGGATCTCGTCATGAGATGCTATTCCTTATTCATGGTGTAGCTTGTACAAGACTTGTTTTCCTTGTTATCTTGTGCATGTACAGACATTGATTCCCGGAGAGATTTGCTACCTTCCTAGGGAATCTCGTGCCATAGCGTACCATGATTGGATCTACTATACCAGTCGGGGGTGGAGAGTATTTTAGTGTAGATATGTGATCATACCCAACTTTTCGTGCATCATAGCTCACCCCACATCTCACGTCGGGTGCGGCCTGACCATCTCCATGCTTCATAGCTATTACGTGTGATTAGCCTGACCTCTCCATGCATCATAGCTAACCAACGGTTAGCCTGACCTTCCATGAATCATAGCTAATCACATGTAACCAGCCTGATCAAGTTCCCAAGCCGATCACATGTAAAGCTAGTACTCACACACTTAGTCATAGGTTTCTTGCTCATGGACATATTGTTTCTTTTCCTGCAGTTACTTACAGTATTTCCAGTATTTCTTTCATTGTACATTTCTCGTACCTATACATGCATTTGGTATATTTCCATCTAGAACTGCTACATAGTTTATGTCATTTATATAGAACTGCTATTTAGAGATGTACTTTGCTCCTTCCTGACTGGAAAATATTTTTCCAGACTGTGACCTTAGTAGACTGGTTTCTGACACACTTGGAGATTGGAAGTTAATGATTGCAGGTATGATTATTTTGTCATTAGTCTTGTGTTATGTTCTTTTGTTTCTTCAAATTCTTATCGTGCTGTAGTTATGATTGAGTATGTTGTTCATTTTTATAGTGATATCCACGTCTCCTTATGGAGTTGGGTATTCACGTGAGTTGATTAGATAGTTACATGACCTAGACAGCGTTCTACCGCCGATGCTGCGGCGTAGGCTGGACGTACCCACGCTCTCGTGCCCCTAAACCGGGTGCGGGTCGTGACACCAAGCAACCATGCAGCTTCGTGGCAAAGCAGTCGTTCCGACTGGAGGTCTTATATTTTGAGTTTTAGTAAGGATGTAATGTACATGACTGCTATCTCATTTTGTGTCAACACTTTTGTAAGCCCATAGAGGCAATCCTTATGACTCAGTTCAAGGAGTTTGTAAACGATGTTCATATTATCAATAAAAAGAGAACTTTTCCATGCTTCAATCTGTGTTTATTTTATCTGCGTACTCTGAATATGTGCTCGCTATGCGAAAATAAATACGTAGCCTTGTGCGGTGCGCAACCTAGGCCCGCACGGCGGTCACGCCCGAGGGACGACTATCGATTCCACGAAATCGGGGCGTGACAACACTGGTCCTGCTGGTGCCCTCGGTTTTGTCTCTCTTCCTCTTAATTTTTTTAACAACCTAAATGAAAGAGGAGAGCCTCTATATAAAGAGGATTTCAGCTTCCATGCGACCTGAGAAAAAAATTAGGCCGCATGAGCCGCCTACGTCGTTGTACTACAGAGAGCATACAACGCCGTCAGGCGCCGAAATCTGCAGCCGCTGTAGCCGCATGGCATAGAGAGCCACGAGCCGCCTGCCCGGCTGCGCGCTATACTGCACAAAGCAGACTGCGCCGCCTGTACGTCACGCCCTAATCTTCCCAAGCTCATTAGTCCCCGCTGAACGTGAATCACCACGTTGCAGCGCTCCCGCAGGACAATCGTTCTCATCGGGACGTGATGTCGTACGAGACTAGAGTTGCGCTCGTACAAGGCGATGTTGTCAAACACCAAAGTTATCATCGAAATAACCAAGTTGCAGCGGAAGTCAAGTATTGTGTACCGAGCACACATCAGAGTATACGTAGCGGGGCTCTCAATAGGGTCCAAATAAAATGCCACAATGAGAATGCCGCAATGGCGATGCCATAAAGGCTAATGTAATACTCTTGCTCTTTTCTCTAGCCTACAAAGGTACTTACAGTTCATACATCATGTCTCGTATATCCAAGCAGCGCCACTGCACCTGCGTATCTGAAATAATGTCCACAAACGTGGGTCAGTACACAGTCGTACTGGTGAGCGGGGTAACCCACTCATCTAAGCCGACATTAAGTAGAATAGTGAATGCAAACAGTTATATGGTAATCTTTCTAGTTGAATCCTAGATTCATTCCGTGGCATAGGGATGACATGTTAAGGAAAGTTGTAAAGCAGATTAAGCGTGTAAGCATTCAACTCAAGCCAATCGACAAGCAAAATAAATAACCAACTCGAAGAAAAATAGCATGCAAACCTTTCTACTCAAACCCAAGCAACACGAGAAACTATCGAACCATTCCCAAGCCTCAATATCCATCCTCAATCCAAACCTTACAATCCAATCTTGATATACACACTCTTGCCGAGACAAGGTGGCCGCCGCCTACGTTAAAGCACAAACCAAACCAAAGTAAAGCAAACCAACTCTTATCTATATAAAGTCACTGGCCAAGCCATAAAGCACGTTGATCGGACTGATCAAATATGGCTCTACTCGAAACATCGCTAAGTTGCGAACTAGTCTGAATAGCACTAAACCGCCGGTACCGTGCCCGAGGCGCGTTACCAAGTTGTCTCCCCCATGGTCGAACGGTTCCGGTGCCCCGGAGCCTTCCCGTTCGAGACCAAACCCCGTGCAACACAGGTTGTCCGTGACATGCAGACACCAAGTAGATATGATGAGAGGATCGAATATTCTTGCCCCACCAAGCGATCCTAGACTCATTCAACCAATTATCTAACCAAATATCCATAACCATTCATCCAACATATAGCCCAAGGCACAAATCTCAAGTTATCCCCAAAGGCACAATGCCGCTTCTCGACACAGTGTTTCCAATTGGTGCAATACCCCTCGCTCAGAACAATCCCATGGCACAATGCCCCAACGGTGGCACAATGCCCTCGCTGATACAGTTGTTCAGTTTTGAACAACAACTGCATGATTTGCTTAACAAAGCGCCCAAATGATACTCGTGCACGGATGCACGCTCGCTTGCCCGAATTCCCGATGTTCCAACCAAGATGTATATTTCCAACTGTCCAAGCATAATTCCATTTATCTCTCCAACTGCCCCAAATGTATATAATCCAACTCTAGCTCTAACTATCCATACGCGAAAACTAATTCAAGCCACAAACCTATCCAAGCAAACGACGTACACTCTATGCACGCCTCAGTGTAGTGATTTCCAAGTCATAGTCCAAGTGTTCAAGCCTTTACGTGTTTTTCATATTATTAGGCATAAAGAAGTAGAGGAGAAGGGACAGAGCCCACTCACATAGTTTGATTCCGTTAAGCATCCTGTCCTTCCGATACGGCCGATCCCTTGAACCTTTGGTCCGATGCAAAGCATAATCTACTCAACTGGTATGACCGTATGAGCAGGTCGTGCTCTACAAATCATCAGATCGATCGGACTAAGGAAGACGGCATTATCGCTCCAATCCAGCTATCTCAGTACTGCTCTGAACGAACACCTGATTTCCATCGAACTCCGCTAGTAATCTGCACATAAAACCAACTCAAATCAATACTTGTTCCCAAATCCAACAAATCAAAATATAACCAGCTATTGCCTCATTCATTCCGACTCAGCGTAACATACCATGCGGTTGTGGGGCATTACATAATATACCAATTAGAATCAAGTTCGTCCCCGAACCATACTAGTATACTTCCTTTACTAGCATGCCGCAATCCAATTTCATAACTCTGCTCTATGCAACTCATATTCTCTCAATCCATACTCAGCATCTCCCTTGCGCTGAACGCATCGCACAAATTCTATATTCTCGTATCCTCCTTGCAGCTCAATACAAATTTCTCATATCGCTTAGTTTTGGATTGTACACATATTTAAGGCGTCCCTGAAATACATGTATTTCAGCCGAACTTAGCGATAGCGAATTTGGACAAGTTATAAGGGTATCTTTATGTCTGAGGCATGCATTCGCTTTACTCCCAATTGAACCAATCCTGATTTTTATTCCAACATATTTGCACAAGCGCTATCCTCTAGTATGATTATTTCTCACCAATGATCTTCCCACCTGACTCAAATTAGTTCATATTCCAACTCGATCCATCTAACTATTCCTAAATCCACGCTAGCACCATCTCCAAATATATTATCTTTTGTACCGAACGATCATCTTAACTGATACTACCCCAGCTAGGCGACTTACCCAAATATCAAACTTTGCTTTTAGATTATCTCAGCCCAACACCTTTTCCTCAATCTCAATACCTCGCTGGGTGAACATCTATATTGAGGTTCATGTGATCCACGAAGATCTCGCTGCCACGCCAAAGAGATAGTGTCGCCATAATTTAAACATGGACACACTCGCTACAATTCCTAGGTTGTCCATGGAATAGTTCTTCGCACTGCTTCCACTGCCTCGAAGCATATGATATCGCCTTTGCCTTCTGTATGAGCATGCATCCCAGACTAAGTTTTGATGTATCTTATAAATCTGGGGCACATCTGTCCCGTCTAGTATTGCAATAATTTGATCTGAATGAGCCGCTGCTTTAACTTTACAAGCTAGTTTCACAGTCGTCAATTTATATGAATGATATTTCCTTCCGGGGCACGATGAGTCAAAGGCGATGCTATCATAAAAAATCTACGACTTTGAATCTCATCAGTTGACTTAGGCCTTTTCCACCATTGCTTCGATCTTCTGGCTGCATCTTCAGCTGAAGGCTATCCCAAGGATCTCTCAAATCCAACACTCAATCAATAGGCCAATCTCTAACACACACTACTCACATTTGCCCTCGATGTATTCCCAAATGCGCTACCGCAAGGGTCGTTTTATGGGTCTACAATATTCATCTTTGATTTGACGGACAAGTCGCCAGGGTCAGCTGTCCCGTAGCGACGCTCGATAATTATAAGACATCACGATAGACAGTTACTACAAACCATGCTAATCTCCTCTGCAAATTCGAGTCATAATCCAACCATTCCATCCGAACCAACTTCCGAATCCGAGAACTTCATGCACTACCTTTGACGATCTATCATCCAAACGCCACTTAACCACCTAGAGTTTTGCTATCTATCCAAGCCACAATTCGAGAATTGCGCTAGTCGAAATCGTCTTCCATCAATCTGTCGTTCTGTCCTGACTCCATCAAATTTTCCTACTGCCATGTTTAACCTATCGTACTACCACTTGCAACAATTTTTGAAACTAAAGATTTGCTCCAATTCTTATCCGTTTGCCACGTTCCACAATGCACATCCAACTTTCTCGAGCAGCATAGTATTTTACTCCAATGTTACCCTCTAGTTTAGCAATATTCAAAAGTCTATCCGCCACAATCCCTGCTTTTGTTTCATTCCTTAGCCATCTCGATTTCTCTATGTTCCGATTAGTCCACACACTCAATAATGCCTCGTGCATCAGTCCCAACATAATCTCAAATCCATATTGCCTTTACTTGTTGCCTCAATTCATCTCAGTACTGCAAGTGTTATCTTCCAATCTGACTTCACATCAACTAGACTTTCTCCATGCCCATTCATGTTTTCTGGGGAATCCGTCTTACATTGTTGCACCATTTTTGCCAAATTTCACTTCCGTTAAACCTGAGTCAAACTTTTCGAGTGCCAATATCCATAATCCTTTATGTCCGTATGAATCCATCGGATTGCCCCTCCAAACCAGATCGTGTTTTATTTTTCAACCAACTGCTCCAATGTGTTTCTAAAATTCGTAGTCCGTGCTCGCTATCCTCCGATTCACCTATCGCGCCGCTCATGCGTAACCCAACTGTTTGTTCCTCATGCTCAACTCTCATGAATGCCCCACCGAACTTCCAAAATCGTGCAAGCGATACTCTGATATTCGGCTTTCCATCTGATCGATCCCAACTTGTTTCGAGTACTTGGTCTGCCTCAATCCCTTAAATTTCTAAACATTATTTCCAACTATTTGTTTCGATCTCCTCTCTTTCAAGTCCAACGATGCTTCCATTTGCACAAGTCTGTTCTCGATATGCTCAACTCAATATTCGCTTGCTCCATTTTTTTTATTCTTCCCAACTCAGCCGATATGCACTAACCAACTTATATTCCTGTTACCCGAGTCCGTTCAGACAATTTCTA
Source organism: Iris macrosiphon (assembly GCA_036927795.1). Lineage (NCBI taxonomy): Eukaryota > Viridiplantae > Streptophyta > Magnoliopsida > Asparagales > Iridaceae > Iris > Iris macrosiphon. The sequence goes on from JAYESA010000003.1 coordinate 1,915,446, forward strand.
TTAATGTCTATCCAAAATATTTCAATGCCTTGCTCACTATGTGGTATCCCATATACCACTCCAAATCAAGTCGTTACTCGCATTATGATTCCTTTGCACTAATTCAAGATCTGTTAGAACCATCCCTTATGCGTGATCCTGCCATCCCCAACTCAAGTCTGACATGAAACTCATCCAACTTTTTTCATCAATCTCGCTATACAACTTGTGCTATGTTCCATTCTCAATGCTTCCAGCTATTCTCAAACAGTCTGATACTTTCGCAACATGAATAATCCCGTGCATCGAGCTCTCTTCTAAGTACTCCACCCAAATACCCAATTGTTCCTCACATTTGCTGTACGAGCGACTCGTGCAACACTATCCTGATATTCCTAAGCCAAACTCAAACCTGCTCAACCAATGCTCTACGTGATATACCCAGCCAAAAATTTAAACTTCCATCCAACATATTTGCTACACGAGCAACTCGTGCAACAATCCTTTCTCAATCCAATGCTTTCTACTCACAACATGCTGCATAACCAATCTCGGCTGCCAACCAACTGATCCACTGATGCAATCAGAAACTCCCCTAATGACAAGCAAGGCCAACCAAAGCAACGACATACCTCTCAACTTGCTGCACAAATACAACAACGCCCAACGACTTGCTGCACGAATGCAACAATGCCTAACGATACTAAGCGATCTAACAAAACTAACAAAAGCAACGCAACGAAGCACAATATGCAGCCACAACCAACAATATATAGACTTATTGTATGAAACATCCAATGTGGCACCGAGTAGAGCCAAGTGCTAAACGACACACGAAAGATATTTAGAGTTTGTGATAAAATAAAGGACCAAGTCCGAGAAAATGAACCAGGTGCTCTGATACCAATATGTCATGCCGCAATCTTCCGCAAGCTCAATAGTCTCTGCTGAACATGAATCACCACGTTGTAGCGCGCTCGCAGGACAATCGTTCTCATTAGGACGTGATGCCGTACGAGCCTGGAGTTGCACTCGTACAAGGCGATGTTGTCAAACACCAAAGTTATCATCGAAACGACCAAGTTGCAGCGAAAGTCAAGTATTATGTACCGAGCACACATCAGATTATATGCAGCGGGGCTCTCAATAGGGTCCAAATAAATGCCATAATGAGAATGCCACAATGGCGATGCCACAAAGGCTAATGCAATACTCTTGCTCTTTTCTCTAGCCCATAAAGGTACTTATAGTTCATACATCATGTCTCGTATATCCAAGCAGCGCTACTACACCTGCATACCTGAAATAATGTCCACAAACGTGGGTCAGTACACAGTCGTACTGGTGAGCGGGGTAACCCACTCGTCTAAGCTGACACTAAGTAGAATAGTGAATGCAAACAGTTATATGGTGATCTTTCTAGTTGAATCCTAGATTCATTCCATGGCATAGGGATGACATATTAAGGAAAGTTGTAAAGCAGATTAAGCATGTAAGCATTCAACTCAAGCCAATCGACAAGCAAAATAAATAACCAACTCGAAGGAAACTAGCATGCAAACCATCCTACTCAAACCCAAGCAACACGAGAAACTATCGAACCATTCCCAAGCCTCAATATCCATCCTCAATCCAAACCTTACAATCCAATCTTGATATGCATACTCTTGCCGAGGCAAGGTGGCCGACGCCTACGTGAAAGCACAAACCAAACCAAAGTAAAGCAAACCCGCCTGAGTCGCATTAAACTGCTGGCACCGCGCCCGAGGAAATTTATCAAGTTGTCTCCCCCATGGCCGAATGGTCCCGGTGCCCCGGAGCCATCCCGTTCGAGACCAAACCCCGTACAACACAGGTTGTCCGTGAAATGCTGACACCAAGTAGGTATGACGAGAGGATCGAACATTCTTGCCTCACCAAGCGATCCTAGACTCATTCAACCAATTATCCAACCAAATATCCATAACCATTCATCCAACATATAGCCCAAGATAAAAATCTCAAGTTATCTCCATAGGCACAATACCGCTTCTCGACACAGTGTTTCCAATTGGTGCATTACCCCTCGTTAGAATAATCCCATGGCACAATGCCCCAATAGTGGCACAATGCCCTCGCCGATGCAGTTGTTCGATTTCGAACCACAACTGCACGCTTTGCTTGACAAAGCGCCCAAATGATACTCGTGCACGGATGCATGCTCGCTCGCCCGAATTCCCGATGTTCCAACCAAGATGTATATTTCCAACTGTCCAAGCATAATTCCATTTATCTCTCCAACTGCCCCAAATGTATATAATCCAACTCTAGCTCCAACTATCCATACGCGAAAACCAATTCAAGCCACAAACCTATCCAAGCAAACGATGTGCACTCTATGCCTGCCTCAGTGTAGTGATTTCCAAGTTCCAGTCCAAGTGTTCAATGTCACGCCCCGATTCCGTGGAATCGATAGTCGTCCCCCGGGCGTGACCGCCGTGCGGGCCTAGGTTGCGCACCGCACAAGGCTAAGTATTTTGTTTCGCATAGCGAGCACATATTCAGAGTACGCAGATAATTGAAACACATATTGAAATATGGAAAAGTTCTCTTTTATTGATAATATGAACATCTATTACAAACTCCTTGAACTGAGTCATAAGGATTGCCTCTATGGGCTTACAAAAGTGTTGACACAAAATGAGATAGCAGTCCTGTACATTACATCCTTTACTAAACTCAAAATATAAGACCTTGTGTCGGAACGACTGCTTTGCCACGAAGTTGCATGGTTACTTGGTGGCTAGCTTCTTCTTCAAAAGGTTGGCACGGTCGAGGCGTGCCTACAGCTTGGACTGGATTGGGGGTTTGTCTTCTGCTCCTCGCTCGGCTCTCTTTAGCGCATGGAACCTGTTTCAATGAGGGTCAGTACATCGAAACGTACTGGTGAAGGCAAGCTAACCCAACTATACCAATCAACACGTTGTTTTAATGAAGCATGCATATTTTGTGGGTTTCTATCTTGCCTTAGTTCATTTTACAGCAAGAATTAGATATAGAAATTAATGAAATAACCTGCCACCGCTCGGTGACATTTACCTGCCCGTCTGAACAACCTACACATTACTTACCATGCCTTCCCTGCCAAGAAGACACAAGTTAGTTGCAACAGGTTTAAATATACGAGGGGATCACTGGCACGTTGCCATAATGGACGGGCTAGTCTTGGGACGGAATGGCGTGCGGCGCAGAGAACAGGAGGCGCCACAAGCCACTCCATCCGAAGTAGGCGACTATCGTGAGTTTCGTCCGGATCGGATCGGTGCCAGTGCCCCAGCGACCGTCCGCAGGAACTAAGACCTTGTGCACAAGTTGTCCGTGATCAACGCAGTACACTAAGCTAACATTTGAGGCAAATCAGGCACAGGGCAATAATAGGGCAAGATCTACTTTTGCATAGTCTTCCTGTTGAGTTATTGCATTGAAGAAGAGTCCTATACATAGCACAGTTTTAAGAAGAAATATACATTCTAACTTATATTTATGCATATGATCAACATTCCAAACGAGCAAGCATGTAAGTAAGTAACCGTTCACAAGTTTCATTTGACAAGCATAACTTTACCCAAGTCTATTCCCTTTATTATCTTGAAGTCTTTTAGTTATTACTTGGTATCGTTTGATCGGGGTAAGCACGGATACAAGATATAGATGTTAAGACTAGCAAGTAGGGCTAGCTAATCGGGTTGGTAGCCACTCACTTTAGTAGTTAGAAGGAAGGAAGAAAGAAGTGCTTTAGGAGTCCGCTCGAGCGACGCCTACAGCTGGTTCACCTGTATTGACACGAACAGCTGATCAGTACTTCTTCCTCTCTTTCCATTATCGGAATTGAAGTACAGTCCTAAGAACGAAAGCAATGAAATCCATCGAAACCGTTCAAGAAAACCCAAGCAAATCCGAAAACCAAATCAAGGCACGAAAGCAACAAGCGATAGCGAAAACTAGGCAACAAAGAATGCAGCGGAGAGGTCCCTCCTGACTCTGCCGCTAAGCCGATCCTTGGGGCACGGTCCACTGAATATGGGAATCGATTCCGAAGAGACAAATCCATAACGAGGATGAGTTCTTGATTCATTCTATCCCGATCGAACGATACCGTCTTGTATTTCTTAGCCGTGCTCCCCGAATAGGGGGAACGGGGCACCACATCCTACCCAACTAATTGGAAGTTTTATCCCGAAACTTAAGGAATAGAACCTACCACTAGGAAATAATGAGGGGAACCGTTCCCTCATATCAGATTCGAGCTCCCAAGTAGACTCTTCGACAGAGTGATTCCGCCAAAGCACGCGCACTAGAGGAACCGAACGGGTCCGAAGCAGCTTTTCTTTTCTATCCAAAATTTGTACTGGTTGTTCTTGTCACTACCACCTTTCCATGTAAGGGTATTTCTGTAATTTAACTACTTAAATAATTATGTATTTAATTAATTGCTGAGTTTTATAAGTAATTATATATTGTTAATAATATTTAGTTTTAGGTCTAACCCTAGAAATCCATTAGGACAACCCTAATGGGTAAACCCTAGTTAGAAAACCCTATTCTAGCAAAACCCTAGAATTTAAAAATTAGGGTGAACCCTCAAAACCCTAGACTGGCTAAACCTTAGTTAATTAGGTTCTACATGACCTAATCTAGGGGTTAAACCTAGGCTATACACTAGAAACCCTAACTGGGCCTTAATATATAAGAGGAACCCTCTCATTCTTCATGTAGAAGAGGAAAACCCTAGCCTCCACCAGAGAAAACCAATCCTCCACCCCATTTTCGAGATTCAACCTAGGGCTCCCATTTTCTCCTCCTTCAAAGCAAGAGAAGAAGAGCCTCGTTGAAGAAACCTTCCATGCAGGTGAGAACCCTAATTTTCTTCATTAAATTTCTGTGTACAGATGATAATGGCCATTAGGAACCCCCAAATGCTGTGTGTAGTTCGATTTTAGGGTTTTTGGATTAGGTTGGTGACCCGCATGGGGTTTTCCCCAAATTCTTCATGAACCCTAACCCTAGGTTTTGAGTGTAGACTGATTTTTTTGCACCTCACGGATGAGAGTAGATTCGAATTTTAGGGTTTTCCCACTGTACACAGTCGGGTGATTTGTAAACCTGTGTACAGTCGGGTGTATGAACAGTTATGTGATGTTTAAATATTATTAGGAATTTACCTATCTAACTTATTTATATTCTGTATAATTGATATATGAATCTGAATGCATACATATGTATTGTGTGTTTTGGGGGCATTCATTGTGCAGTGAGATTGGGGAAAAACAGGGTGCAGTCGGGCTTTGATGTAGGTATTAGTAGAGGGGAGTATTACCTGTGTGTGTAGTGTCCTAGTGTAACTGTGTGTACATGTAATTATGTATCAATATACATTAGAAGGTCTGTGCAGAACTGTGTATCAGATTTAGAGAGGGGTGTGTGTACTGTGTCCAGGTATCAGTGAGCCTGAGAGGTGCAACTGTGTATGTGGCTGTGCATTGAGGGTAAGTCATGTGGATTAGATTAGGTGAGGATGTGTGTGTAGTGAGGGACCAGTGGGGGATTATGTGCTGTGTGAGTTCACAGTGTAGGAATTAGATTATAGGTCTGTGTGTGAATAGAGTTGTCCCAGGTTCTATAGTGTGTGTGAGTGTCATGTGTATCACAGTGTGCTGAGTGAATTGGGGGTAGTGAATAAAGTATCAGTTAACTGATACTGGGTATCAGTGAGCCAGTGAGTTGGTTTCAGTAGAATCTGTGTGTTCTCATTAAGAATTTCTGTGTGTTGTGCAGTGAGGTCCCTAGTTGATGAATAGCAGTGTAGCAGTAAGAGCAACTGTGTGTGCCCAGGTTTTATTCTTCCAAATTTGTGTGTAGGTTTATGTGTGTACAGTGGATTGGTGTTGTGAGCAGTGAGTGTAAACATCCCAAAACCTGTGCATATTAGTGTCCAGATAGGGGTGTGGGTGTATACTGCTAGATATGTATCAGTGTGGAGTTTAGAGTATCAGTAGGTTTTGGGGGAATAATGTATCTGTGTGTGTGCAAGGGCAAGTATATACAGAGTGAACTAAAATCCTAGGAAAGTATCAGTGAGATGGGGGTGTAAGCTAACAGTGTGTGTGCCCAGGTTATTTCCATCTCCTGTGTGTGTGTGTAATGTAATATATACCAGTGTATTGAATTGGAAGGGGGAAAGACTTATGTCAGTGAAACCAATGTGACAGTGTGCTAAAACCTGGGTGTTCAGTGAGCAGTATGGGAAATTGTATATGGCTGTGCTGTGTACCTACTGGGGGAAAGGAAACAGTGTGTGAGTGTGCATACTGTCAGTTTAGTGTGTCTGTGTGTAGTCATTGCTGTGAGGTAATACTGTGTATCTTAGTGTTCTTGTGGCTGTGTTGTGTGTAGTTGTGTGTGCTTGTGAGTTGAGGTAGCTAGGATTTTTATGTGTGGCTGTGTGTGTAGAGGAGGGAGAATACAGTGAGGTATCTCAGTGGACAGAATGTTTAGGTATTGGTTAGATATGTTCCTGTGTAGCAGTGTCTACTTGTGTGTGTATGTAGGATAGTGTTGGTGTAGGGTGTCTCAGTTAATTAGGACTGTGTGAGATGAGTGCCTGTGTGTCTTAGTGTCTAGTAATTAGGTGTGGTGCATTCAATGTAGGAGTACCAATTCAATGTGGGAGCAAATGCTGTGTATCAGTACACAGTAGTGTGCTAACTGTGTACCAGTGCACAGTATGTACTAGTTAGGTGCAGTAGTGTGTAGTGTATTGTGTATCAGATTTGGGGTGAACCTGTGTCCAGTAATTAGGGTGTCAGACAGTGTGTGAGTGAGTGAAATCCCTAGTTATGTGGGAGTGTGTTGTGAGGTATTAGTATAATGTAATGGGGTAGGTATCAAGTCCTAGGTGACGTATTAGTTATAGCTTAATACAAGTATTATTATAAGTCATATATCTAGTATCAGTAATATTAGCTAGTATTATGAGTCACCACATAGTCTATATAGCTATATGATACCTAGTGACTAGATACTCATGAGATGGACCTAGAAACCTAGTCACAACCTAGTTTTAACTAGTATTAGTTAAAAATAGCTAGTGAACCTAGAAGCAAGGTATTAACTAGTTTTGACCAAAAACCTAGAATTGACTTGGTTGGACCTAGTATTGACCAGAAAACCTTAGACATGGCCTAGAAACCTCGTTTTTAAATTGTTAAGCATGTTATTCTTTTAATTCATTAATTAACATTGAATTTCCATAAATAGGTCATTGTGATTCCATTTTGGACCTCGCTCCTTACATTCTGCTCAGGACCACAGGCGAGTACATTCTCTGACAGTTTTCATGGTTGATTACTTCTATAAATTGTAGTGTATTTCATACTTGATTCCGACACTATGGATACACGGGTTAGCACCCTAGATCCCCATCATGAGGAGTCGTGATTGAAATCCATCGTGCTAGCTGGGGGATGGGGAACTATTAGTAGATTATGTGATCATATCCACCCTTACCATGCATCATAGCTCACCCCACATCTCACGTCGGGTGCGGCCTGACCATCATCATGCCTCATAGCTGTTATATATGATTAGCCTGACCATTATCATGCATCATAGCTAACCAAATGGTTAGCCTGACCTTCAAGAATCATAGCTAATCATATATAACCAGCCTGATCCAGTCCCAAGCCGATCACATAATAAACTAATATTTCAAACACTTAACTAGATGTTTTATCTTTATTCAGACTTACTTGTTCTAGCATTCACTATTTATTGCTCATTGCTAGATACTTATTGTCTATTTCATTTCTTCGGTACTTCACATGTTCAGCTTTTATTTCCATCTTGTATCTCTTACACTGATTATAGATTTTGTCAATTTAATGAAACTGCTGTTAGTGCTTGTGCTTCGCTCCAATCCTGACTGGATAACAACATTTTCAGAGAACCTGGAGGACTTTTGCCCTACTCATTACGGTCCAGGAATAGAGGAGGATTTCACCCCAGAAATCCCAGAGGAGGTGCCTATCCTAGAGGAGAACTTGCCTGCCCATGCTTAGATTATTTTCTGCATTATTATTCTAGACTGAGACTGAGACTGTGATGTATTTATTTTATTTGTGACTTTGTGAGGTCATTTAGACCCAGGTTTTGAGTTGAACTTCTTGTGGTTGGTTTTAAATAGAACTCTTTTCAATTCTCATCGTGCCATTATGTTTATAGTTGTGATTGAGTATATTATAGATGTGATTTTTTATCAAATGTCTGCCGTACGGAGTTGAGACTATTGACAGGATGTGCTATATTTGTGACCTAGACAGCGTTCTACCGCCGATGCTGCGGCGTAGGCTGGACGTACCCACGACTCATGCCCAAATTCCGGGTGCGGGTCGTGACACGTTTTTAGTGGTGGCCCATGCAGGTCTAGTCTGTAGTCTAGCAGTCTAGTCTTAGATTCACATTAGAGCGATATTGTTGTAATAGGAATTAGGCCGAGGATATGCTCAATCACAATTAGGGAATTCTGATTCTAATGATACTATACTTAATGATTAATTCCTTTAGAAATTTTCTGTCCTTCCTTGATATCATATCTATTGCCTTAATTGAATCTTTCGATCTGTCTTCAGGATGCCGCCAAGAAGATCCCAGAGACTTGGAGCAGCAGATTCAGAGAGGTCTGCCACCTCTCGCGCTGCCGGACAGACATCAGCAGCACCTCCTACCTCTCCAGTAAATGTGGGAGTGTCTGCAGCATTCGGGGGTCCTCCACCACCAGTTCAGAGGGTCCCCACAGCTACGACGGCACCACCACCTCCACCACCACCAGCTCAGCAACCAGGAGGTGTGCCCATCGATGGGGCACAGATGTTCGCCTTGATACAGGGCATGGTCGACGCCCAGAGGACGTCGGCAGAGGCCCAGAGAGTGCAGGCTGAGGCACATCAGGCCCAGACAGAGATGATGAGGGTGAACATGGAGAACGCTCATCAAGTGGCTCTCCAGGCTGTGGAGAGAGTTACTCAGCAGCAGCAGCGTCCTGATCAGCAACAACAGAGGCCGGGCACCATTGTGGACTTCAAGAGGATGATGCCTCGGGAGTTCAAGGGGACAGAAGGGATACTCTACGCCGATGATTGGCTAGAGGACATCGAGAGGAACTTGCGTTTGGCGCAGATTCCAGAGGCGCTCCAGATCGAGGCCGCTGGCAGCCAGATGTTCGATATTGCCTTGACATGGTTTCGCACGGAGCCGAGACTCTTGCACGGGGGACTCACTTGGGAAGCTTTCAAGGAGCTCTTCAAGGAGAAGTTCTTTCCTGACGTTGCCCTGGGAGCTTTGGAGAGTCAGTTCCATGACTTAGCCCAGGGGAGCTCGTCCGTCGATGAGTATGCCGCGGAGTTTTCCCGCCTGAGCCGCTTCGCGCCATCGATGATTAGAGATCCGGGGGACAGGGCCCGGAAATTCAGAAAGGGGCTGACAAGAGAGATCAAGTCTCGCACGTCGGGACGTTGCACAGCTACCTATGAGGGCATATTGATGGATGCCCAAGTAGCCGAGGATGACTTGGACCTCAGACCCAAGAGGGGACGCGATGTTTCCGGGGGAGCAAACAGTAGTGCGGGACCAGGCAAGCGTCCACACTTTCAGCAGCAGCAGAGGCCCTTTCAGCAGCAGCATCAGGCACCAGTCCGAGGGCAGGTCCAGCAGCAACAGAGACAGAACCAGCCCGCCATCCAGTGTGCGTACTGCGGGAAGACAGGACATACCAGAGAGAACTGCAGGAAGAGGTTAGGCTCATGTTTGTACTGCGGATCGACGACACACCAGCTGAAGGATTGCCCTACCATTCGGACTCGTCCAGGTCAGGGTGGAGCAGCCGCCCAGAGAGGACCAGGCAGGGTACCTACCGTACCAGGAGGCCAACAACAGAGGGGACCACTTCCACCCCAACATCAGAAGTTCGCCCAGCATCAGCAGCAGAAAGGTGCACCCCAGGGGCGAGCATACGCCATGGCAGTCGAGGAAATCGAGCCAGCAGGAGACTTGATCACAGGTTCGGTTCTTCTCGATTGTATTCCCGCATTTACCTTATTTGACTCTGGCGCTTCCCATAGTTTTGTGTCTGTATCATATGCACTTCGACATCATTTAGACACAGAACCATTAGCTAGGACTTGCAAGATCACGACTGGTGGAGGTATTATCCTAGTCCGTGATCACTGCAAGGACCGGAGAGTATCAGTAGGAGGCCGAGAGTTGAGCGTGAGCTTACTTGTCATGCCACTTCCGGGGTACGATATTGTACTCGGAATGGACTGGTTGAGTAGGCATCATGCTACTATAGATTGTTATAGAGGCAGAGTATTGTTTAGACCACCAGGAGAGCCGGAATTTGAGGTCGTCAGAGAAGCAGCGGAACAGAGCAGGAGCACATTTTGTGAAGCCAGGACGGAAGAAGAGGAGTTGCCACATCCTCTGATAGCGGAGTTCCTGGATGTATTTCCAGAAGAGTTGCCAGGCTTGCCACCAGACAGAGATGTTGAATTCTCTATAGACTTGGTTCCAGGAGCGGAGCCCATTTCACAACATGTCTATAGAGTCAACAACAGCGAGCTGGCAGAACTGAAGAAGCAAGTTGAGGAGCTGCAGGACAAAGGCTTCATCAAATCCAGTTCATCACCATGGGGAGCTCCGGTATTGTTAGTACCGAAGAAGGACGGCACGGTGCGCATGTGCATTGATTATAGAGCTTTGAACAATATCACTATCAAGAACAAGTACCCGCTGCCGAGGATAGATGATCTTTTCGATCAGTTGAGCGGTGCGAGGGTGTTTTCAAAGATTGATTTGAGGTCAGGCTATCACCAGGTGAAGGTGAAGAAAGAAGACACGCCAAAGACAGCTTTTCGGACCAGATACGGCCAGTTTGAGTTCATGGTAATGCCATTTGGTTTAACCAATGCACCGGCAGTATTCATGAACCTGATGAACAAGGTGTTCCACCAGTACCTTGACAAGTTCGTGGTGGTGTTCATCGACGATATTCTGGTGTATTCCAAGACACCGGAGGAGCACGAAGAGCATCTGAGATTGGTCTTAGAGACTCTCAGGAAGGAGAAGTTGTACGGGAAACTCTCTAAGTGTGAATTCTTCCTTGACAAGGTCGAATTTCTTGGGCATGTGGTATCGGGTGACGGAATCTCGGTTAACCCACAGAAGATCGAGGCAGTGGAGTCATGGGCTACCCCCAGTTCGGTAGCTGAGATCAGGAGTTTTCTCGGGCTAGCAGGATACTACAGGAGGTTTGTACAAGACTTCTCCAAGATTGCAGCGCCGATGACCAGACTGACTAGGAAGGATGTGGATTTTGTGTGGACGGAGGAGTGCCAGGCTGCATTTGACGAGCTGAAGAAGAGGTTGACGACAGCTCCAATTTTGACGCTGCCATCAGGTACAGGTGGTTTTACCATCTACAGTGATGCTTCAGGGAAGGGTCTGGGATGTGTTCTTCAACAGCACGGGAAGGTAATTGCCTATGCTTCCAGGCAGTTACGCCCTCATGAAAAGAATTATCCCACCCACGATTTAGAGTTGGCAGCAGTTATCTTCGCTCTAAAGCTGTGGAAACATTACCTGTACGGAGAGCGTGTGGAGATCTTCACAGACCACAAGAGCTTGAAGTACGTGTTCACACAGAAGGAGCTGAACATGAGGCAGAGGAGGTGGTTAGAGTTGATGAAGGACTTTGACATCTCATTGCAGTACCATCCAGGGAAGGCTAACGTAGTCGCCGATGCCTTGAGCAGGTATCCGACGGCTATGTACTTGACTACTGATAGACATTTGTTGGCTGATTTGGAGAGTTTGGAGATTGAAGTGTTAGTTCCCGGTACAGAGATTCAGATGTGGGGATTGCAGATACAGTCCGAACTGATGGACAGGATCAGAGCTGCGCAGTACGATGATGAGGCTCTGAGGAGTATCAGGGCACAGGTTCAGATGGGATTGTCGGACGACTTTACTATCGCAGATGATGGTTCCTTACGGCACGGCACGAGGATGTGTGTGCCGAGCGGGGAGCTGCGCGAGGAGGTTTTACAGGAGGCACACCGCTCTCAGTACTCGATGCATCCCGGTGCCAACAAGATGTATCGAGACTTGAGAGAGCATGTATGGTGGTATGGAATGAAGCGTGAGGTAGCACGCTTCGTATCTCGGTGTCTAGTGTGCCAGCAGGTAAAGGCGGACCGGCAGAGGCCAGGAGGTTTGCTTCAACCTTTACCGATCCCAGAGTGGAAGTGGGAGCACGTGACCATGGATTTCGTTTCAGGGCTTCCACGTTCTCCAGGAGGGAAAGACGCGATTTGGGTCATCGTGGACAGGTTGACCAAATCAGCCCATTTCTTACCTTTCAAAGTGGGCACGTCGACAGAGAAGCTAGCAGAGATGTACGTGCGACAGATTGTTAGGATTCATGGAGTTCCTATGAGCATCGTCTCAGATCGGGATAGTCGTTTCACTTCCCACTTCTGGAGGAGTCTGCAGGCTAGCTTGGGCACTCAGCTCAAGTTCAGTACCGCATATCACCCCCAGACAGACGGGCAGTCTGAGAGGACTATTCAGACTCTCGAGGATATGCTACGCACTTGCGTTTTAGATCTCGGAGGTTCTTGGGAGGATCATCTGCACCTGGTAGAGTTCGCTTACAACAACAGCTACCAGGCCAGCATCGAGATGTCACCATTTGAGGCTCTTTATGGACGGAGGTGTCGTACACCGCTATCGTGGGACGACGTTGGAGAGAGAGCCTTGCTAGGACCAGAAATGGTCGTGGATGCAGCAGAAAAGGTGAAACTCATCAGAGACAGACTGCGAGTGGCGCAGGACAGACAGCGGCATTGGGCCGACAGCCACCGTAGACCCCTTGAGTTTCAGGTATAGATTGTTGTTTTCTGGTTGTGTTTGTTTGTTTGTTTAGACTGCGTGTTGAGACTGTTTTGTGTTAGGTGGGCGATCTAGTATTCCTACGGATTTCTCCGACGCGTGGAACGATTCGTTTTGGCAGAGGCGGGAAGCTTAGCCCACGCTACATCGGACCCTTCGGTATTCTGGCGAGGGTAGGTGCAGTGGCATATAGACTGGACTTGCCGCCTGCATTGGAGGGAGTGCATAATGTGTTTCACGTGTCGCAGCTGAGACGGTACATGGCCGACCCTAGTCACGTACTTGATCACTCGGAGATTGAGGTTGGTCCGACGCTCAGCTACCCTGAGCAGCCCGTAGAGATCTTGGACCGCAGAGAGAAGGTGTTGCGGAACCAAACTATTCCTTTGGTTCGTGTTGCATGGAGACACCACTCTCCAGGGGAGTCGACCTGGGAGAGAGAAGACGAAATGCGCGAGCAATACCCTTATCTCTTCCAGACTTGAGGTATATTTCCTTTTCTGAATTCATTCTTGTTGTAGTTCAGTCCAATTTCGAGGACGAAATTTCTTTTAGGAGGGTAGACTTGTCACTACCACCTTTCCATGTAAGGGTATTTCTGTAATTTAACTACTTAAATAATTATGTATTTAATTAATTGCTGAGTTTTATAAGTAATTATATATTGTTAATAATATTTAGTTTTAGGTCTAACCCTAGAAATCCATTAGGACAACCCTAATGGGTAAACCCTAGTTAGAAAACCCTATTCTAGCAAAACCCTAGAATTTAAAAATTAGGGTGAACCCTCAAAACCCTAGACTGGCTAAACCTTAGTTAATTAGGTTCTATATGACCTAATCTAGGGGTTAAACCTAGGCTATACACTAGAAACCCTAACTGGGCCTTAATATATAAGAGGAACCCTCTCATTCTTCATGTAGAAGAGGAAAACCCTAGCCTCCACCAGAGAAAACCAATCCTCCACGCCATTTTCGAGATTCAACCTAGGGCTCCCATTTTCTCCTCCTTCAAAGCAAGAGAAGAAGAGCCTCGTTGAAGAAACCTTCCCTGCAGGTGAGAACCCTAATTTTCTTCATTAAATTTCTGTGTACAGATGATAATGGCCATTAGGAACCCCCAAATGCTGTGTGTAGTTCGATTTTAGGGTTTTTGGATTAGGTTGGTGACCCGCATGGGGTTTTCCCCAAATTCTTCATGAACCCTAACCCTAGGTTTTGAGTGTAGACTGATTTTTTTGCACCTCACGGATGAGAGTAGATTCGAATTTTAGGGTTTTCCCACTGTACACAGTCGGGTGATTTGTAAACCTGTGTACAGTCGGGTGTATGAACAGTTATGTGATGTTTAAATATTATTAGGAATTTACCTATCTAACTTATTTATATTCTGTATAATTGATATATGAATCTGAATGCAGACATATGTATTGTGTGTTTTGGGGGCATTCATTGTGCAGTGAGATTGGGGAAAAACAGGGTGCAGTCGGGCTTTGATGTAGGTATTAGTAGAGGGGAGTATTACCTGTGTGTGTAGTGTCCTAGTGTAACTGTGTGTACATGTAATTATGTATCAGTATACATTAGAAGGTCTGTGCAGAACTGTGTATCAGATTTAGAGAGGGGTGTGTGTACTGTGTCCAGGTATCAGTGAGCCTGAGAGGTGCAACTGTGTATGTGGCTGTGCATTGAGGGTAAGTCATGTGGATTAGATTAGGTGAGGATGTGTGTGTAGTGAGGGACCAGTGGGGGATTATGTGCTGTGTGAGTTCACAGTGTAGGAATTAGATTATAGGTCTGTGTGTGAATAGAGTTGTCCCAGGTTCTATAGTGTGTGTGAGTGTCATGTGTATCACAGTGTGCTGAGTGAATTGGGGGTAGTGAATAAAGTATCAGTTAACTGATACTGGGTATCAGTGAGCCAGTGAGTTGGTTTCAGTAGAATCTGTGTGTTCTCATTAAGAATTTCTGTGTGTTGTGCAGTGAGGTCCCTAGTTGATGAATAGCAGTGTAGCAGTAAGAGCAACTGTGTGTGCCCAGGTTTTATTCTTCCAAATCTGTGTGTAGGTTTATGTGTGTGCAGTGGATTGGTGTTGTGAGCAGTGAGTGTAAACATCCCAAAACCTGTGCATATTAGTGTCCAGATAGGGGTGTGGGTGTATACTGCTAGATATGTATCAGTGTGGAGTTTAGAGTATCAGTAGGTTTTGGGGGAATAATGTATCTGTGTGTGTGCAAGGGCAAGTATATACAGAGTGAACTAAAATCCTAGGGAAGTATCAGTGAGATGGGGGTGTAAGCTAACAGTGTGTGTGCCCAGGTTATTTCCATCTCCTGTGTGTGTGTGTAATGTAATATATACCAGTGTATTGAATTGGAAGGGGGAAAGACTTGTGTCAGTGAAACCAATGTGACAGTGTGCTAAAACCTGGGTGTTCAGTGAGCAGTATGGGAAATTGTATATGGCTGTGCTGTGTACCTACTGGGGGAAAGGAAACAGTGTGTGAGTGTGCATACTGTCAGTTTAGTGTGTCTGTGTGTAGTCATTGCTGTGAGGTAATACTGTGTATCTTAGTGTTCTTGTGGCTGTGTTGTGTGCAGTTGTGTGTGCTTGTGAGTTGAGGTAGCTAGGATTTTTATGTGTGGCTGTGTGTGTAGAGGAGGGAGAATACAGTGAGGTATCTCAGTGGACAGAATGTTTAGGTATTGGTTAGATATGTTCCTGTGTAGCAGTGTCTACTTGTGTGTGTATGTAGGATAGTGTTGGTGTAGGGTGTCTCAGTTAATTAGGACTGTGTGAGATGAGTGCCTGTGTGTCTTAGTGTCTAGTAATTAGGTGTGGTGCATTCAATGTAGGAGTACCAATTCAATGTGGGAGCAAATGCTGTGTATCAGTACACAGTAGTGTGCTAACTGTGTACCAGTGCACAGTATGTACTAGTTAGGTGCAGTAGTGTGTAGTGTATTGTGTATCAGATTTGGGGTGAACCTGTGTCCAGTAATTAGGGTGTCAGACAGTGTGTGAGTGAGTGAAATCCCTAGTTATGTGGGAGTGTGTTGTGAGGTATTAGTATAATGTAATGGGGTAGGTATCAAGTCCTAGGTGACGTATTAGTTATAGCTTAATACAAGTATTATTATAAGTCATATATCTAGTATCAGTAATATTAGCTAGTATTATGAGTCACCACATAGTCTATATAGCTATATGATACCTAGTGACTAGATACTCATGAGATGGACCTAGAAACCTAGTCACAACCTAGTTTTAACTAGTATTAGTTAAAAATAGCTAGTGAACCTAGAAGCAAGGTATTAACTAGTTTTGACCAAAAACCTAGAATTGACTTGGTTGGACCTAGTATTGACCAGAAAACCTTAGACATGGCCTAGAAACCTCGTTTTTAAATTGTTAAGCATGTTATTCTTTTAATTCATTAATTAACATTGAATTTCCATAAATAGGTCATTGTGATTCCATTTTGGACCTCGCTCCTTACATTCTGCTCAGGACCACAGGCGAGTACATTCTCTGACAGTTTTTATGGTTGATTACTTCTATAAATTGTAGTGTATTTCATACTTGATTCCGACACTATGGATACACGGGTTAGCACCCTAGATCCCCATCATGAGGAGTCGTGATTGGAATCCATCGTGCTAGCTGGGGGATGGGGAACTATTAGTAGATTATGTGATCATATCCACCCTTACCATGCATCATAGCTCACCCCACATCTCACGTCGGGTGCGGCCTGACCATCATCATGCCTCATAGCTGTTATATATGATTAGCCTGACCATTATCATGCATCATAGCTAACCAAATGGTTAGCCTGACCTTCAAGAATCATAGCTAATCATATATAACCAGCCTGATCCAGTCCCAAGCCGATCACATAATAAACTAATATTTCAAACACTTAACTAGATGTTTTATCTTTATTCAGACTTACTTGTTCTAGCATTCACTATTTATTGCTCATTGCTAGATACTTATTGTCTATTTCATTTCTTCGGTACTTCACATGTTCAGCTTTTATTTCCATCTTGTATCTCTTACACTGTTTATAGATTTTGTCAATTTAATGAAACTGCTGTTAGTGCTTGTGCTTCGCTCCAATCCTGACTGGATAACAACATTTTCAGAGAACCTGGAGGACTTTTGCCCTACTCATTACGGTCCAGGAATAGAGGAGGATTTCACCCCAGAAATCCCAGAGGAGGTGCCTATCCTAGAGGAGAACTTGCCTGCCCATGCTTAGATTATTTTCTGCATTATTATTCTAGACTGAGACTGAGACTGTGATGTATTTATTTTATTTGTGACTTTGTGAGGTCATTTAGACCCAGGTTTTGAGTTGAACTTCTTGTGGTTGGTTTTAAATAGAACTCTTTTCAATTCTCATCGTGCCATTATGTTTATAGTTGTGATTGAGTATATTATAGATGTGATTTTTTATCAAATGTCCGCCGTACGGAGTTGAGACTATTGACAGGATGTTCTATATTTGTGACCTAGACAGCGTTCTACCGCCGATGCTGCGGCGTAGGCTGGACGTACCCACGACTCATGCCCAAATTCCGGGTGCGGGTCGTGACAGTTCTACATACGTCAAATCGGGCTGAAGGTTCAGTTGTCCCAGGTCTACCACGTGGCTTGGATCGTACACATATTTTCTAAGTTGGGAAACATGGAATATATCATGTACGTCAGATAGGGATGGTGGTAGAGCAATCTGATAAGCAACTGAGACAACCCGCTTTAGTATTTCGAACGGGCCAACAAATCATGGACTTAGCTTTTCCTTCGCTCCGAACCTACTGACCCCTCGCATGGGCGAGACCTTGAGGAATACCCGATCGCCTACTTGGAACTCGAGCGGTCTCCGATGAACATTCGCGTAGCTCTTCTGACGACTTTGAGCTATCTTTAATTTTTCCTGAATCAGCCGAACTTTCTGGACGTTCTGCTCCACGAGCTCCGGGCCAAGTACTTGCCGTTCCCCAACTTTATCCCAACAGATAGAAGATCTGCACTTCTGCCCATATAACGCCTCATACGGCACCATTTGAATGCTTGATTGATAACTATTATTGTAAGCAAATTCGGCTAGAGGTAGATGAAGGTCCCAACTAGTCTTCGTGTCCAAGGCGTAGAGTCGCAGCATATCTTCGAGGATTTGGTTGACGCGTTCTGTTTGGCCATCGGTCTGTGGATGGTAGGCGGAGCTGAATTTCAACTTCGTCCCCATTGCTGACTGTAGGCTTCCCCAGAAACGTGATATAAATCGACCATCTCGATCGGAGACTATGGTTACGGGCACGCCGTGGAGCCGAACGATTTCGTTGAGGTATAACTGAGCCAGGCGGTCGGCACTCCAAGTAGATTTGATAGGCAGAAAGTGAGCTGACTTGGTAAGTCGATCGACGATAACCCAGACTGCATCATGTCCCCGTTGCATCCTCGGCAAGCCAACAATAAAATCCATCGTTATATCATCCCATTTCCACTCCGGAATAGCAAGGTTCTGCAGCTATCCGCCTGGTTTCTGGTGTTCGGCCTTCACTCGTTGGCAAGCCATGCAATGCGACACAAACTGTGCCATATCCCGTTTCAAGACGTGCCACCAAAACGTCGTACAAAGATCTTGATACATCTTTGTGCTACCCGGATGAGAAGTATAACTAGCATAATGGGCCTCAGTGAGGATCTCTTTTCTGAGGGCTGTGTCATCCGGAACGCATAGTCTTCCCTTCACTCGAAGCATCCCATCCGTGCTTACCGCAAAGTCGGATGCCTTTCCTGCTAAAATGAGGGCATGAATCTTTCGCAGGTATGGGTCGTCCTTCTGAGCGGACTTCACTTTATGTAACAAGTCGAGTTCGAGGCGCAGTTGGGCTACTTGCACCCACTTCTTATATCTTATTTTTAGTGTAATACCCAACGATTCCAGATCTCGGCGCAGCCTATCATCAATAACCAAACTCCCTACAAATACTCGACTCAACGCGTCAGCTACTACGTTTCCCTTTCCAGGTGTGTATCTGATCGTGAGATCGAAGTCGCTCAGGAGTTCAAGCCATCGCCGCTGCCGAAGATTCAAATCCTTCTGAGTGTACAAATATTTTAGGCTCTTATGGTCCGTATAGATTTCACACGGCACGCCATAAAGATAGTGACGCCACAGCTTCAATGCAAATACTACCGCGGCAAGTTCGAGATCATGCGTTGGGTAGTTCTGCTCGTGAGGCTTTAGCTGTCTAGACGCATAGGCTATCACCTTATCGCGCTGCATCATGACACATCCTAGACCCTTTCCTGAGGCATCACTATATATTTTAAAGTCATCCGGTCCGTTCAGCAGAGTGAGAATTGGTGCTGAGACGAGGCGCTGCTTTAACTCCGTAAACGAAGCTTCGCAGTCGTCCATCCAAGAAAACTTTGCACCCTTCCGTGTCAACTGAGTCAAAGGTGAAGCAATTCTAGCAAAGTTCTGTATGAACCTACGGTAGTACCCTGCCAGACCAAGGAAACTTCGGATGTCGCTAGCTGACTTCGGATGTTTCCACTGTGTAATGGCTTCCACCTTCTTCGGATCAACTGAGATGCCTTCCGAGGAGATGATATGCCCCAAAAATGAGATACTGTCTAGCCAAAACTCTAATTTGCTTAATTTGGCGTACAACTTGTGGTCTCGAAGGGTTTGCAACACCATCTGCAGGTGTCCTGAGTGCTCATCCCTAGTCTACGAGTACACAAAGATGTCATCGATAAACACCACCACGAATTTATCGATGAAGGGCCTAAATACACGGTTCATCATATCCATGAATGCAGCAGGGGCATTCATCAGTCCAAACAGCATCACGGAAAACTCGTAATGGCCGTAGCGGGTTCGAAAAGCAGTCTTCGGCACATCTCCGGGCTTAATCTTCAGCTGGTGGTAACCCGAGCGAAGATCAATCTTAGAGAATACCGTTGCTCCTTGTAACTGATCAAACAAGTCGTCTATCCGTGGCAGAGGATATTTGTTTCTGATTGTGACTTTGTTTAATTCTCTATAGTCTATGCAGAGGCGTAAAGTTCCGTCCTTCTTCTTCACAAAGAGCACAGGAGCGCCCCAAGGAGACACGCTTGGACGGATGAACCCGCGATCAAGTAATTCCTGGAGTTGGCGCTTTAACTCATTTAGCTCTGCAGGTGCCATTCTGTACAGAGGTTTGGAAATCGGATGCGTGTTTGGGAATGTATCAATAGTGAATTCAATCTCTCGGTCTGGCGGCATGCCGGGTAGTTCGCTCGGAAACACATCGGAGAACTCTGCCTCAACGGAAGTAGACTCTACGTTTGCGTAGTCCTGCCGTGTGTCCCGAACCGATGCTAGGAATCCCTCGCAGCCTGTGTAGAGCATTCGCCGAGCAGATTTTGCCGAAATCACCATGCAGGACCCAGTCGCGTCAGTTGTCGGACTACTCGTGTAACAGAACTCGGCTTCTCCAGGCAGGTGGAAGACGACTCGCTTCTGTGCACACTCTATAGTTGCCGAGCACGCGCTGAGCCAATCCATTCCCAAAATGATATCGTAGTCCCGCACATCAAGAACTAAAACATCAAGTGTCAGCTTTCTCTCCCCAATACAGATATAACCGCCTAGGCATGCTGAACAAACAGGTATTTTTGTACCAGATGGGGTGCTAACGCTTAAATCTAAATACAACGAAGTCATTTTTATATTGTTCTCCGTGGCAAAGTTTATAGAAATAAAGCTATGCGTTGCACCTGAATCAAAAAGAACACGAGCAGGTATGTTATTGTAAAGCAAAGTACCTGACACGACGGTATCCGAAGCTAAAGCTTCTACCCATGTCATGGTGTAGACTCGGCCCTGAGCTTGATTACGCCCTTGCTGAGGCGTCGCTCGATTTGTCTGAGGAGCCGGAGTCTGATCTGGTTGTTGCGGTGGACGGAGCGGACAGCTGCTAATCTGGTGGTTTGGATCGCCACATCTGAGGCAAGTGTCGAGCCGTTTGCGATAGACATTCTCGGTGTGCCCTCTTCTGTTGCAGTAGGTGCAACGCTGCCCCTGGTTTTCTCGCTGACGACCGCCATTATTTTGACGCTTTGCAGCGTTGTTTCCTCTATCGTTGCCTTGGCGTTTGTGATTGAAAGTTTGCACAGCGCCGGTAGTAACGTGAGGATACTGCGGTTCGAGCGAAAGGGCATGGTTTAAGACTTCTCTCATCGTCTGATACTGCGGAACGACTACGTGCCCGTGGATGCCAGGACGTAGCCCTCCTTCGAATCGTCTGGCACGACTCGCTGCATTTGGTAGGTAAGCGGTAGCAAATTTGGCCAGTTTGTTGAATTCTGCCGAATATTGCTTTACCGTCATGCTGCCCTGCCGGAGCTGAACAAAATGTTTTCCCGTTGACGGCGTACAGGTGGGGGTATAAACTCCTCCTCAAACGCGGCACAAAAAGTCGTCCACGCGATCGCCTTCTCTCCATGGTCAGGTTGAAGAGATTGTCGATACACGTCCCACCAGTCGTGCGCATTGAGGCGAAGTTGGAGTTGGGTACAGGTGACGCGCTTGTCTTCTGGCACTTCTAGGAGAGAAAAATGATCTTCAAGCTCGGCGAGCCAATCTAGGGCCACGATCGGGTCCTCAGTCCCATTAAATGGCGTATTGCAGACCTTCTTGAAGTTGCCAAAGGTGAAGGCAGTCACTTCCCTCGTCCTTGGTGCTAGGGGCGTTTCGACTTCAAGTGCTGGCTGCTCCACTGGTGTAGCTATCGTTGCGGCATAATGGTTGGAGGCCAGGGTCTGAGCAAGCTGCTGCAGGGTATCTACCTGCTTTTGTTAGACTGAGAGCCGGGCCTCTAGGTTGCTCTCGAACTTGGCTTGGCGGGCATCATCCCTTTGTCGTTGCTCCGTGAACATTTGCATCACCTGCTGAAGGGAATCTGATCGAGATATGCCCCGTTGGCTCCGAGAGCTCCCTGAAGTTCCGGATCTGCTCTCCTGAGTCCTTGTCTCGCCTGGCGCCAGCGCTGATGGTTGCGCTTGCGTCGTTCCTTAAAAGGAAGGTAAATTACATCAGGATCATAATGTATTATGGACTTATTGCATGAACGTATGTTATTTTGGCCTTAACGAGTTCAGGAGTTCGCATAGGGATTTATCGTTAAAGGAACTTTTCCAGTTCAAGAGTCAAAGGAACTTTGAAGCTGTGCTCTGATACCAACATGTCACGCCCCGATTCCGTTGAATCGATAGTCGTCCCCCGGGCGTGACCGCCGTGCGGGCCTAGGTTGCGCATCGCACAAGGCTAAGTATTTCGTTTCGCATAGCGAGCACATATTCAGAGTACGCAGATAATTGAAACACATATTAAAACATGGAAAAGTTCTCTTTTATTGATAATATGAACATCTATTACAAACTCCTTGAACTGAGTCATAAGGATTGCCTCTATGGGCTTACAAAAGTGTTGACACAAAATTAGATAGCAGTCCTGTACATTACATCCTTTACTAAACTCAAAATATAAGACCTTGTGTCGGAACGACTGCTTTGCCACGAAGTTGCATGGTTACTTGGTGGCTAGCTTCTTCTTCAAAATGCTTCTTCAAAAGGTTGGCACGGTCGAGGCGTGCCTACAGCTTGGACTGGATTGGGGGTTTGTCTCCTGCTCCTCGCTCGGCTCTCCTTAGCGCGGGGAACCTATTTCAACGAGGGTCAATACATCGAAATATACTGGTGAAGGCAAGCTAACCCAACTATACCAATCAACACGTTATTTTAATGAAGCATGCATATTTTGTGGGTTTCTATCTTGCCTTAGTTTATTTTACAGCAAGAATTAGATATAGAAATCAATGAAATAACCTGCCACCGCTCGGTGATATTTACCTGCCCGTCTGAACCACCTGCACATTACTTACCATGTCTTCCCTGCCAAGAAGACACAAGTTAGTTGCAACAGGTTTAAATATACGAGGGGATCACTGGCACGTTGCCATAATGGACGGGCTAGTCTCGGGACGGAATGGCGTGCGGTGCAGAGAACAGGAGGCGCCACAAGCCACTCCATCCGAAGCAGGCGACTATCGTGAGTTTCGTCCGGATCGGATCGGTGCCAGTGCCCCAGCGACCGTCCGCAGGAACTAAGACCTTGTGCACAAGTTGTCCGTAATCAACGCAGTACACTAAGCTAACATTTGAGGCAAATCAAGCACAGGGCAATAACAGGGCAAGATCTACTTTTGCATAGTATTCCTGTTGAGTTATTGCATTAAAGAAGAGTTCTATACATAGCACCATTTTAAGAAGAAATATACATTCTAACTTATATTTATGCATATGATGAACATTCCAAATGAGCAAGCATGTAAGTAAGTAACCGTTCACAAGTTTCATTTGACAAGCATAACTTTACCCAAGTCTATTCCCTTTATTATCTTGAAGTCTTTTAGTTATTACTTGGTATCGTTTGATCGGGGCAAGCACGGATACAAGATATAGATGTGAAGACTAGCAAGTAGGGCTAGCTAATCGGGTTGGTAGCCACTCACTTTAGTAGTTGGAAGGAAGGAAGAAAGAAGTGCTTTAGGAGTCCGCTCGAGCGACGCCTACAGCTGGTTCACCTGTATTGACACGAACAGCTGATCAGTACTTCTTCCTCTCTTTCCGTTATCGGAATTAAAGTGCAGTCCTAAGAACGAAAGCAATGAAATCTATCAAAACCGTTCAAGAAAACCTAAGCAAATCCGAAAACCAAATCAAGGCACGAAAGCAACAAGCGACAGCGAAAACTAGGCAACAAAGAATGCAGCGGAGAGGTCCCTCCTGACTCTGCCGCTAAGCCGATCCTTGGGGCACGGTCCACTGAATATGGGAATCGATTCTGAAGAGACAAATCCATAACGAGGATGAGTTCTTGATTCAATCTATCCCGATCGAACGATACCGTCTTGTATTCCTTAGCCGCGCTCCCCGAATAGGGGGAACGGGGCACCACATTCAAGCCTTTATGTATTTTCCATATTATTAGGCATGAAAGAGTAGAGGAGAAGGGACAGAGCCCACTCATATAGTTTGATTCCGTTAAGCATCCTGTCGTGCCCATACGGCCGATCCCTTGAACCCGTGGTCCGATACAAAGTACGATCTACTCAACTGGTATGACCGTACGAGCAGGTCGTGCTCTCCAAATTATCCGACCGATAAAACTAAGGAAGATAACATTATCGCTCCAATCCAGCTATCTCAGTACTGCTCTGAACGAACACCTGATTTTTATCGAACTCTGCTAGCAATCTGGACATGAAACTAACTCAAATCAATACTTGTTCCCAAATCCAACAAATCAAAATATAACCAGCTATTGCCTCATTCATTCTGACTCAGCGTAACGCACCGTGTGGTTGCGGAATATTACAGTAGTGCACAGAGCAGACTACGCCGCTTTTATACTGTACAACACAGAGGAGACTACATCGCACCAAGCTGCTAACAGCAGTCCCTGTCCCCTCTACACTTGACTCGTTCAAGCTAACTTGCTGGCCGCATAGCGCCTGGCCATATAGGTCCTGACCGCATGGGCTTCTGGCCGTATGCTCCCCTGACCTTATGCGCACCTGACCTTATCCGCACCTGACCGCATGTCCCCTAGCCGTATGCGTATCTGTCCGCATGGGCACCTGGCCGCATGCACTCCAGGCTACATGGCTCCACGAAACATGCACTCGAGAAAGCAATTGTGCATGTAAATCACGTATAAAAGGAGCGTACGAGCGCCATGAGACGATGCTGACGTACTAAGTACAAAGTGCGCCAATAAAGCGCCACTTGCGCCGTTGAGCCCGAGTCGCTAAGTCCCTTTAGGACTTAGCTCCTAAGGAAAACTTTCCAAAGGTGGTGACAAAATAAAGATTGTCATAATGGGGTTCACACTTAATCCCTCTAGAAAAGTCAATCCACTGGGCCACCACTCCATGTGAATATACTAATACTAAGCAAAGCTATATATATTGAGATATACACATTGGTGGTTTTCCAATGTATGACTAAAACTCCCAAAGCAAAGTAAAAAATACAAACAATCCCCCACATATATTATAATATATTGTCGAGCATTCCTCACAGTGACTACCAATCATGCATTAGGGTAGATGTCGTCCACGACTTAATCTTTCCGTATGGGTCAAACTGTAACGCCCCATAACCGCACGGTACGTTACGCTGAGTCAGATTGAATGAGGCAATAGCTGGTTATATTTTGATTTATTAGATTTGGGAACAAGCATTAATTGAGTTGGTTTAATGTGCAGATCGCTAGCAGAGTTCGATGGGAAACAAGTGTTCGAATCAGAGCAGTACTGAGATAGCTGAATTAGAGCGATAATGCCGTCTTTCTTAGTCTGATCGGTCGAATGATTTGGAGAGCATGGCCTGCTCGCACGGTCATACCAGTTTAGTAGATCGTGCCTTACATCGGACTACGGGTTTAAGGGATCGGCCGTATCGGTAGGAAATGATGCTTAACGGAATCAAACTTGGTGAGTGGGCTCTGTCCCTTCTCCTCTACTCCTTCATGCCTAATAATATGAAAAACACGTAAAGGCTTGAACACTTGGACTGGGACTTGGAAATCACTACACTATGGCATGCATAGAGTGTACATCGTTTGCTTGGATAGGATTGTGGCTTGAATTGGTTTTTGCGTTGGGTAGTTGTATCTAGAGTTAGATTATATTTGGGGCAGTTGGAGAAGCAGTTGGAATTATATATCTTGGTTGGAACCTCGGGTAATTCAGGCGAGCGAGCATGCATCCGTACATGAGTATCACTTGGGTGCTTTGTCATACAAAGTGTGCGATTATGGTTCGAAACCGAACAACTGCATCGGCGAGGGTATTGTGCCACTATTGGGGCATTGTACCATGGGATTGTTCTGAGCGAGGGGTATTGTACCAATTGGAAACACTGTGTCGAGAAGCGGCATTGTGCCTATGGGAATAACTTGAGATTTGTGCCTTGGGCTATATGTTGGAGAATGGTTATGGATTATTTGGTTGGATTTTGGTTGGATTTTGGTTGGATGAGTCTAGGATCGCTTGGTGGGGCGAGAATGTTCGATCCTCTCGTCATACCTACATGGTGTCTGCATGTCACGGACAACCTGTATTGCATAGGGTTTCGTCTCCTCGAACGGGATAGGCTCCGGAGCACCGGAACCGTTCGGCCATGGAGGAGACAATGGTAACATGCCTTCGGTGCGGTGCCGGTAGTTCGATACGACTAGGCGGGCTAGTTACTTGGTCTGGACTAGGTAAAACTGTACTTGATCTGTCCGATCAAAGTTCTTTATGGCTTGGCCAGTGACTTCATATAGATAAGAGTTGGTTTGCTTTATATTTGGTTTAGTTTTTTCTTTTCACGTAGGCGGCGGCCACCTTGCTTCGGCAAGAGTGTGCATATCGAGAATGGATTATAATGTTTAGTTTAAGGATGGATATTGAGGCTTGGAAATGGTTCGATAGGTTCTCGTATTGCTTGGGTTTGAGTAGGATGGTTTGCATGCTAGTTTCCTTCGAGTTGGTTATATATTGCTTGTCAATTAGTTTGAATTGAATGCTTGCATGCTTAATTTGATTTACAGCTTTCCTTTACATGTCATACCCTATGCCATAAAACGAATCTAGGATTCAACTAGAAAGATCACTATATAACTGTTTGCATTCATTATTTTACTTAGTGTCGGCTTAGACGAGTGGGTTACCCCGCTCACCAGTACGGCTGTGTACTGACCCACGTTTGTGGGCATTATTTCAGGTACGCAGGTGTAGTGGCGCTGCTTGGATATACGGGATATAATATATGAATGGTAAGTACCTTTGTGGGCTAGAGAAAAGAGCAAGAGTATTACATCGCCTTTGTGGCATTTTATTTGGACCCTATCGAGAGCTTCGCTGCGTATACTCTGATGTGTGCTTGGTACAAAATAATTGACTTTCACTGCAACTTGGTCGTTTTGATGATAACTTTTGTCTTTGACAACATTGCCTTGTACGAGCGCAACTCCAGGCTTGTAAGACATCATGTCCCGATGAGAACGATTATTTTGCGGGAGCGCTTCAACGTGTTGATTCACGTTTAGTGGGGACTATTGAGCTTGCAGAATATTGGGGCATGACATATTGGTATCAGGGCGCCTGGTTTATTTTCCTCGGACTTGGTCCTTCGCTTCATCACAAACTCTAAATAGCTTCCGCGTGTCGTTTAGCTCTTGGCTCTACTCGGTGCCGCATTGGATGTTTCATGCAATAAGTCTATATATTGCTAGTATTGGCTACATATTATGCTTCATTGCGTTACTTTTGTTGGTTTTTGTTAGATCGCTTAGCATCGCTAGGCGTTGTTGCATTCGTACAGCAAGTTGGGTGGCGTTGTTGCATTTGTGCAACAAGTTGAGAGGCGTGTCTTTGAGTTGGCTTAGCTTGTCATTCGGGGAGTTTCTGATTGCATCAGTGGATTAGTTGGTTGGCAGACGAGATTGGTTATGTGGCATGTTGTGAGTAAAAGTATTAGATTAAGAATGGATCTGTAACCTCCAATTCCAATTTCCAAAATAATTAGATTTTTATTTATTTTAAAATATCAAGTTATAAAATAATTCTCCTTAAAATTCTTATTTTATTTTGAACGATGTTTGATTATAGAAGGTAATTTAAAAATCTTTTATAAAAGTTATTTTTCTAAATGTCGATGTATTACAAAATAAATAAATAAATAATAATATATATTTTAGTTTCAAATGTTTATTGGCTTGAAATAATAAAATTTTTATTGATGAAATTATTATAGGACTAGTTGTTTTCATAATAAGATATCATATCCATTTTGGAATAATAAATAAACAAATTACATATTTTCTAAGGTTTTGCCAAAATGAAGTTAATTCGTAGCTAATTTAATCAGTCAGCCTTTGAAAGCCTCTTAAAAACATTTTCTTAAATTTCTTCTCTATTTAAATTTACCAGTTTACTGTCTCCCCTTTTTGCACCCTCATTTTTCCCACATGTAAAACCCGTTTAAATAAATTCTGGGCCATTCATCATTGGGCCAACCCGCAACCCTTTATCCCACACCCTTTCTCCCTATTTAAGTTCTCATCATCACCTCCCTAGAAACCCTAATTTTCATTTATTAGCTCGCCCCCACATTTTTCCCACCAGCCAACAGCCACCACCATTTTGTGTGCTCGTGTCCGTGTGTCCAGCATCCGTGTCAGCCGTGATGGCCTCGGGTCCGACCCCGGGTGTCCCACCATATCCATTTCTTTTCCTGTGTCCAGATTTACATTTTACAAACAGATTTTTCCGTGTCCGACACACCCGGACACATCCACATCCTCCAGTTTACAACAGCATCTCCGTGTCCGGCAAACCCGGACACGTCCACAGTAAAGCACCCATCGTGTCCTGCCCCGGACACGATCCGCAGACACCAGACCGCCGTGTCCAGCCCGGACACGACCCCGACGCACAAAACCCAGAACCCTAACCCTAGACTCGAAGCCGCCGCCGGAGTAGTCGTCGTCGTCGTCGTCGCCGCTGAAGCCGGTGGCCCGCCGCTGGAACGAAGCCGTCGCCGCCCTGTCGCTGCCCTGGGTCGAAGACGCCGCCGGTGGCCGCCAGATCCGTCGAACGCCGCCCTCGAGCAGCCCGCCGCCGCACTCGAGTCGAGCCGCCGCTGAAGATTCCGCCGCACTCGAGTCGAGCCGCCTCCTCGACCAGACGCCGCCGTCGTCGAGATCCCGCGCCGCCGCTCCTCGAATGCCGCTGCCGCCTCGAGCTTCTCCTCCGCTGACCGCCGACGCCGACACCCTGGCCGGCCGACCTCGCCGGAAAACCCCAGCCTGAAACCCCGCAGTGAGCCCCTTTCTCCCCTTTCCTTTTTTTTTTAGTTCTGTGAACTGAGAGTAAATAGTAATTAATATAGTTAATAGTTAATTAGATTAACTAATTAATTAATATAGTTATTAGATTAATATAGTTATTAGTTTAAGTTATATTAATTGTAATTAGTAATTAATTAAATAACTATTAGTTATTTATATTGGTTAATTATTTTCTTTTCAATTAAATTATAAAATCAGTTTAGTATATATTAGATTAGTTAGTAAAATTAGATTAGTTAATTAGTCTGACTAATCAGTTAATTAATCTTAATCAGTTAGTTTTATCAGTTAATTAATTCATCAATCAGTAAGTACTAATTAATCAGTAGTTAAATTATTAAACAATTAGTTTATTAAATTACAACATTAGTTTAGTGTATATAATTAGTTATTTATATAACTAGTTTAATTAATGTAACTTGTTATTAATTAGTTTAGTATGATTTATTAGTTAATTAATTAATTATAGTTAGTTTAAGTTAATGATTTGATTAGCTAATTCTTAATAAACAGTAATTTGTTATTAACCAGTTAGTAAATATCAATTAATTAGTTTGGTGTTTTCTCATAATCAGTTTAGTATATATAATTAGTATTTTATATAATTAGTTTAATTCATGAAATTAGTATATATAATTTGGTTATTTTATATAATTTGGTTATATTAATATGTAATTAGCTAGTTTATGTAATTAGTTATTTTTATGTAACAAATTAAAAGGGTTTTGATATGTAAAAATAATAATAATTTTTGGTTACATTATTAAATTAAAAATATAGTTTCAATAATCTAAATGAGTTCAAAAATTAGTTTATTGCATCGGTGACCGATTTTACCATAAATGAAAATATTAGCTTTTACATAAATTCTAGTTTTTATAAATAAACCTTTATTTGAAACTATTGCTCAAAATAAGTTCGAAATGATTTATATACGTAAATACGTATTTCTAGTATATGTAATCAAATTAGTATTTATATATATATATTTTAAAAAAAAAGGTATTTTAGCATATGTATGAGTATACATATATAATGTTCAAATAGTATAAATCAAATATGTATTTAAAAGATATATATATATATATTGTAAATACATTTAAATTGGTGCGTATATAAATATTGTAAGTATAATAAGTGTAATGTGTATTATATACGTGTCCCTACTAGATGACCCTAGTTGACTAGTGCCATACCTGGCAGAGCCCTGAGTTCATGTATTTGTGATGTGTTAGTGTAGCTCCTGATGTAAATATTGTATTTGATATATTTTAGGACTGTTGGTTCCTCCAGACGATACTCTGGGACAGGACATTGGTTTTACCAGCTAAGGACCCAAGGCAAGTACATTTTCTGATTAGTTTCTAATTTATGATATCTCCTATGTTCACTGTATCTAGTGTAAATATACATGTTCTTGACACGTTGGTTACACGGATTGGTATACACGGATCTCGTCATGAGATGTTATTCCTTATTCATGGTGTAGCTTGTACGAGACTTGTTTCCTTGATATCTTGTGCATGTACAGACACTAATTCCCGGGGAGATTTGCTACCTTCCTAGAGAATCCTGTGCCATAGCGTACCATGATTGGATCTACTATACCAGTCGGGGGTTGGGGAGTACGTTAGTGTAGATATGTGATCATACCCAACTTTATATGCACCATAGCTCACCCCACATCTCACGTCGGGTGCGGCCTGACCACTTATATGAACCATAGCTGTTACGTGTGATTAGCCTGATCTCTACATGCACCATAGCTAACCAACGGTTAGCCTGACTTTATATGAACCATAGCTAACCCACGGTTAGCCTGACTTTATATGAACCATAGCTAACCCACGGTTAGCCTGACTTTATATGAACCATAGCTAATCACATGTAACCAGCCTGATCAAGATCCCAAGCCGATCACATGTTAAAGCTAGTACTCACACACTTAGTCATAGAATTCTTGCTCATGGACATATTGTTTCTTTTCCTGCATTTACTTACAGTATTTCCAGTACTTCTCTCATTGTACATCTCCCGTACTTATACATGCATCTGGTATGTTTCCATCTAGAACTGCTACATAGTTTATGTCATTTATATAGAACTGCTATTTAGAGATGTACTTTGCTCCTTCCTGACTGGAAAATATTTTTCCAGACTGTGACATTAGTAGACTGGTTTCTGACACTTGGGGATTGGAAGTTAAGGATTGCAGGTATGTTATGTTATCATTAGACTTGTGCTGTATTCTTTTATTTCTTCATTTCCTATCGTGCTGTAGTTGTGATTGAGTATTTCTAGATTTATTTTAGTGTTATCCGTGTCTCCTTATGGAGTTGGATACTAGTGTGAGATTATCTAGATAGCACTTGACCTAGACAGCGTTCTACCGCCGATGCTGCGGCGTAGGCTGGACGTACCCACGCACTCGTGCCCCTAAACCGGGTGCGGGTCGTGACACGTTTTAGTGGTGGCCCATGCAGGTCTGACTTCGCAAGTTGTGCGATGTCGTGGTAGTGCGACGTATTAGTTGTACTACCGCGTGCCTGCTATAGAATATAGGACATAGGATACTAGGATGAGAGAGGATACTCAATCACAAAATTCTTGAGAGATTCCTGGGATGACCCCATGAGAATCTTATTTTCAATTTAAATCTTTCCTTGTTTCCGTCCGCTCTCGCTTGTTGTCACTAAACTTGATTCTTGTTGAGCAGTTATTAAATTAAAATTTTGGTATCATTGTTGAGTTTGATTCTTGTTGACCAGTTGTTAACTTTAATTCCTGGTATCGTTGTTGGGTTGATTTCAAATTGAGATGAATTTTTACGGACTAGGATTTATGGTATCATCTGATGACATATATTGATGAGGACAGTGAGGAAGGTAAAACGTCTACTTTGATTATGGAACCTAGAATTTATCGCAGCCATATTAGCTGTGGTGACGAGAACGTAGGGACCTGACTTGGATGTACATACTATAGTTATGAAGCTTAGATTCTTTCGTAGCCATACCGGTTGGCGTGGCGAAGATTCTAGACGACATGATTATAGAGTGCATACCTTAGTTACGAAACCTATCGTTTATCGCATCTATGCTTACTGGCGTGGCGAGGATTCTGAGTGTCATGATTTCAGACAGACGTGTATGATTATCAGGTTGTATCCTAAATTGGTTCTTAAAATATCATCTCAAGACTTATCTATTTCTGTTATTCCAGGACTTTGTTCCACCGCTTCTTTCTTTACTAGCGGTAAGGATACCTTCTGTCCTCAATTCAGTCTTTGAGCTCCTATTCCTTGAGGATTTCTTGTTAAGTATGATAATTAGTGGCTTGTAATTTTGTTTGTGTCTTGTATTAGTATTGACTGTGTTGCTAGTATTTCTTAGTTGGGCATGTGAGCAGTAGGCTTTAATCTAGAGTCAGCCCTTAGCATAGTACCTTGTACCAATGATTCTAGGAGTAGTGTCATTAGAGACTGAGAATTAAGGAGAGTATAGAGTATCAGTGATAGTTCTCAGAGTCAGTATCAGAGCCAATTACCCGTCCTGGATAATCATGATTATGTAATTGAGTGATTTATGCAAGCGATTAAGTATCTGGGAATTGTGTTAAGGATTTATGGAGCATGATGTCCAATTTGATGATTGATATCAGAAATGTTAAAGGTAAAGAAATGTATATGTATAAAGGGTTTAATGAGATGTCATAAGTAGAGAAATATCAGGATTTGTAATGGAAGTTGTGAAGCGTATCACGGATGAGTTTAATAGGCTTTAAAGGATCGAAGGAAATACATATACAACCATCGAGATGAGGAACCATACACATACCCATGAGAGTAAAGAAACATGAGTGTTATAGAGGATACAGGTGATCATGAGTCTAATGAGCTTGATGAGATAATCCATTAATGCAGCTAGTGATATAATACCAAGAGTGCTAACGATTCTATATCAAGGATTAGTCAAGGATGACGTTAATAACAGTAAGCACTCTGTGTGTTGATAATTAGATGATATACCAATTGACATAAATTGAAATCATGAAAGAAAACACAGTTGATGATAACTTTGATCATTGGAGGTAATAGTGCAAGTGATTCGGGCAGTACAAATTTAGTACACAGTTCTAGACAATAGAGGTATTGAGTGCACCTTGAGTATTAGAGACCGTGAGCACTCATATTTACATTGAGGAGTTATAAATTAAAAAGTGGAAATGAATTTTTTAAATTTTCAGAATTTTAAGGAGTTGAGATTTTGTGTTGTTAAATTATTGAGGATTTAAAATTGATTCACTAAACATAGTTAAGGCTACAAAGATTTTAGAAGTGATTAAATTTTATTTCGATGTGAAGTATCTAATATTGAGGAGGTATATGCATTTTATTTTAAGTTGATCGGGAAGTTAAACCTTGACGATTATTTGGAGGATTAATTTTTGGTAGATATGAATATTAAAATATATGATTAGTTGATATGGGTACCAGTGTACATGAATAGAAATTGTTAGTGAATGTGCTAGAGTTAAGTGGTTGATAGTAGACACTACAAGTAATATGTTAACATGATCCTTCTTCCTTCCTAATGTTCCTTTTCTTTCGCCTTTCGATGGATTGATTGATTTTCCTAGTACTGTGGTTCACATGCATGATTTTCTTGTTAGAATATAACTAGTAGTACCCCCTAACAGAGACTGAAATACCATGACAAAAGACACATGACCTATATTTTCTTAAATTGCATGGCTGTAGGTAGAGTTTTCTTAAACCTTGATCATTGGGTTTTGACCATAGCAGAGATCTATGACAAGGTTATGACTGACCAAAAGAGACAAGAAGATTAAATTTGTGGATAAGCATTAATTTAAATAAAGAGTTAAGGCGTTAATAAAAGAATTGACAGATCATTAATTCTACGAAGATTGGGGATGATTGAAACTCGAGGATAAATATTGACTTAAAAGGAGAATTAATAAATTCA
The DNA here is from genome assembly GCA_036927795.1 of Iris macrosiphon. Taxonomy (NCBI): domain Eukaryota; kingdom Viridiplantae; phylum Streptophyta; class Magnoliopsida; order Asparagales; family Iridaceae; genus Iris; species Iris macrosiphon. Next base: position 1,949,364 of record JAYESA010000003.1, read on the forward strand.
CAGAGCCAAAAATTTGAGGATTTATTAATTTTAAGGAGGTCTTGATCTGATGGAATTGATTATTAAAAATTTGAGAAATTTGAGAGATTATCATTTTCATCTATTTGATTGCAAGATAGAAATTTTTATATAGTATGAATGTTGCATTGAAGATACTGGAAGCATCGCATCGTTGAGTATTTGAGGAAAAAAAAAAAAAAAAAAAGAAGAAGAGAAAAGCAGGAAATAAAATCGCAAGAGGAATAGTGTCAAATTGAATTCTTGGGAGGAGGAGTTAGATTGGAATAAGCATCAATTGAATTTGAGTTAGATGATTGATGAGTGTTTAAAGTTAAATTTGGGATGCAGATTTTTTAGTTTTATAAATATGCATTGATTGAATTTCAATTAAAAGGATTGGATAGTAAATTTTGTATTTAGTTATTTACTCAAAATTGAGGAGATTATGATACGACTGTAATTCAATTAAAATATTAAGGACTTCAGTAGTAAATATTTTACATTGGGATAATAAATTCAGAGGATGAATTTTTCAAATTCGGAAACATTATACATACGGGTAGAGAAATATGGAATGTAATGAAGCTCATGGTAAAGAATATTAGAATATAATTGATTATGGGATCATATAATTGAAGGTCGTAAGGTAAGATCATGGTATATTGAGGTTGTGATTTAAATTAAAATCTTGACCATGACAGTAACATTTGAAATCGAAGAAAATAATCGAGGTATAGTTGATGTTAAGATAAACAACTCGAATTTGATGATAAGGATTTTGGACATGTAATAAATTTTGATTCAGAAATTCGAAGATCTAATCCAATAAAGTTTGTGGAATTTGAACTTTTATAAATATTAGTTAATGATGAATCACAAGATTGAGAAAAGTAAAATGAACGAGGATAAAAAGGAAGGATTATTTTCAGATGGTAGTGAAGACTTTTTTCCTAGAAATCAAGAAAGGCAATTAGATGTCTCTTGATTACATCCTGAAAGATGTATTAAGTTTCTTAAATCAAATTGTCGGCCGTATCTTTCGAATTATCTATAACTTTCATGTCTATATCATTCATTATACTGGGTCTTCCTTGGTTTAGTTACTTTGAAAAGGTAACGTGCATTATTCAAATTATCTGTTTTCAGTGATCGTGTCTACTTTCCAACACCTAACCTTCTAGAGGATTCAAAGCCGAGCCATGATTCCTTCAAGTTATTCCTGTCTTAAACCATATTTTCTTTTTCTTCATGTTTCCTTCTGTTTGGTAAATATTTTCCTTATAGAAATATTTCTTCAATGACATATTCATCATTATGAACAACAAATTTTTCTATCCTAGTCGTCCCTAAATTTCGAGGACGAAATTTTTCTAAGGTGGATAGACTTGTAACCTCCAATTCCAATTTCCAAAATAATTAGATTTTTATTTATTTTAAAATATCAAGTTATAAAATAATTCTCCTTAAAATTCTTATTTTATTTTGAACGATGTTTGATTATAGAAGGTAATTTAAAAATCTTTTATAAAAGTCATTTTTCTAAATGTCGATGTATTACAAAATAAATAAATAAATAATAATATATATTTTAGTTTCAAATGTTTATTGGCTTGAAATAATAAAATTTTTATTGATGAAATTATTATAGGACTAGTTGTTTTCATAATAAGATATCATATCCATTTTGGAATAATAAATAAACAAATTACATATTTTCTAAGGTTTTGCCAAAATGAAGTTAATTCGTAGCTAATTTAATCAGTCAGCCTTTGAAAGCCTCTTAAAAACATTTTCTTAAATTTCTTCTCTATTTAAATTTACCAGTTTACTGTCTCCCCTTTTTGCACCCTCATTTTTCCCACATGTAAAACCCGTTTAAATAAATTCTGGGCCATTCATCATTGGGCCAACCCGCAACCCTTTATCCCACACCCTTTCTCCCTATTTAAGTTCTCATCATCACCTCCCTAGAAACCCTAATTTTCATTTATTAGCTCGCCCCCACATTTTTCCCACCAGCCAACAGCCACCACCATTTTGTGTGCTCGTGTCCGTGTGTCCAGCATCCGTGTCAGCCGTGATGGCCTCGGGTCCGACCCCGGGTGTCCCACCATATCCATTTCTTTTCCTGTGTCCAGATTTACATTTTACAAACAGATTTTTCCGTGTCCGACACACCCGGACACATCCACATCCTCCAGTTTACAACAGCATCTCCGTGTCCGGCAAACCCGGACACGTCCACAGTAAAGCACCCATCGTGTCCTGCCCCGGACACGATCCGCAGACACCAGACCGCCGTGTCCAGCCCGGACACGACCCCGACGCACAAAACCCAGAACCCTAACCCTAGACTCGAAGCCGCCGCCGGAGTAGTCGTCGTCGTCGTCGTCGCCGCTGAAGCCGGTGGCCCGCCGCTGGAACGAAGCCGTCGCCGCCCTGTCGCTGCCCTGGGTCGAAGACGCCGCCGGTGGCCGCCAGATCCGTCGAACGCCGCCCTCGAGCAGCCCGCCGCCGCACTCGAGTCGAGCCGCCGCTGAAGATTCCGCCGCACTCGAGTCGAGCCGCCTCCTCGACCAGACGCCGCCGTCGTCGAGATCCCGCGCCGCCGCTCCTCGAATGCCGCTGCCGCCTCGAGCTTCTCCTCCGCTGACCGCCGACGCCGACACCCTGGCCGGCCGACCTCGCCGGAAAACCCCAGCCTGAAACCCCGCAGTGAGCCCCTTTCTCCCCTTTCCTTTTTTTTTCCAGTTCTGTGAACTGAGAGTAAATAGTAATTAATATAGTTAATAGTTAATTAGATTAACTAATTAATTAATATAGTTATTAGATTAATATAGTTATTAGTTTAAGTTATATTAATTGTAATTAGTAATTAATTAAATAACTATTAGTTATTTATATTGGTTAATTATTTTCTTTTCAATTAAATTATAAAATCAGTTTAGTATATATTAGATTAGTTAGTAAAATTAGATTAGTTAATTAGTCTGACTAATCAGTTAATTAATCTTAATCAGTTAGTTTTATCAGTTAATTAATTCATCAATCAGTAAGTACTAATTAATCAGTAGTTAAATTATTAAACAATTAGTTTATTAAATTACAACATTAGTTTAGTGTATATAATTAGTTATTTATATAACTAGTTTAATTAATGTAACTTGTTATTAATTAGTTTAGTATGATTTATTAGTTAATTAATTAATTATAGTTAGTTTAAGTTAATGATTTGATTAGCTAATTCTTAATAAACAGTAATTTGTTATTAACCAGTTAGTAAATATCAATTAATTAGTTTGGTGTTTTCTCATAATCAGTTTAGTATATATAATTAGTATTTTATATAATTAGTTTAATTCATGAAATTAGTATATATAATTTGGTTATTTTATATAATTTGGTTATATTAATATGTAATTAGCTAGTTTATGTAATTAGTTATTTTTATGTAACAAATTAAAAGGGTTTTGATATGTAAAAATAATAATAATTTTTGGTTACATTATTAAATTAAAAATATAGTTTCAATAATCTAAATGAGTTCAAAAATTAGTTTATTGGATCGGTGACCGATTTTACCATAAATGAAAATATTAGCTTTTACATAAATTCTAGTTTTTATAAATAAACCTTTATTTGAAACTATTGCTCAAAATAAGTTCGAAATGATTTATATACGTAAATACGTATTTCTAGTATATGTAATCAAATTAGTATTTATATATATATATTTTAAAAAAAAAGGTATTTTAGCATATGTATGAGTATACATATATAATGTTCAAATAGTATAAATCAAATATGTATTTAAAAGATATATATATATATATTGTAAATACATTTAAATTGGTGCGTATATAAATATTGTAAGTATAATAAGTGTAATGTGTATTATATACGTGTCCCTACTAGATGACCCTAGTTGACTAGTGCCATACCTGGCAGAGCCCTGAGTTCATGTATTTGTGATGTGTTAGTGTAGCTCCTGATGTAAATATTGTATTTGATATATTTTAGGACTGTTGGTTCCTCCAGACGATACTCTGGGACAGGACATTGGTTTTACCAGCTAAGGACCCAAGGCAAGTACATTCTCTGATTAGTTTCTAATTTATGATATCTCCTATGTTCACTGTATCTAGTGTAAATATACATGTTCTTGACACGTTGGTTACACGGATTGGTATACACGGATCTCGTCATGAGATGTTATTCCTTATTCATGGTGTAGCTTGTACGAGACTTGTTTCCTTGATATCTTGTGCATGTACAGACACTAATTCCCGGGGAGATTTGCTACCTTCCTAGAGAATCCTGTGCCATAGCGTACCATGATTGGATCTACTATACCAGTCGGGGGTTGGGGAGTACGTTAGTGTAGATATGTGATCATACCCAACTTTATATGCACCATAGCTCACCCCACATCTCACGTCGGGTGCGGCCTGACCACTTATATGAACCATAGCTGTTACGTGTGATTAGCCTGATCTCTACATGCACCATAGCTAACCAACGGTTAGCCTGACTTTATATGAACCATAGCTAACCCACGGTTAGCCTGACTTTATATGAACCATAGCTAACCCACGGTTAGCCTGACTTTATATGAACCATAGCTAATCACATGTAACCAGCCTGATCAAGATCCCAAGCCGATCACATGTTAAAGCTAGTACTCACACACTTAGTCATAGAATTCTTGCTCATGGACATATTGTTTCTTTTCCTGCATTTACTTACAGTATTTCCAGTACTTCTCTCATTGTACATCTCCCGTACTTATACATGCATCTGGTATGTTTCCATCTAGAACTGCTACATAGTTTATGTCATTTATATAGAACTGCTATTTAGAGATGTACTTTGCTCCTTCCTGACTGGAAAATATTTTTCCAGACTGTGACATTAGTAGACTGGTTTCTGACACTTGGGGATTGGAAGTTAAGGATTGCAGGTATGTTATGTTATCATTAGACTTGTGCTGTATTCTTTAATTTCTTCATTTCCTATCGTGCTGTAGTTGTGATTGAGTATTTCTAGATTTATTTTAGTGTTATCCGTGTCTCCTTATGGAGTTGGATACTAGTGTGAGATTATCTAGATAGCACTTGACCTAGACAGCGTTCTACCGCCGATGCTGCGGCGTAGGCTGGACGTACCCACGCACTCGTGCCCCTAAACCGGGTGCGGGTCGTGACACTAGTAAGACATCATGTCCCGATGAGAACGATTATTTTGCGGGAGCGCTTCAACGTGTTGATTCACGTTTAGTGGGGACTATTGAGCTTGCAGAATATTGGGGCATGACATATTGGTATCAGGGCGCCTGGTTTATTTTCCTCGGACTTGGTCCTTCGCTTCATCACAAACTCTAAATAGCTTCCGCGTGTCGTTTAGCTCTTGGCTCTACTCGGTGCCGCATTGGATGTTTCATGCAATAAGTCTATATATTGCTAGTATTGGCTACATATTATGCTTCATTGCGTTACTTTTGTTGGTTTTTGTTAGATCGCTTAGCATCGCTAGGCGTTGTTGCATTCGTACAGCAAGTTGGGTGGCGTTGTTGCATTTGTGCAACAAGTTGAGAGGCGTGTCTTTGAGTTGGCTTAGCTTGTCATTCGGGGAGTTTCTGATTGCATCAGTGGATTAGTTGGTTGGCAGACGAGATTGGTTATGTGGCATGTTGTGAGTAAAAGTATTAGATTAAGAATGGATCGTTGTACGAGTTGCTCGTGTAGCGAATGTGTTGGATAGAAGTTTGAATTTTGGCTGGGTATATCACATAGAGCATTGGCTGAGCAGGTTTGAGTTTGGCTTGGGAATATCAGGATAGCATTGCACGAGTTGCTCGTACAACAAATATAAGGAACAGTTGGGTATTGGATTGGATTACTTGGAAGAGAGATCGTCGCACGGGTTGCTCATGTAGCGAAAGTATCAAACGGTTTGAGAATAGTTGGAAGTATCGAGAATAGAACCTGGCACGAGTTGCGTAGCGAGATTCTAAGTGGTATATTATATAACGCCCCACAACCGCACGGTACGTTAGGCTGAGTCGGATTGAGTGAGGCAATAGTTGGTTATATTTTGATTTGTTAGATTTGGAAAAAAGCATTGATTGAGTTGGTTTCATGTGTAGATCGCTAGCGGAGTTCGATGGAAAATAGGTGTTCGAATCAGAGCAGTACTGAGATAGCTGGATTGGAGCGATAATGCCGTCTTTCTTAGTCCAATCGGTCGGATAGTTTGGAGAGCACGACCTGCTCGCACGGTCATACCAGTTGAGTAGATCGTGCCTTGCATCGAACCATGGGTTAACGGGATGAGCCGTATCGGCAGGACAGGATGCTTAACGAAATCAAACTTGGTGAGTGGGCTCTGTCCCTTCTCCTCTACTCCTTTATGCCTAATAATATGGAAAACACGTAAAGGCTTGAACACTTGGACTGGGACTTGGAAATTACTATACTGTGGCATGCATAGAGTGTACGTCGTTTGCTTGGATAGGATTATGGCTTGAATTGGTTTTCGTGTTGGGTAGTTGGATCTAGAGTTGGATTACATTTGGGGCAGTTGGAGAAGCAGTTGGAATTATATATCTTGGTTGGAACCTCGGGTAATTCAGGATAGCGAGCGTGCATCCGTGCATGAGTATCACTTAGGCGCTTTGTCATACAAAGCGTACGGTTGTGGTTCGAAACCGAACGACTGCATCGACGAGGGCATTGTGCCACTGTTGGTGCATTGTGCCACTGTTGGGGTATTGTGCCATGGGATTGTTCTGAGTGAGGGGTATTGCACCAATTGGAAATACGGTGTCGAGAAACGACATTGTTCCTATGGGTATAACTGGAGATTTGTGCCTTGGGCGATATGTTGGAGAATTGTTATGGATTATTTGGTTGGATTTTGGTTGGATGAGTCTAGAATCGCTTGGTGGGGCAAGAATGTTCGATCCTCTCGTCATACCTACTTGGTATATGTATGTCATGGACAACCTATGTTGCATAGGGTTTCGTCTCCTCGAACGGGATAGGCTTCGGAGCACCGGGACCGTTCGGCCATGGAGGAGACAATGGTAACGTGCCTTGGGTGCGGTGCCGGTAGTTCGATATGACCAGGTAGGCTATCTACTCGGTCTGGATCGGTTAGAACTGTACTTGATCTGTCCGATCAAAGTCCTTTATGGCTTGGCCAGTGACTTCATATAGATAAGAGTTGCTTTGCTTTACATTTGGTTTGGTTTGTGCTTTTTGCGTAGGCGACGGCCACCTTGCTCCGGCAAGAGTGTTCATATCGAGATTAGATTATAACATTTGGTTTGAGGATGGATATTGAGGCTTGGAAATGGTTCGATAGGTTCTCGAGTTGCTTGGGTTTGAATAGGACAGTTTGCATGCTAGTTTTCTTCGAGTTGGTTATATATTGCTTGTCTATTAGTTTGAGTTAAATGCTTGCATGTTTAACATGATTTACAGCTTTCCTTAATATGTCATACCCTATGCCATGAAACGAATCTAGGATTCAACTAGAAAGATCACCATATAATTGTTTGCATTCACTATTTTACTTAGTGTCGGCTTAGACGAGTGGGTTACCCCGCTCACCAGTACGGCTGTGTACTGACCCACGTTTGTGGGCATTACTTCAGGTACGCAGATGTAGTGGCGCTGCTTGGATATATGGGACATAATGTATGAACGGTAAGTACCTTTGTGGGCTAGAGAAAAGAGCAAGAGTATTATATCACCTTTGTTGCATCGCCTTGGTGGCATTTATTTGGACCCTATCGAGAGCTTTGCTGCGTATACTCTGATGTGTGCTTGGTACATAATACTTGACTTTCGCTGCAACTTGGTCATTTTGATAATAACTTTGGTGTTTGACAACATCGCCTTGTACGAGCGCAACTCCAGGCTCGTACGGCATCATGTTCCGATGAGAACGATTGTCTTGCGGGAGCGCTGCAACGTGGTGATTCACGTTCAATGGGGACTATTGAGCTTGTGGGAGATTGGGACGTGACACAAATAATAGTACGATACAAGAATGGACTATGCCTTAAATTCTGAACCATAACTGTTGTTCTTCCTACTCGCACAATAACATCAGTTGTGCCTCTAGTCACATATTAAAGACCTTGTGCGGACCTGGTTAGGTGGATGTATCTTGGGTGTCTACAAGTTCACCCTCAAGAGATGGCTTGTATCTCTATCCATACACTTAGGTGAGTTCCTTAATTAAGAGAGTTTAATATATCCCAGCATAAAGAATTGCTCTACCGTGCGGTGCTATACCACTGTGACATGGCACTAAAGGTTTAATCTAGTAGCGTATTAAACTCGATGAGATCGATGAAGCAATACAACACAAGTACAAGCGGTCGCATTTAATTTTGTCAAAAGTTTTTCTCCTAAGATTTGATAAAACAAAGCAGTTCATTAAATCTTGGTTGCTTCACAAATTAGAGGGATCGAAAAATTACGGATTCGATATCTAATTTAGCATTAGATTGTCATGAATAATAAACTAATATGCATCCTAGTCATTAAACAAGATAATCATAAAAATATGCATAAGAAAATATTCGATACTTAAAGCACAAATCAAAAATATAAACACAAATTAGATCTCACAAGTTTTTATTCATTCCGAGGCTTCTGTTTTCTTCGACCAACAAGACTTTTAGCTCCGCATGTTTAAGAAAACTTCAAAAGAATATTGGAGAAGAGGAAGAAGAGTTGTGGGTTGTTTCTCCCTCTCTTTTTTCCTCTTGATCTCTACCCCTTTTATACACTCTAAATAAGTGTTTGAAGATCACAATATCTTCCCAAAAATCCTCTAAGAGTTACAACAACCCAACAATAAAATAAAATCTTTGAATAAGTTGGGAAATGGTTATATCAACTCCACTTTTTGTGCATAGCATAGTTGTCTCAACTTCAAGCGTGATTTGGTCCATGATGTAGCTAGAATCTCGAGAAAATCAAAACAGCAAAATTGTGCCTCTATCACTTAGCTTTTCGAATCAATTTGGATCAGCTCAATTGGACTTCGGATGAGCAAGTTATGACCATTTTTCTACAAGGTGTCAGAACTGTCCAGAATTGATAATTAGCTCCATTTTGCTTTTAGTGACTCCAATTGTATCCTAGATCAAAATATAAAAATAATGAGTATCTTTAGACATTAAATGAGCATAAAGGAGTATACATTAAGGAATAAAAATATGATATTTTATGTTCTCATCAAATACCCCCACACTTAACCTTTGCTCGTCCTCGGGCAAAACTCTAATTTATTTTTCCAAAAAGAAATCAAGGTTGCAATGTCATAAATAAATAATAACCAAGTTCTTCAAAACTCATAACATATCATGAACATATATTCTTAAACAACTTCTAATTACTTAGTAGGTATTTTTACTTGAAAAATGGAGTAAACTAAATAGGTAGACCCTCACGGGAATAAACACTAAACTCTCATGTGTTTGAAGGTATATATTTCTCTCGAATTCATTCCAAAAGAAATGCTCTACCATAAGCTTGTATATTTTCTCATTCTCCACCACTGGGATCACATGCATAACATAAATCATAAGAACTTTTCATGGGTTGTAACATGGCTTAGGATTAAGGTGGGATATATTTAGGAATGTAGCTCAAAAGCCATCAAAACTAGTGGAGCAAAAATGAATCAACTCAATCTCAATATAAAACATGTAAAATCAATTACTCCATTTTGCAGCGTCTTCAATTTGGCTTTTAAAGCATTTAAACAATGCAAAATCAATCACTCCATTTCTTTTCATTTCTTTTTTTTTTTTTTTTTTTTACTTTTTAGTTTTTTAACAATAATGGAACTTAGGAAATTTGAGGATAAAAATATGTTCCATTTTGTTGGTTATAACCAAACCACAAATTTAGATACCCCCACAATTATTTTTTTGTACACTCATACATATCATAATGATCAACAATGCTCCACTAGCTTTGCGACTTGGGTAAAGGTATAAATATTATTGGTTGAAAGCTTGTAATGTGGGTATACCAAGAAAAAGGCAATAAAGCTCAAAGGGGTTCAACAAAAAGAAAATTAATTACAATGTGGGCTATTTGGCTTATGTAACGCATAACAAAGATGACCTTAATCATGTTCATGCATACATGTGTCAATGTGACCTCGAAGAGAATCAAAACAAGTTCTAGAGAAACAAATCAGTGGAAGAATATTTCTCATGAAAGAATAATGAGACTGATGTGTCAGTATAAAGGCTCAAATCCTCACTGGCTTTTGTCTACCAATTTAGATACTACCATTTTCAATAAAAAATAACTAGACTAATTAATTCTAAGTTAAAAAAAAAATTATTTATTCAATCATGTTATGAATTTTTCAAATTTAGTTTAATCTTACTCATGACATACACAACCAAAAATCATTAAAAACCACAAAAACAAAATCCTTTTATTTAAAAAAAATCTCAATTATTATTATTATTATTATTATTATTATTATTATTTTTTTTGAGAATAATACAAACTCAAACTGCTTAAAAAAAAATTAAATCTTTCCCCCACACTTAAAACAGATATTGTCCCCAATGTATGATTAAATGCAAAGAAAAGGCAAAATAACAAAAAAAAAAATGCGAGAATAAAAATAAACTTCCCTTGGGTTGCCTCCCAAGCAGCGCCTTTGTTTAATATTGTCGTTGGCTCGACTCTATGCACACTTGATATAACTAGGCAGGAGTTTCAAGTCTAGAATGCATACCTGCAAAACAGAAGGTAAAGGTCTTTTGTCATTAATTGGTAACAAAATATATGAAATGTTACCTGACTGTTGTCTTTTTGGAAGATCGTTCAACACTGCAACAGTTTTATGTAAGTGATTACTCAAAGTTAACTCATATTCTTTCTCAAAATTCTCACTGATGGCAACTTTTACTCCATCTTTTCCATCAAGTTTAAAAACTTCTTTTCCATTAGGTACTACATCGTCGTTAGGAATGTTCGTGTCTGCAGCGATATTTTTCTCTTCTTCTTCTTTTGACGATGCACATGCTTCTTTTTCTGAAATTTCAACTTCTTTACAACTTCTCAAAATGATTGAACTTACAGTTTCTTTTGGATTTACTATCGTTTCAGATGGTAAGTTCTCCAAGCTTTGTGCCTCTAGCTTATTAATTGCAGTTGTCATTTGACTCATTTGATTGTTCAAACTTTCGATACTAGCCCTCGTCTCCTGTTGAAATTATAAATTATTAATGGCAATAGACTTAACAATATCTTCTAAAGACATACCAGAATTAAAAGTTTGGCTTGGTTGTAGGTATTGCTGCTTGTATTGCTGGTAACTTGGGCAATTTTGAGTTGCTGGTTGATTTAATTCTGGACTCCCATAGGTGAGATTGGAATGATCTCTCCATCCTATGTTGTACGTGTCTGAATAGGAATCATACTTCATTTCTGGTAGTCCAGGAAAACCACATTTCGTATTCACTTGTTCATTAGACTCCTCTTGGATTGTTGGACACATATCGGTTGGATGCCCTGATACTAGACAAATCCTACAAGCCTTTGTTGTTTTCATGTTACCTACAACCATCTGACGAACAAGAGAAGTTAAACAAGAAATTTGTTGTTCTAAGGAAGAAACATTTACCTCATCAGCATGCCTAGATGGAAGATTTAGCCAAGTGCCAAATATTTGAGAATTGGCCGCCATTTCCTGTTACCGAATTTTTTTTTTTTTTTTTTTTTTGCTAATAGGCAAAAAATTATTTGATCACATAAAGATCATAAAAAGCACAAAAATCAACTAAAATCACTCCCCGGCAACGGCGCCAAAATTTGGCGTGCTGTCGTAGGCACCCAAAAATAAAACCTTTACTCTTGAAATAATATGTAGTAGTGAGAGTAAGGATCGTTCCCACGAAGAGTAATTAGTTTGATCTTTATGCTATGTAAAATAAGATAGGGGGAGAGTTTTTTTATCAAAAGAAAATTAAGAAGAGCTAAAAACAATTAAAGTATTAAAACAATCAAAGAAATAAATATTGGTCTCAGTCAGCATCCACCATTGGAATCTTAAAACTGATCATCGATGCAAGTATATATTAATTCATACTTTGAATATTCATCGTTGGAATTATTTTCCTATCTCCTTCAGCCACAATTAATTAAAAACAAGCGATCTAATTAACCTTAACTACTAAATAACCCCAGACAAGCACTAAAGGTTTAATCTAGTAGCGTATTAAACTCGATGAGATCGATGAAGCAAAACAACACAAGCACACGCAGTTGCATTTAATTTTGTCAAAAGTTTTCCTCTTAAGATCTAATAAAACAAAGCAGTTCATTAAATCTTGGTTGCTTCACAAATTAGAGGGATCAAAAAATTACGGATTCGATATCTAATTTAGCATTAGATTGTCATGAATAATAAACTAGTATGCATCCTAGTCATTAAACAAGATAATCATAAAAATATGCATAAGAAAACATTCGATACTTAAAGCACAAATCAAAAATATAAACACAAATTAGATCTCACAAGTTTTTATTCATTCCGAGGCTTCCGTTTTCTTTGACCAACAAGACTTTTAGCTCCGCATGTTTAAGAAAACTTCAAAAGAATATTGGAGAAGAAGAAGAAGAGTTGTGGGTTATTTCCCCCTCTTTTTTTCCTCTTGATCTCTACCCCTTTTATACACTCTAAATAAGTGTTTCAAGATCACAATATCTTCCCAAAAATCCTCTAAGAGTTACAACAACCCAACAATAAAATAAAATCTTTGAATAAGTTGGGAAATGGTTATATCAACTCCACTTTTTGTGCATAGCATAGTTGTCTCAACTTCAAGCGTAATTTGTTCCATGATATAGCCAGAATCTCGAGAAAATCAAAACAGCAAAATTGTGCCTCTATCACTTAGCTTTTCGAATCAATTTGGATCAGCTCAATTGGACTTCGGATGAGCAAGTTATGACCATTTTTCTACAAGGTGTCAGAACTGTCCAGAATTGATAATTAGCTCCATTTTGCTTTTAGTGACTCCAATTGTATCCTAGATCAAAATATAAAAATAATGAGTATCTTTAGACATTAAATGAGCATAAAGGAGTATACATTAAGGAATAAAAATATGATATTTTATGTTCTCATCAGAATTGCTCTTCCGTGCGGTGCTATACCACTGTGACATGGCTCATAATCGAGGTTAACTACCTCATATGGTGTCATCCATAATAGCATAAGGTCACTAACCTCTTAGTAATACGGTACTACATCCCAGCATGAAGCCTTGAACTTTCATGCGGTGGTACACCACTGTGACATGGCTCACAGCCGAGGTTAACTACCTCATATGGTGTCACCCACTGTAGCATAAGGTCATCGGCCTCTTAGTAGTGTTGTGCTACAACTCTCTATCTTTTCAGTATTAGGCTACATGCCTATTTGCGGTGCTAGTACTGCTGTGACATGGCTTGCAACCGAGGCTTTACATCTTTTACCTCATCGTGGTGTCACACTACTGTAGCATGTGGTATAAGTCCCTTTTAGTCCTGAACTACACGTGCTTCCTGTAGCACACGTCGGACATTCACTCTACCCGAGAACTCATTAAGGCGTCAAAGCCAACCTTACATAGGAATTGTTATATAGAATAAAATAGTAGAATACAGTGGTTTCGGGCACGTATCCCACATTGTCGATAAGGACTACCCATTGTACCTGATATTTTTCCAGTCAGTGGTCCTCCCTTGAACAAAAATCTAGATGCCTAGTAGATTTCTCTTTGAACTAGTAGCAAAAAACTTAATGGTAAGATTACAATGATACACTATCAGAGGTCCTTCAATCCCATTTTACTTGCTGTGTCTTTGACTAGCTGAAATCTGTACACCAACTATTAAAAGATCGTACATGAGCTCCCGAAGCCATTATGCTTCATCTACTGTAGCTACAAGTGCATAGAACTCAGACTCCATCGATGAACGTGAGAGCATCATCTGCTTCTTCGACTTCCATGATATGTATCAGTACCCGTTCCTGAAATACGTATTTTGGTTATATTTATTTTTTGCTTGTATCTATTTCTGCTTAGAGTATTTCTTGCTCATAAGATCATTCGGTTGCATGCATAAAGTCTAGACCCATTCTTTGGTTTAGCATGGTCCATGGTTTATTTGTGGGTTAGTTTATTCATGAACTTGAATCCATGGTCTAAACCTCAAACCCTAGCTATATAAGCTAACTTGTTTCTCTCTCTTCCATCATTCTTTATTTTCTCTCTTTCTTTTATTTTTAGGCAAGTACACCTTGTACTTCATGGAGAAACCTTTTGATTTTTTTTCTTGTTCTTTTCTTGTATTTTATTAGTTTATTATATGCTCATGATGATTCTAAACACTTTTAGTACTTGGAGTTTTGGGTTTTTATGGGTAGATTTGTGTAGATCTACTTTTATAACTTAGGGTTTCTTAGATTTCTTGAGTTTTTGGTAGTTTTGATCTACTAAAACATAGTATTTTTCAAAAATATTTTTTGGGATGGATGTAGCACTTTATTTCGAGCATTTTGGATTTTGGTTCACTCAATTCGGAGTTAAAACATAATTTTTATAAAGAAAATAAAATTTTGGTTTTGGAGCTTTCGACATGGCTGAACCTGCTGTTTGGATCGATGAAGATTTCATGCGGCCAGCACCATATGTGGCAGATAGGACTATGCGGCATGAAGATGCTATGCGGCCTGAACTCTTTGTCTTATACCAACATGCGTCCATCTCTTTTGGACGCATGACTGACTAATACACATGTGTTCTGAAAGGACTTCTTGTGTTTAGTAGTTGAACGAATAAGAAATTCGCTAAGTCCAAAATACTCCATGCGATACCGACACTTATGTGGCAAGCAGAGTATATGGCCACCATCCTTGGACGCATGACTCTGAAACCGTGGCACATCTTTTCATAGTTTTTTCTTTTCTTCCTGACACACTCTATGTCATATTACTGACACTTTATTTATTCCCCATCGCCTCATTACTTTTCCCGAGGAGAAGACCTAGCCCTTGCTCCATGCCGCATGACTCCATGCGGCCAGGATTGTCATGCAGCAGCTGATTCTATGCGGCCTTGATCCTTCTGTGTGCATGCGACCCCTTGCACACATTTTATTGGACTAGTTTTGGTTGAATGTTCCTTTTGACTTTATGAGTTGTATGTGTTACTTTGATGACCATAAAACTATTAGACCCATTTATGCATCATAAACTTGTTACGCCCCGATTTCGGCTAATCGATAATCGTCCCCCGGGCGTGATGCCGTCCACGCGTAGGGCGCGCGTGCACAAGGCCTTAGGCATAAGGATATTCTTTAGAACCATGCAACAGAGTAGACATATAAGATAACACAAGGTTGAGGCATAGAAAAGTTTCTCTTTTATTCATAATGAACATCTTTTTACATCGCTTGACTCAAAAGTATAAAATGCCCCACGGGCTTACAAACTTGGACGCAAAATGAGATAGCCGATCCATACATTATGTCCCTTTACATAGATTCAAAAACACAAAACACCTTGGTTGCGAGTAAGCACCATCGCCTTAGCGATATTCAGCAACGGAGAGAGTGAAAGGCTTCTAGCTTGAGCCTCCAAAAGTCTAGGCCACGAACCGCCAAGGATCCCAAAAGTCCGGAGAGAACTTCAGCTCCTCGCCGCGTTGCCTTGCGCCGGGGAACCTGCTACAACGAGGGTCAGTACTTCGAAAAGTACTGGTGAAGGCTAGCTGCTCAACTTTACCAAGCTCATGAGATGAGATCTAATGAGTATGCTACAATTATGTTCTTAGGTGGATTTCTATTCTTGCCTAGTTCAGATTTCATTTAGCAGGTATGCAAGAACAAAATAACATAACTCCACATGCCACCGTTCGGTGACTTTACCTGTACCGTCTGAACCACCTGTACAACTTACCATAGTCTTCCCTGTCACGAAGACATAGTTAGTCTGCACAGTTTAAATATACACAATATCTTTCTTTGTTGTTTAGGAGCCATCATGGGTTTAGTCTGGGCTGGCGGTGACGCTTGCAGCGCGGGTAGCTAGCCCCGCTACAATTCCCCGCTCCCTGTGCTAACTCATTAAAGCACGACTAAGAAAGTAGATTCCGCCCGGGTCAAAACGGCCCGGTGCCCCGGTAACCGTTCGCAGGAACCTGGATCCCTTGTGCACAAGAATTCTCATGACCATTTCTATGAACCGAACTTCATAGATTTACTTACTAGCGATTTAAAGAACATCATATACGAAACTGCTTTACTGTACTATCACAATCAACCAACAAGATATATGAAATAACATGCAGCAGTTTATAGAAGAACACTTTGAACTATCAATAATTACCAACCCATTAAACACCCAACGAACATGCATGCATCAATGAATTTATGCAAGGTTTTGTATGACAAGCAATGGGTGTTCCAAGCCTACTTCTTATCTTATCTTATTATCCAACTTGTTACTTAATTGGTATCGTTTGATTGAATGCACAACTGAGTCAATTTTATTATGAACAGAGCCCTTGGAAAGAAGGTGCTTATCGAAATAGATCCACTCACAAGTTTGGTTGAATAGGAAGACGAAGGAGAGATCTCTAAGACTCCGCTCGCGCGTCGTCTACACGATCACCTGCACGCACCAACGGATGATCAATACCTCCTGCTTCGGTCTCCAAGGCTCAATACGAAATACGAAATCCTAAGAACGAAAGCAATGAAATCCATTGAAACCGTTCAAGAAAATGCAAGTCATAAAACCAACAAGAAAGCAACCAAGCGGCACAAAAACGGACAAGAAACCAACGCAACGGAAAGGCCCCTCTCGACTCTGCCGCCGAGTCCATCCTCGAGGCACAATCCATTGTATATGGGACCTGATTCCGAAGAAACCAATCCATAACGAGGAAAGGATCTTAATTCAATCTGTCCCGTTCAGACGGTCGTAAGTATTTCTTGGCCGCGCTCCCCGAGTAGGGGGAACGGGGCATTACATCATAATCATCCAAAAGAAAGTTTTGTCCCGAAACTTAGGAATAGAACCTACCACTAAGGAATAATGAGGGGAACCTTTCCCTCATATCAGCTTCAAGTTCCCAGGTCGACTCCTCGACCGAGTGGTTCTGCCACAGGACGCGCACTAGCGAGACGGATCGGTTTCGCAACTGCTTCTCCTTACGATCCAAAACTTGGACAGGCTTCGCCGCGTACGACAAGTCCGCTTGCAGATTCAACTGCCCCAAGTCGACTATGTGGTTCGGGTCGTGTACAAACTTTCTCAGTTGAGAAACGTGAAAAATATCGTGTACTTCTGATAGGGCAGGCGGCAGAGCAACTTGATAGGCGACCGGAGTAACCCGTTTGAGAACTTCAAACGGTCCAACAAATCTCGGACTTAGCTTTCCTTTTACTCCGAACTGCATGACTCCGCGTATAGGCGAGACTTTCAAGAACACATGGTCCCCTTCAAAGAATTCAAGGGGGCGACGTCGAGCATCGGCATAACTCTTTTGTCGGCTTTGTGCTGTCTTCAACCGTTCACGAATCAACCGAACCTTTTGGACGGTTTGTTCAACCAGCTCCGGCCCAAGGATTTGCCGTTCTCCGACTTCGTCCCAGCAGATTGGTGACCTACACTTCCGCCCATACAAAGCCTCGTACGGAGCCATCTCGATGCTGGACTGATAACTGTTGTTGTATGCAAATTCGGCCAGCGGCAGGTAGACGTCCCAACTTGACTTCGAATCGATCACGCAGAGGCGCAACATGTCTTCTAGTATCTGATTCACTCGTTCCGTCTGACCATCGGTTTGTGGATGATAGGCTGAGCTGAACTTCAACTTGGTCCCCATCGCCAACTGAAGGCTCTCCCAAAAATGCGAGATGAATCGCCCGTCCTGATCTGATACTATAGAAACTGGCACTCTGTGCAGCCGGACTATCTCGTCAAGGTAGGTCTGGGCGAGGCGATCGGCGCTCCAAGTACTTTTGATGGCAATGAAGTGTGCAGACTTGGTTAACCGGTCGACGATAACCCAGATCGCGTCGTTCCCCCGTTGTGTCCTTGGCAGGCCAACAATGAAATCCATGCAGATGTGCTCCCACTTCCATTCCGGGATAGCAAGATTTTGCATCTCCCCGCCCGGCCTCTGATGCTCTGCTTTCACCCTTTGACAAGTTATGCATTGGGACACAAAGAGTGCAACATCTTTCTTCATGCCGTGCCACCAGAAGGTCGTTCAGAGGTTCTTATACATCTTCGTGCTCCCGGGATGGATCATATAGGCTGCGTAATGAGCTTCCGCAAGGATCTCCTTTCTAAGTTCTGAATCATCGGAGACGCATAGCCTTCCTTTCACCCGCAACGCTCCATTTTCATCTACTGCAAAGTCCTTCGCCTTCCCCGCTAGAATCTGCTCGTGCATCTTCCTTAGGAAAGGGTCATCTTTCTGAGTAGATGTGACCCGCTCTATTAGGTTGGGTACGAATCGCATTTGAGCGACCCGCACGCCACGATATCGAATTCGGAGTTCGATGCCCATTTTTTCTAAGTCCCTTCGTAACCTGCGATCGACTGACAGAGATCCAACGAAGATCCGACTCAAAGCATCCGCTACAACGTTCCCTTTTCCAGGCGTGTAGTCTATCGTCAAGTCATAATCTTTTATCAATTCTAGCCAACGGCGCTGACGAAGGTTGAGGTCCGTCTGGGTGAATAGGTACTTCAAGCTCTTGTGATCAGTATAAATTCGACAAGGCACTCCATAAAGGTAGTGTCGCCACAATTTCAGGCCAAAGACAATTGCCGCTAATTCCAGGTCGTGTGTAGGATAATTTTTCTCATGCTTCTTTAGTTGCCTGGAGGCATAGGCTATCACTCGATCTCGCTGCATAAGTACACACCCCAAGCCTTGCCCGGACGCGTCGCTAAATATTTAGAATCCCGAGATCTCGTCTGGTAGTACAAGTAACGGGGCAGAGGTGAGGCGATGCTTTAACTCTTTAAACGAAGCTTTGCAGTCGGCGGACCACTCAAATGCGACTCCCTTTTTTGTGAGGCGAGTCAGAGGTAGTGCAAGTTTGGAAAAATCCTTCACGAACCGTCTGTAGTAGCCCGCTAGCCCGAGGAAGCTTCGAATCTCGCTAACGGATGCAGGTCGCTTCCACTCGACAATGGCCTCCACCTTCTTCGGATCGACTGTGATGCCTCCCGCAGAAATGATGTGCCCGAGGAAAGATACACTACTTAGCCAGAATTCACACTTACTCAGTTTAGCATATAGCTGGTTGTCCCGAAGAGTTTGTAGCACGGTCCGCAAGTGCTCTGTATGTTCTTCCTCACTCTTCGAATACACCAAGATATCATCGATGAATACTACTACAAACTTATCGAGATAGGGCCGGAACACAAGGTTCATTAAACTCATAAAGGCAGCGGGTGCATTGGTTAGTCCGAACGGCATCACCAGGAACTCATAATGGCCATAGCGAGTTCGAAAAGCTGACTTTGGCACATCGTCTGGCTTGATCTTTAGTTGGTTATAGCCCGAACGGAGGTCAATTTTAGAGAATACCGTGGCAGCTTGCAACTGATCGAAAAGATCGTCTATTCTTGGAAGAGGATACTGGTTACGAATGGTTGCTTTATTCAATTCTCGATAGTCGATGCAGAGCCGCAACGAGCCATCCTTTTTCTTTACGAATAGTACTGGCGCACCCCACGGAGATACACTAGGCCGAATGTATCCTCGATCTAGCAAGTCTTGCAACTGTACTTTAAGCTCCTTCAATTCTGCCGGGGCTATTCGATACGGCGTCTTGGAAATTGGTCGAGTTTCTGGGAAAGTGTCTATAGTGAACTCTGTCTCTCGATCGGGCGGCATGCCTGGCAACTCGTCGGGAAACAAATCAGGAAAATCTGCCACAACGGGAATAGACTCAATATTTGTGCAATCTTGCCGAGTGTCTCGAACGGACGCTAAGTACCCTTCGCAGCCGGAGTGAATCATCCGTCGAGCAGACATTGCTGAGATCACCATGCAGGTATTCGACGCTTTCGACTCAGGACTGCACGTGAAGAGAAATTCGATCTCGTCGGGTAAACGAAACACGACTTCCTTTTTTGCACAGTCGATTGTAGCTGAACAAGCGCCGAGCCAATCCATTCCCAGAATAAGATCGTAGTCCTTTATGTCTAGAACTATCGCATCTAATGACAATCTCCGTCCCCCGATGCAAATGTTACCTTCACGACAGACTAAGCGAGCCGATAAATCTACGCCCGAAGGAGTGCTAACACTTAGGTTTAAGCCTAGCGGTGTCATAGGGAATGTGTGTTCGGCGGCAAAATCCGCCGAAATGAAGCTATATGTTGCACCAGAATCAAACAATACTCGAGCAGGTACATTATTAAAAAGTAATATACCTGACACCGTCGTGTTCGATGCAAGTGCCTCATCCCGAGTCAAAGCATAGACTCGTCCCTGAGCGTTTTACGGTGCCTGGTTCGCTCGTTGAGTTTGCCCCTGACCCTGAGCTGAGTCATTATTCTGCTGCGGACGGTGTAAAGATGGATCGTTGGAACGGGTTAGACAATTACGAGCAATGTGGCCCATCTTGCCACAATTGAAACATCCTCCTTTGCTCGCGCGACATTCACTGACGTGGTGTCCTGGCTTGCGGCAGTAGGCACAATTCTGTCCTTGCCTCTTTCCTTGATTCGAGTCTTGGGAGCCGCCGTTGTTGTTGTGGCGCTTATGCGCGTTGTTTCCTCCTGTGTTGGCAGGACGCTTGTGATTGTAATTTTGCACAGTGCCGGTGCGAACTGGAGGATACTGCGACTCTAGGGACAGTGCATGATTCAAGGACTCCCGCATGGTACGATATTGAGTCACTACGACGTGAGCGCGGATAGAAGGTCGTAGTCCGAGCTCGAACTTTCGTGCATGACTTTCGGCATCGGCGAGCTGAGACTTGGCAAATTTTGCAAGTCGGTTGAACTCTGAAGCGTATTGACGCACCGTCATGTCTCCCTGCTTCAGTAGCGCAAA
The DNA here is from genome assembly GCA_036927795.1 of Iris macrosiphon. Lineage (NCBI taxonomy): Eukaryota > Viridiplantae > Streptophyta > Magnoliopsida > Asparagales > Iridaceae > Iris > Iris macrosiphon. The sequence continues at coordinate 1,970,491 of JAYESA010000003.1, forward strand.
CTCGTCTTCCTTTTCGCGATGGACGGCGGGTGGAAGGTATTCCTCCATGAAGGCCTTGCGAAACACGGACCAGGAGATAGCCGTTGTGCCACCTTCACTCAAAATAGCTTGCTTGTGCACATTCCACCAATCATGTGCATTTTGTCGGAGCTGAAGCTGGGCACACGCCACTTTCTTGGTCTCGTCTAGGCACAGCGCTTCAAAGTGGTCCTCCAACTCGACCAGCCAGTCCATCGCTAAGGAAGGGTCCTCGGTGCCTTTAAACGTAGCTCGGCACATCTTCTTAAATTTTGATATCGACACGATTGACCCATTCTCGCCTGAGGGTAAGGTACCCTGGGAATTCTGCGGTCCGGTGGCTTCAGCAACTATAGGCACGGTTGCGAGGGCGGATGCAGAATGATTGTTGGCGACCATATTCGTCACCATTGTTTGCAGACTATTCATCTGCTTCTGTTGTGTATCCGCCTGAAATCGCTGCACCACGAATTGAGCCTCAATCCGTGACTCGAACTGACTCTGCCATAGTTCAGCTTGTTTCTGCTGCGTCTCCATCAAACGCATCATTCGCTCGAACGGATCGGCAGAGGGTGCGGCAGCTGGACTCCCAGAGCTGCCCGAGGTGCCTGAACTACTCGCTTGCACTTGCGCCACCATCTGCGCTTGTGCACCCGGCTCGGAAGTCGTTCCTTGAAAGGAAAGTAACTTATATTAGTCTCAAGGTATATTATGGACTCACTGTATGGAACGTATCTCATTTTGGCCAAGCGAATTCAAGGGTCTATTCGGAAGGAACAAGGTCCTCTTTAGAAACTTTCTTTGTGAGATCAAAGGATCTGAAGCATGCTCTGATACCAATATGTCATGCCCCGATTTCGGCTAATCGATAATCGTCCCCCGGGCGTGATGCCGTGCACGCGTAGGGCGCGCGTGCACAAGGCCTTAGGCATAAGGATATTCTTTAGAACCATGCAACAGAGTAGACATATAAGATAACACAAGGTTGAGGCATAGAAAAGTTTCTCTTTTATTCATAATGAACATCTTTTTACATCGCTTGACTCAAAAGTATAAAATGCCCCACGGGCTTACAAACTTGGACGCAAAATGAGATAGCCGATCCATACATTATGTCCCTTTACATAGATTCAAAAACACAAAACACCTTGGGTGCGAGTAAGCACCATCGCCTTAGCGATATTCAGCAACGGAGAGAGTGAAAGGCTTCTAGCTTGAGCCTCCAAAAGTCTTGGCCACGAACCGCCAAGGATCCCAAAAGTCCGGAGAGAACTTCAGCTCCTCGCCGCGTTGCCTTGCGCCGGGGAACCTGCTACAACGAGGGTCAGTACTTCGAAAAGTACTGGTGAAGGCTAGCTGCTCATCTTTACCAAGCTCATGAGATAAGATCTAATTAGTATGCTACAATTATGTTCTTAGGTGGGTTTCTATTCTTGCCTAGTTCAGATTTCATTTAGCAGGTATGCAAGAACAAAATAACATAACTCCACATGCCACCGTTCGGTGACTTTACCTGTACCGTCTGAACCACCTGTACAACTTACCATAGCCTTCCCTGTCACGAAGACATAGTTAGTCTGCACAGTTTAAATATACACAATATCTTTCTTTGTTGTTTAGGAGCCATCATGGGTTTAGTCTGGGCTGGCGGCGACGCTTGCAGCGCGGGTAGCTAGCCCCGCTACAATTCCCCGCTCCCTGTGCTAACTCATTAAAGCACGACTAAGAAAGTAGATTCCGCCCGGGTCGAAACGGCCCGGTGCCCCGGTAACCGTTCGCAGGAACCTGGATCCCTTGTGCACAAGAATTCCCATGACCATTTCTATGAACCGAACTTCATAGATTTACTTACTAGTGATTTAAAGAACATCATATACGAAACTGCTTTACTGTACTATCACAATCAACCAACAAGATATATGAAATAACATGCAGCAGTTTATAGAAGAACACTTTGAACTATCAATAATTACCAACCCATTAAACACCCAACGAACATGCATGCATCAATGAATTTATGCAAGGTTTTGTATGACAAGCAATGGGTGTTCCAAGCCTACTTCTTATCTTATCTTGTTATCCAACTTGTTACTTAATTGGTATCGTTTGATTGAATGCACAACTGAGTCAATTTTATTATGAACGGAGCCCTTGGAAAGAAGGTGCTTATCGAAATAGAGCCACTCACAAGTTTGGTTGAATAGGAAGAAGAAGGAGAGATCTCTAAGACTCCGCTCGCGCGTCGTCTGCACGATCACCTGCACGCACCAACGGATGATCAATACCTCCTGCTTCGGTCTCCAAGGCTCAATACGAAATGCAAAATCCTAAGAACGAAAGCAATGAAATCCATTGAAACCGTTCAAGAAAACGCAAGTCATAAAACCAACAAGAAAGCATCCAAGCGGCACGAAAACGGACAAGAAACCAACGCAACGGAAAGGCCCCTCTCGACTCTGCCGCCGAGTCCATCCTCGAGGCACAATCCATTGTATATGGGACCTGATTCCGAAGAAACCAATCCATAACGAGGAAAGGATCTTAATTCAATCTGTCCCGTTCGGACGGTCGTAAGTATTTCTTGGCCGCGCTCACCGAGTAGGGGGAACGAGGCATTACAAAACTGACCACTTATATCAGTGCTAATATAATTACTACGTGGTATATATTCCTACGTGCTAAGTGTTCCTACGCGATTATATTATATGTTTACACTACGGTATACCTATGTGCTACGTGACATGTGATGTGACTCAACCTCCAATATGGACATAAGGGTTAGTCAATGACCAAGCGTGGCTAGGATCTGTTGATTGTTGCATCAGGCTGGGGTAAATCCAAATTAAACTATCAAGTGACAAAGTGGATTCATATCTAGCATTGTTGTACCATATAAGGGGAATACCATGTGACTACGCCATGAGATTCTAGTTAACATTTGGGTTAACCAAGCAACTAAAACTTGCAGAGCATTTAGAGGGAATGGAATCTCGAGATTGTGCCTAACTAGCCACCTCCAGTTATCTGAATTGGAGTGTGCAGGCTAGTCCCCATGGATATTATTTAAATACTCATTAGTGGGTGGCATTATCCGAATACTATATGATACTATATGTTCTATGTGATTTTAGCGGGTGGCCTTATGAGGGACCAGTGCATACTACTATGTGCTATGCGATAATTTGTGGCTCGGCTAAACCTGCTAGTACCTAGTTCGATCCGAGGATTTCTATATGCATAATATCTCTGGGATAACCCAGACTCCATCTAGTAAGCCATACAAGTGATTGGCCGATTATGTAACTAAGCGTGTTTGTGTATTGTATCTACTGTCAAATAGTCTAGGAACATGGACTGTAGTGCCCTGCTCCGCGTAGGCACTATGTATCAAAGGTGAGTGTGCAGAACTTCGTTCTATGATTCTTGTACGCCTTAATAATGAATCTAAGTTTTTGAATGCTTGTTTGCTTAAAAGAGAAATGGTAGAACCTGCCTTTGCATGCTAATAAGAGAACTCACATAACTTGTCTTTGTAACGAACTTGTCTACTTAACTAAGAGAACCAGAAACGCTTGTCTAAGACTAAGAGTTTGCATGAACATGTTCCAATATCGCTTGTGCTTCGAGAGAAACATATCGTGTGCTTGAACTATTCAGATTGAGGGCGGCTAGTCCGCAATAAAGATATATGGTCTGATGGTTCATCTCGTCTACATCCTAGAGTTTATTTGATAGTGTTTCATGCATTCACATTGGTCGGACAATGGATATTGGTGGAGAGCTGAACCTTGGTCACGGCTGCTACGGAGATAGTGGAAAGCAACCATAAGTCACAGCTGCCAATAGCATCAGATAAAAGACTCATTGGTGGATCAACCGCTACCGATCCTGAGATACTCGGGGATCGCACTACATATAAGATAGTTCATTGTGTTGGCTTGATAGAGGATTGCCCCTACATGTGCATTTATCCCTAGATGTGCATTTTGTAGTGCCTCAAATCCCGATCCGACCGGGATGTGCACTACGTAATTGGGCTTGTGGCTAGTCCGTTTGAGTCATAACTTAGAACTTCGGCATCTTCTTGCCACGGACGAAATGCGATAATCCTTTCCAACTCATGGAAAGGCCTCTATTGAAACGAGTCCAATAGTTTTCGTGTTTGGTTGCTTGGTTTTCTTGATTGCCGCTTTGGGATTTGATTTGGTGTCGCTTTCGATTTGCTTAGTTTTCACTGCTGGTTTTATCGTTTAGAGCTTTGATTCTTGGGGAGTTAGGCAAGGAAGGATATGCAAGATTCTAATTGGTGCTCGTGCTGTGCAGGTCCGCGTAACTGACGTTTGATCGTCGCTAGGCGGGAATCTTTGTTTCAGCTACCTTTTCCTTAACCAGTGAGTGGTTTGGACCCTTCTTTCCTACTTCTTCACGCCAACATCTTTAATGTTTCAAACGTTCACTCGATGATGCCCGGTTGGACGCCTAGGAAATCCTTTGCCATAATGCATGCCAGCCACTAAGAAAGGAACAGGGGATTTTGTAGACTAATATTTCTATATGCTTGCACACCTTATAACTGAGTTTGTTTATAAAGGGAATTGTTTGTTGGTGGCGGCCTAGTGCCTCGGACGGAGTTTGGACCTATGGGATATCAAAATCGAAACACCGCGTTGAGAAAATATGAACTGTTGCATGAGATATATATTGCTGCTTAACTTCTTTTGTTTCAATCGATGCATTGTATGATATATGAATTGTTCATGCATTTGCATGGTCTGGGACAACTTGTGCACAAGGTTTGGCATTTCCTCGAAACGGCTTTCCGGGGCACTGGAACCGTATTGATCCGGAGGGAAATATTTGATTCCTGCTCGTCACGATACATTGCGGGACCTCCAGCAGGGCTTGCTACCCGGGCTGATAGGGCGCGCCGCTAATGCTTGAATATGTCCCTAAGGTGTCGATCACACCAATGACCGCATAGAATAGAACACATGCTAATTTATTGTCTTGTGCAGATGGTAAGTATACTTGTGTTTCGTTGCAGGGAAGGCGTGCATCGGTTGAGTAAGCAATCGATGCACTGGGTTGATTCAATGCTATTTTCATTCCTATCAAAACATGCAACTGATATGAATTGAATTCACTTGCTTCTTTATAGAAGTCATCTTAATGCATGCTCGCCCCTAATAAGCTAGTGTCGATTTAGTCGAGTGGGTTCATCCCGCTCACCAGTACAAGTTGAGTACTGACCCACGTTGTGGACAACTATTTCAGGCACTCAGGCGGTGCAATGCTAGTGGATAGACGAGAGGCGTTAGGAGCACCTCTATTTTGAAGTATAGTTGGAGTCAGATTATTTTGGAGGCTTGGACTTTCAACCTATACAAGGGCGTAATGTACAAACGATGTGGACTATCTGATGGAGCGCGCCCTGCCTTTTGAGTTATCTTTTGTAATGCAAATCAAGTAGCCGAGAGGCGCATCAATGTAAACTCTATGTAAATTACTCTGAATTATCAATAAAAAAGCATGTTTCTTCCTGCACTGTGTTCAAATCTCTGTGAATGTGTTTTATAAAGTGTGTTTCAAAATGGGTTCCTATAACTGCAAGTTCTTGCCTTGTACGAGCGCAACTCCAGGCTCGTACGGCATCACGCCCCAAGCGAGGACGAATCGGTTCCGTAAAGGATCAAGTGAGGACGACCGACCCTTTCGGGATCGGGGCGTGACATATTGGTATCAGAGCCGAGGCTTTACTTCCACGGGATTTCAAAAGATTATAAAGGAGTTTGATGCACCTCTCAATTGAGTTGCGTTCGGCGTCCGCTGCATGAGAAGAGTCGCTTATACAATGAGCCCATAGATATAAAATCTATCGTTTTTGGAGTGTTAACAAGCTACTCTCTTTTGTAGCCATGGCTAAGAAGAACACTGCAACTGCCAGCAGTGCTTAACCCATTCAGAGCGATCCAGCAAGCTCTGGAGAATCCGGAGGAGCGGGTTCAACCGGAATGGCGGAACGGCTTATGCACCTCATGGAGGCGCAACAACAACAAGCTGTTACCCAACAAGCTAACATACAAGCGCAGTTTGCTTCTCAACAGAAGCAAATGGATACAATGATGCAACTGATTGCATCCCTGGTACCGAGCAACGGGACATCCGCAGCGACGCCTGTCACGCCGCCAGCCGTGGCGGTAGAAGACGAGTCAGAAGAGACTCAGCCTACAGCAAGGAACTCCTGCCGTGCAGCAGAGTTCACAAAAATGCATCCGCCAATGTTCAATGGACGAGCAGAACCGGACGTGGTGTTGGGATGGATTGCTAAGCTGGAGGGACTCTTAAACCTGGTTGGCATCCGGGGATCCAAGCGAGTTACCTGTGCATCGGTTCAGCTGGAACTGCGTGCGCATGATTGGTCGGAGGCAACGAAGCAAGGAATTTACGATGCCAATCCCAACTGCAAAATTACTTGGGAAATGTTCAAATCTGCCTTCATTGAATAATATATTCCCCGAGCCATGCGTCAACAAAAAGAAGACGACTTCAGTAATCTGGTGCAAGGAAGTTTGTCTATTGACGATTACGACTCAGTATTCGCTAAACTGGCTAAGTTCGCAGGGCACTTCTTGCCTAATCAGCAGGCGTGGTGCTATCGATTTCAGAAAGGTTTGAATGACGATTTGCGTTGGGACGTCATCAACCAAAGATGCCAAACATATAGGGAATGTTATGAAGCAGCTCTGAACAGCGAACGGATCTTTGGGCGCCCTCTCCCAAAGACCGAGGTGCAAACCCCCCGTACCAATAACAATAAACGTCCTCAAAAAACGGGAGGGTCTGGAGCACACAAGCGTTCGCATACGTCTGATAATAGGGGCCAATCCCAATCACTGAACTGCAGCCGGTGCGGCAAATCAGGGCATAAAGTGAATGAATGTCGGGTTCAAGGATGTTTCAAATGTGGTCGCTTGGGTCACAAACAGTTTAACTGCAGAGAGGGCAAGCCGAATCAGAATAATGGAAATCAAAACAAAGGGCCTCCAGCAAGTGATGCCAATGCTGTGCCAGTGAATCCACAACGCCAGGGTGCTCAGGGCCGAGTCTATGCATTGACTCGGGATGAGGCATCTGTATCCGACACTGTTGTAACAGGTACTCTACTATACCGAGAATTACCCGCTAGAGTCTTATTCGATTCAGGTGCTACGCATAGTTTCATATCTGCTGATTTTACTGTTGAGCATAAATTAGCTTCTACTGCTTTAAATATGAATCTCTGCGTAAGTACCCCTTCGGGAGTCGATATGCCTGCCCATGCGATCTGTAGGGATGGTTACATTTGCATCGGAGGAAGGAAACTTTCCTTAGATGTCATTGTACTAGACATCAAGGATTATGATATTATTCTCGGTATGGACTGGTTGGGTGCTTGCCATGCAACAATCGAGTGCGCGGAGAAGTGAGTCGTATTCCGTCTACCCGGCGAGGCAGAATTCTACTATTCGTGCAGCGCTGCACCAAAGACGGCAATGGTGATATCAGCAATTTTGGCTAGGCGTATGTTGCGTTCGGGCTGTGAAGGGTACTTAGCTTCTGTTCGAGACACCCGGCGGGAATGTGTAGATGCAGCTCAGGCTGAAGTCATTGCAGATTTCCTCGACGTGTTCCCAGACGAGCTGCCTAGAATGCCTCCTGATCGTGAGATCGAATTCAGCATTGACACTTTTTCGGATTCACGACCGATATCAAAGGCACCTTATCGCATGGCCCCAGCAGAGCTTAAGGAACTTAAAGTTTAGTTGCAAGACCTGTTGGACCGAGGATACATTCGTCCAAGCGTTTCTCCTTGGGGCGCTCCGGTGCTGTTCGTGAAAAAGAAAGATGGATCCATGCGGCTGTGCATTGACTACCGAGAACTGAATAAAGCGACCGTGCGGAATCAGTACCCCTTGCCAAGAATAGATGACTTGTTTGATCAGCTGCAAGGTGCCACAGTTTTCTCTAAAGTTGATCTCAGGTCAGGGTATCACCAGTTGAAAATCAAATCAGAGGATATTCAAAAATCTGCCTTCAGAACCTGTTACGGACACTATGAGTTCCTCGTGATGTCGTTCGGCTTGACGAACGCCCCTGCAGCTTTCATGGATCTGATGAACCGCGTATTTCGGCCGTTTGTGGATAAGTTTGTAGTCGTGTTCATAGACGACATACTAATCTATTCCAAGAACGAGGCGGAGCACAAGGAACCCTGAAGATCGTGCTGCAGACATTACGAGACCATCAGTTGTTCGCTAAGCTCAGCAAGTGTGAGTTCTGGTTGAACAGCATGGCGTTCCTTGGTCATGTCATCTCGGCCGAAGGCGTCGCCGTAGACCCGAAGAAAATAGAAGCGATGGTGGACTGGAAGCAACCTACGTCAGCCAGCGAAGTTCGAAGCTTTTTGGGCCTTGCGGGAAACTACCGTAGGTTCGTGAAGGATTTCTCTAAACTGGCCTCGCCTATGACTCGCCTTACTCAGAAAGGGATTGCATACGAATGGGGTGATGACTGCGAAGCCAGCTTTCGGGAACTTAAGCGGCGTCTTGTTTCAGCTCCGATTCTTGCGCTTCCAGATGGGGTAGAAGAGTTTCAGATATACAGCGTTGCTTCAGGACTCGGCTTAGGGTGTGTGCTCATACAGAGGGACAAGGTAATATCGTACGCCTCCAGGCAACTAAAGCCGCACGAGAAAAACTACCCGACGCATGATCTGGAATTGGCGGCAATTGTGTTTGCTCTGAAGTTGTGGAGGCATTATCTTTATGGTGTTGCTTGCAAAATCTTTACCGATCACAAGAGCCTCAAGTATCTATTTACCCAGCGGGAATTGAACCTCCGGCAGCGGCGTTGGCTAGAACTTATTAAGGACTACGACCTAACGATCGCGTATACTCCGGGCAAGGGAAATATCGTTGCTGATGCTCTGAGTCGGAAGCACGTGGGCTCGTTATCTATAGACAACCGTTTACTTTGAGATCTAGAGGCGATGGGCATCGAGTTTCGAGTTCGGCATCCAGGAGTGCAGCTGGCACCACTCCATCTTGAACTGGGTTTAAGGGATAAAATCAAATCAGCTCAGGAGGGCGATCAGTTCTTAGCGAAGGTACGCGGACTGATCTCGGCGGGGAAGACGTCTGACTTTGTGGCAGGCGAAGATGGGGCCTTACAGATGAAAGGGAGGCTATGTGTTCCTAACGACCCAGAACTCCGAAGGGAAATTATGGCGGAAGCACACTACGCGAAGTATTCTTTACATCCGGGGAGCACTAAGATGTATAAGGACTTACGCGGGACCTTCTGGTGGCACGGTATGAAGCGGGATGTGGCGACCTTTGTGTCACAGTGCATGGCCTGCCAACAGGTGAAAGCTGAGCATCAGAGGCCCGGCGGGGAACTGCAGAACCTCGCTATTCCCGAGTGGAAATGGGACAACATCACTATGGATTTTATTGTAGGATTTCTGAAGACGCCGCGTGGGCACGATGCGATTTGGGTCATAGTTGATCGTTTGACCAAATCAGCCCACTTTCTTCCCATAAAAGTTACTTGGAGCGTCGATCAGTTAGCACAAATTTACATAGATAAGATTGTCCGATTACACGGAGTACCTGCCTCAATTGTCTCTGACCGTGACGGACGCTTCTTATCTCGTTTCTGGACTAGTCTACAAGCTGCTTTGGGGACCAAGCTACAGTTCAGTACCGCATATCACCCGCAGACTGATGGACAGACAGAGAGGACAAATCAGATACTTGAAGATATGTTACGGCTGTGTGCGATCGATTTAAAGACTAGTTGGGACATGCATCTTCCTTTGGCGGAGTTTGCTTACAACAACAGTTACCAATCGAGCATCCAGATGGCACCGTATGAAGCACTATATGGGCGTAAGTGTCGATCTCCAATCTGTTGGGACGAAGTCGGCGAGCGGCAGGTACTCGGGCCAGAGCTGGTAGAGCAGGCAGTTGAGAAAGTTTGCTTGATTCGGGAAAGACTCCGCACAGCACAGAGCCGACAGAAAAGTTATGCTGATGCTCATAGAAGGCCTTTGGAATTCTTTGTCACTACCACATTCCGAAAACAGGTGTATTTTCGACTTTTTACAATATTTAATATTAATTAATTGCATGATAGTATATTTGATTTAAATAAATGTGTGATGTGTAATTTAAATATAATATTATATACAGTGTTCATTTATTTTGAGCTGGTAGACTTGACCTAGAAGCCCAGTAGATGACCACCTGTCCAAATTATAGAATTCTGTAATTAAATGTTTTATTTATAATTTATTTATTGAAGATTGTAATTAATTACCGTATTTTAATTAATTATTGCGCCCTGTCCTTGCTTTGATATTTGGAGCGCTACCCTAGCTATTGTCTTCAAACAAATTTCACAATCTTGCCCTAGACATGCCCGCCTTCCATTCTGCCATTTTTGTAACTCATAATTATGCTCTCTGTACATTATTTCTAGCCGCACAAAAATCGTCACGGACGTTATTTAATAAATCCTTATTTTGCATCGTTGTGCGTTCCAATCGAAAATTTGAGGCAATCTTGACCTATTTTTCGTGCAGCCCAAATTAGGGTAATATCCTGTTCTGAGTCTTCTTCATTATTGGTATTGATGACCTGACCTGATTTTGGCCCCATGTACTCCTAATTAATTGTTGAACACAACTTGCATTTATTTCTATTTAAATTGAGGATACTATTTTTATCTGATTCTAAAATTCCAATTTAATTCCAGTGCCCCGTAAATTGAGCCCGTACCAAACTTACAGCGTCCCCTGACCCTACAAAACACAGGACACCGAATTGCCCGCCAAATTTTCGTCATTTTATGTGTTTGTGCAATTTTCCGAATTTAAGGGGGCTAAGTTGCAATTATTCAATTGTAGGTGTCATCACCCCATTGTCCAAGACCAAATGGAAAGATTATTTAATTGTGGACCAAATTGCATTTTCCCACTCTACTTTACATGAAAACAATTTTCTCCATATCAAATCCTGGCCACTCAATTAAAGTGGGTACATCACCACCCTTCATTCTCATCTCACCCCCTCCCTATTTAATATACTATCAAGCCCTAATCCCAAAAAAAAAAAAAAAATTTTAATCTAGGGAATCCTCCACAAGCCTTGACCAGCAGCCTCCTCCATTTCTTATTTCTCCATTCCATTATTTTCTCTTCTTCTTCTTCCTTCTTCCTTTCTTCTCCTTCTTCTCTTTTAAATTTAAAATAGGAAAGAAGAGGGAGGGAAACCATCACCACCCATCTACTGTCTCCGGCCACCCGGCTACCTCCGGCGGCCAACGACTTGCCGCCGACCTACTGCCGCCGCCGTCTGCTGCTGTTCCAGCCGCTGCCGCCGCTGCTGTACAGTCCGGCCACCACCATTATCACCACCATACACCACAGCCATCTCCATGCTGCTCCTCCCTTCAGCATCTCCGGCGGCTGCTCCGCCCTCCATCACCATCTACAGCCATCAACAGCCGCCCCCTACGCCGAGTCTCCCCCACAGACGGATCCCAACTCCGGCAGCCATTGCTCCGGCCTGCCCCGACCCCGCTGCTCTTTACATCAACACCACCACCTCCATCTTCAACCACCCAATCACCACCACCATCTCCACCGTGCCCCTCCCCCGTCAGCCAAGTCCCCGACCTCCCGTAGACACTCAAACCGACGGCTCCCTCTCGCTGCCAATAACCTCCATCTCCTCCTTCCGTCGCCACTACTCCAGCTGCTGTCCTCCCTCATCCACGACTTCTTCCCGGCCTCCGACTACACCTCCACCAACATCCCGAGCTCATCTCTCCGACATCTGAGTTCCTCCCTCCGGCGTAGCTCGTTTCCCGGCAGCCCGCAGCGAGCCGACTGCTCCCCCGGCCGCTCCTCAGTCCGGCGACACAACTCCCCATCCCCGCTGTGCTCTTCCTCCTCCCGCCGCCCTGGATCTCGGCCAAGCCGCTCCCCCGACAGTCCAGCCACGCAGCCCTCCTCCGCCTCATTCGAACCACCACCACTATCAATCCAGCACCACCACGGGAACCCCAGCTTCCTCCTCCGGTCGGACACTTTCCGGCGAGCTCTCCTCCCTCTGCATCTCCTCCATGTGTAACTCTCCTCTCCGACGGTTCAGCTGACCCCCTGCAATCCCGGAGCTCCGGCCATCTACACCATCGGAACCACCACCACAGTGAGTTCTCTCCCCTTCCCTCTTTCACTCCATTTGTATATGTGTGTGTATATTTAAATAATATTGTATATGTATTATTTAATTTATGTGTATAAATATACGATTATGTAAATACGTATATACGGGTATGTGTATGTATGTATACGTGTATTTTGTATATATATATATTTTTAAAATGTATTTTTAGCATATGTATGAGTATACATATATATTGTTCAACTAGTGTAACGCCCCGCTCCGCGCCGGCGTTATATATCAAGGTGAGTGGGCAGAACTTCGTTCTCTGATTCTTGTACGCCTTAATAATAACCTGAGTTTTTGCTTGCAATGTTTTCTTAAGAGAATGACAGAACCTGCCTTGCATGTTAATGAACGAACTCACCTAGCTTGTCTTTGAATCAATGTCTGCTAAGAGAGAATCCTGAATCGCCTGCTTAGAGTGCATGAACATGTTCACTATCGTCTATGCTTCGAGAGAACCATACTGTGCCTGAATGTGTTCAAGTGATAAGTCGGATTGCCCCACAACAAAGATTGTTTATAGATGGTTCGTCTCGTCTGCATACTAGAGTTTATTTGATAGTGTTCCATGCTTTCGCACGCGGTCGGACAATGGCTATTGGTGGAGAGCTGAACAGCATATGTCCCGGCTGCTACCATGATAGTGCAAAGCAACCATGAGTCACAGCTGCCTCTAGCATCAGATAAAAGAGTCATTGGTATGCTGGACTAACCGCTGCCGATCCTGAGATACTCGGGGACCGCCCTGCATATAGCTAAGTCATTGTGTTGGCTTGGATAGTGACATATTGGTATCAGAGCATGCTTCAGATCCTTTGATCTCATAAAGAAAGTTTCTAAAGAGGACCTTGTTCCTTCCGAGTAGACCCTTGAATTCGCTTGGCCAAAATGAGATGCGTTCCATACAATAAGTCCATAGATATCCTCAAAGTGCAAAATGTTTCCTGAACTTGAATTGCTTGATTGTTTCGATTGAGTACGGCGAGGGACGGCACTATCGCTACTCGGGATATCGAGAAGTTTATCCTTGAAGTTTCGAGGACGAAACTTTTTGTTGGTTGGTAAGTATGTAACGCCCCGCTCCGTACCGGCGTTATATATCAAGGTGAGTGGGCAGAACTTCGTTCTCTGATTCTTGCACGCCTTAATAATAACCTGAGTTTTTGCTTGCAATGTTTTCTTAAGAGAATGATAGAACCTGCCTTGCATGTTAATGAACGAACTCACCTAGCTTGTCTTTGAATTAATGTCTGCTAAGAGAGAATCCTGAATCGCCTGCTTAGAGTGCATGAACATGTTCACTATCGTCTATGCTTCGAGAGAACCATACTGTGCCTGAATGTGTTCAAGTGATAAGTCGGATTGCCCCGCAACAAAGATTGTTTATAGATGGTTCGTCTCATCTGCATACTAGAGTTTATTTGATAGTGTTCCATGCATTCGCACGCGGTCGGACAATGGCTATTGGTGGAGAGCTGAACTGCATGTGTCCCGGCTGCTACCATGATAGTACAAAGCAACCATGAGTCACAGCTGCCTCTAGCATCAGATAAAAGAGTCATTGGTATGCTGGACTAACCGCTGCCGATCCTGAGATACTCGGGGACCGCCCTGCATATAGCTAAGTCATTGTGTTGGCTTGGATAGTGACAACTAGTATAAATTAGAAATGTATATCAATTGGTATATATACATATAACATATACGTATACATGTACATTTTAACATTAATTAATATACTTATACATATACATATGAACTAAAATACGTTTTATTAAACATACCAAAATAAATATGTATATATATCAATTGATATACATTTCTAATTTATACTAGTTGAACAATATATATGTATACTCATACATATGCTAAAAATACGTTTTAAAAATATATATATATATAAAATACACGTATACATACATACACATACCCGTATATACGTATTTACATAATCGTATATTTATACACATAAATTGAATAATACATATACAATATTATTTAAATATACACACACATATACAAATAGAGTGAAAGAGGGAAGGGGAGAGAACTCACTGTGGTGGTGGTTCCGATAGTGTAGATGGCCGGAGCTCCGGGATTTCAGGGGGTCAGCTGAACCGTCGGAGAGAAGAGTTACACATGGAGGAGATGCAGAGGGAGGAGAGCTCGCCGGGAAGTGTCCGACCGGAGGAGGAAGCTGGGGTTCCCGTGGTGGTGCTGGATTGATGGTGGTGGTGGTTCGAATGAGGCGGAGGAGGGCTGCGTGGCTGGACTGTCGGGGGAGCGGCTTAGCCGAGATCTAGAGCGGCGGGAGGAGGAAGAGCACAGTGGTGATGGGGAGTTGTGTCGCCGGACTGAGGAGCGGCCGGGGGAGCAGTCGGCTCGCTGCGAGACGCCGGGAAACGAGCTACGCCGGAGGGAGGAACTCAGATGTCGGAGAGATGAGCTCGGGATGTTGGTGGAGGTGTTGTCGGAGGCCGGGAAGAAGTCGTGGATGAGGGAGGACAGCAGCTGGAGTAGTGGCGACGGAAGGAGGAGATAGAGGTTATTGGCAGCGAGAGGGAGCCGTCGGTTTGAGTGTCTACGGGAGGTCGGGAACTTGGCTGACGGGGAGGGGCACGGTGGAGATGGTGGTGGTGATTGGGTGGTTGAAGATGGAGGTGGTGGTGTTGATGTAAAGAGCAGCGGGGTCGGGGCAGGCCGGAGCAATGGCTGCCGGAGTTGGGATCCGTCTGTGGGGGAGACTCGGCGTAGGGGGCGGCTGTTGATGGCTGTAGATGGTGATGGAGGGCGGAGCAGCCGCCGGAGATGCTGAAGGGAGGAGCAGCATGGAGATGGCTGTGGTGTATGTTGGTGATAATGGTGGTGGCCGGACTGTGCAGCAGCGGCGGCAGCGGCCGGAACAGCAGCAGACGGCGGCGGCAGTAGGTCGACGGCAAGTCGTTGGCCGCCGGAGGTAGCCGGGTGGCCGGAGACAGTAGATGGGTGGTGATGGTTTCCCTCCCTCTTCTTTCCTATTTTAAATTTAAAAGAGAAGAAGGAGAAGAAAGGAAGAAGGAAGAAGAAGAAGTGAAAATAATGGAATGGAGAAATGAGAAATGGAGGAGGTTGCGGGTCAAGGCTTGTGGGGGTTTCCCTAGATTAAAATTTTTTTTTTTTTTGGGATTAGGGCTTGATAGTGTATTAAATAGGGAGGGGGTGAGATGAGAATGAAGGGTGGTGATGTACCCACTTTAATTGAGTGGCCAGGATTTGATATGGAGAAAATTGTTTTCATATAAAGTAGAGTGGGAAAATGCGATTTGGTCCACAATTAAATAATCTTTCCATTTGGTCTTGGACAATGGGGTGATGACACCTACAATTGAATAATTGCAACTTAGCCCCCTTAAATTCGGGAAATTGCACAAACACATAAAATGACGAAAATTTGGCGGGCAATTCGGTGTCCGGTATTTTGTAGGGTCAGGGGACGCTGTAAGTTTGGTACGGGCTCAATTTACGGGGCACTGGAATTAAATTGGAATTTTAGAATCAGATAAAAATAGTATCCTCAATTTAAATAGAAATAAATGCAAGTTGTGTTCAACAATTAATTAGGAGTACATGGGGCCAAAATCAGGTCAGGTCATCAATACCAATAATGAAGAAGACTCAGAACAGGATATTACCCTAATTTGGGCCGCACGAAAAATAGGTCAAGATTGCCTCAAATTTTCGATTGGAACGCACAACGATACAAAATAAGGATTTATTAAATAACGTCCGCGACGATTTTTGTGCGGCTAGAAATAATGTACAGAGAGCATAATTATGAGTTACAAAAATGGCAGAATGGAAGGCGGACATGTCTAGGGCAAGATTGTGAAATTTGTTGGAAGACAATAGCTAGGGTAGCGCTCCAAATATCAAAGCAAGGACAGGGCGCAATAATTAATTAAAATAAGGTAATTAATTACAATCTTCAATAAATAAATTATAAATAAAACATTTAATTACAGAATTCCATAATTTGGACAGGTGGTCATCTACTGGGCTTCTAGGTCAAGTCTACCAGCTCAAAATAAATGAACACTGTATATAATATTATATTTAAATTACACATCACACATTTATTTAAATCAAATATACTATCATGCAATTAATTAATATTAAATATTGTAAAAAGTCGAAAATACCCCTGTTTTCGGAACGTGGTAGTGACAAGTCTACCCACCTTAAAAGAATTTCGTCCTCGAAATTTAAAATCCTCATAGTAGCGTTTACTCATACACATTATTATTTTCCATAATAGTGAAATTCAACAACCCACAAAATCCTGAAATAATCCACCTTGTTGTTTCGCAATTTTCAAAAATTTCAAAAATATTCTCAAAATAAAAATCAGATTCCATCTCCTCACAATTTCCACGAATTTAAATTTAAAGATATTTATACTCGAAATTTGATATCTGTTCCTCAAATTTAATTTCAATCAATGTATTGAATCTCGTCCCAAAAGTCTGAATCCAAACAATAATCCATCAATGATCTAATTCTTCAGTTTCCTCTTTTCCTCAAAATACTTAACAATGCGATACTTATGGATCCTTCAATGTAATGTCCGCAATTATAAAATTTTTAAATTATTATCTTGCAATCAAACATATAATGATAATTTTCCAAATTTTCCTCAAATTTTCAATGATAAATTATATCATAGCCAACCTTCCTGAAATTAATAATCATCAATTCTGCCATGTGAAATTTTTAATCCTTTATTTAAATAAATATTTATCCTCAAATTTCAATCATACCTCGATCTTCGTAATTATCAAGGATCCATCAATTTTGTTATATTACTCATTAACTCTTTATTTAAATGAATGCTTATCCTTAAATTTTTAATCAGCTTGTCCCTTCGTCCAGTCATAACCTTTTCAAAATCTTTGCTATGGTCTAAACCCCAATGATCGTGGTTTAAGAAAAATTTACCTACAGCCATGCAATTTAAGAAAATATATATGTCATGTATCTTTTGTCATGGTATTTCAGTCTCTGTTAGGGTGCACTACTAGCTATATTCTAACAAGAAAATCATGAATACGAACTACAGCACTAGGGAAATCAATCAATCAAGAGACGGAAACATTAGGAAAAAGAACCTGCTACCATATTACTTGTAGTATCTACCATCTCTAATAAACACTTAACTCTAGCACATTCACTAACTAATTCCTATTCATGTACACTGGTACCCATATCAACTAGTCATTTATCCACAAGATCCATGAATATATCCATGTGCACACACATGTCTATTAACACCTAAATCTGATGCCAAGAATCTCTAATATAACCATGGTTCAATAATGCATCTAAGTTGATACCTCTATCTCCTTAGTACCATACCCTCTGTCAGTTCCCGTTCCTACTACAATTGTCCATACTATTTTCTCATTGCTCCAGTGCACACCAAGTGTAACACCATACTAAGTGCTAACCCTTTCTAATACAAATCTAGGTGGACACCCAAGTCAGTCTGCGGTGCCATCTCAATCCTGCTCAAGTTATCAGATCCTTACACATGTATATCATCTAATCATATATTATTATTCATATCTCTCATCTACCATAAAATTAATCCTCAAAATAATCGTCAAGGTTTAACTTCTCGATCAACTTAAAAATGAATTGTATATACCTCCTCAAAATTAGATACTCAACATCGAAACAAAATTTAATCACTTCTAAAATCTTTGTAGCCTTAACCATGTTTATTGAATTCATATTTGAAATCCTCAAAAATTTAATGACAAAATCTCAACTCCTCAATTATTCTAAAAATACAATCTCATTTCCACCTTTTAATTTATAACTCCACAATGTACATATCGGTGCTCACGGTCTCTGATACTCAAAGTGCACTCAATGTATCTAGTGTCTATAATTGTGTACTAAAATTGTACTGCCTGAACCACTTGTACCATTACCTCCAATGATCAACGTTATCATCACCTGTATTTTCTTTCATGATTTTAATTTATGTCAACTGGTATATCATCTAATTATCATCACACCGAGTGCTTACTGTTATTAACATTATTCTCGACTAATCCTCGATATAGAATCATTAGCACTCTTGGTATTATATCACTAGCTTCATTAATGGATTATCTCATCAAGCTCATTATAACTCATGATTACATGCACTTTCTATAATACCCATGCTTTACTTCAATCTCAAGGCAGGCATATGGTTCTATATCTCGATTGATGTATAAGCATATCTCTTAATCCTTTTACAGCCTGTTAAACTAATTTGTGATACACTTCACAACTTTCATTACTAATCCTGATATTTCTCTACTTATGACATCTCATTAAACCCTTTATGCATATACATTTCTTTACCTTTAACATTTCCGATATCAATCATCAAATTGAACATCATGCTCCATAAATCCTTAACACAATTCCTGGATACTTAATCGTTTACATAGATCACTCAATTACATAATCATGATTATCCAGGACGGGTAATTGGCTCTGATACTAACTCTGAGAACTATCACTGATACTCTATACTCTCCTTAACTCACAGTCTCTAATAACACT
The DNA here is from genome assembly GCA_036927795.1 of Iris macrosiphon. Lineage (NCBI taxonomy): Eukaryota > Viridiplantae > Streptophyta > Magnoliopsida > Asparagales > Iridaceae > Iris > Iris macrosiphon. The sequence goes on from JAYESA010000003.1 coordinate 1,989,381, forward strand.
TCTCCTAGAACCATTGTTACAAGGTACTATGCTAAGGGCTAACTCTAGATCAAGGCCTACTGCTCACATGTCCAACTAGGAAATACTTACAAACTCACAAGCAACACTCAGTCAATACTAATACTCAAGACACAGACATAATTACAAGTCACTAATTATCATACTTAACAAGGAACCCTCAAGGAATAGAAGCTCAAAAGGAATTGGATTGAGGACAGAAGGTATCTTTACTGCTAGTAAAGAAAAGAAGCGATGGAACAAAGTCCTGGAATAACAAAAATAGATAAGTCTTGAGATGATATTTTAAGAACCAATTTAAGATACAACCTGATAATCATACACGTCTGTCAGAAATTATGACACACAGAATCCTCGCCATGCCAGTAAGCATAGATGCGATAAACGACAGGTTCCGTAACTAAGGTATACAATTCTATAATCATGTCATCTAGAATCCTCACCACGCCAACCGGTATGGCTGCGAGAAACTCTAAATCTCATAACTAAAGTATGTACATCCAAGTTAGGTTCCTACGTTCTCGTCACGACAGCTAATATGGCTGCGATAAATTCTAGGTTCCATAACCAAAGTAGACGTTTTACCTTTCTCACTGTCCTCATCAATATATATGTCATCAGATAATACCGTAAAGTTTAGTCCGTAAAATTCATCTCGATATAAATTCAACTCAACAACGATACCAAGAATTTAAATTTAACAACTGGCGACAAGAATCAAGCTCAATATCAACAAGCGAGAACAGACGAAAACAAGGGGAAAGGAATTAAAATTAGAAATGGTAATAAGATTCTCAAGGGGTCGTCCCAGGAATCTCTCAAAAATTTGTGATTGAGTATCCTCTCTCATCCTAGTATCCTATGTCCTATATTCTATAGCAGGCACGCAATAGTGTAACAAAGATGCCACACTACCACGACATCGCACAACTCGTGAAGTCTGACCTGCATGGGCCACCACTAAAAACGTGTCACGACCCGCACCCATTTTAGGGGCACGAGTGCGTGGGTACGTCCAGCCTACGCCGCAGCATCGACGGTAGAACGCTGTCTAGGTCGAGTACTATCTAAACAATCTCACGCTAGTATCCAACTCCATAAGGAGACTCGGACAACACTATAAAAATATTAACAACATACTCAATCACAACTACAGCACGATAGGAATTTAAAGAAATAAAAGAATACAACACAAGTCTAATGACACAATAATCATACCTGCAATCAGTAACATCCAATCCCCCAAGTGTGTCGGAAACCAGTCTACTAAGGTCACAGTCTGGAAAAATATTTTTCCAGTCAGGAAGGAGCAAAGTACATCTCTAAATAGCAGTTCTATATAAATAACATAAACTATGTAGCAGTTCTAGATGGAAATATACCGATGCATGTATAGGTACGAGAAAGGTACAATGAGTGAAATACTGGAAATATTATAAGTAAATGCAGGAAAAGAACAATATGTCAATGAGCAAGAATCTACGACTAAGTGTTTGAGTACTAGCTTTAACATGTGATCGGCTTGGGAACTTGATCAGGCTGGTTACATGTGATTAGCTATGATTCACGAAGGTCAGGCTAACCGTTGGTTAGCTATGATGCATGTATAGGTCAGGCTAATCACACGTAACAGCTATGAAGCATGGAGAGGGTCAGGCCGCACCCGACGTGAGATATGGGGTGAGCTATGATGCATGTAGAGTTGGGTATGATCACATATCTATACTAAAATACTCCCCTCCCCCGACTGGTATAGTAGATTCAATCATGGTACGCTATGGCACGGGATTCCCTAGGGAGGTAGCAAGTCTCCCCGGGAATCAGTGTTTGTACATGCACAAGATAACAAGGAAACAAGTCTTGTACAAGCTACACCATGAATAAGGAATAACATCTCATGACGAGATCCGTGTACACCAATCCGTGTAACCAACGTGTCAAGAACATGGATATTTATACTAGATACAGTGAACATAGGAGATATCATAAATTAGAAACTAATCAGAGAATGTACTCACCTTTGGTCCTTAGCTGGTGAATACCGAGGTCCTGTTCCAGAATATCGCCTGGAGGAACCAACAGTCCTAAAGACATATAATAAACAATACAATAGTTGCATCAGAAGCTATACTAAACACACTAGCAAATACTAACTCAGGGGCTATGTCAGGCATGGGACTCAGTCAACTAGGGTCATCTAGTTAGACAGACATCTATAACACATTACCCATTATTAACTAACATTAACACCTACAATATTTACTTGTACCCAAAATACATATACAATATATATATATATATACCATTTAATTCATGTATAATATATATATATTGAACAATATATTTACCATATATATTAATTTTATATATTAAAATATGCTAAGTATGTATACAAAATACATGTATATACATTTACAAGTTATATTAAAATATACTAAGTATGTATACAGAATGCATAAATATACAAATTGGTATATATATAACTACGTATTCTAGTATATATATTGGTATATGTATATTTATGCATTCTGTATACATACTTAGTATATTTTAATATAACTTGTAAATGTATATACATGTATTTTGTATACATACTTAGCATATTTTAATATATAAAATTAATATATATGGTAAATATATTGTTCAATATATATATATTATACATGAATTAAATGGTATATATATATATTGTATATGTATTTTGGGTACAAGTAAATATTGTAGGTGTTAATGTTAGTTAATAATGGGTAATGTGTTATAGATGTCTGTCTAACTAGATGACCCTAGTTGACTGAGTCCCATGCCTGACATAGCCCCTGAGTTAGTATTTGCTTGTGTGTTTAGTATAGCTTCTGATGCAACTATTGTATTATTTATTATATGTCTTTAGGACTGTTGGTTCCTACAGGCGATATTCTGGAACAGGACCTCGGTATTCACCAGCTAAGGACCAAAGGCGAGTACATTCTCTGATTAGTTTCTAATTTATGATATCTCCTATGTTCACTGTATCTAGTGTAAATATCCATGTTCTTGACACGTTGGTTACACGGATTGGTGTACACGGATCTCGTCATGAGATATTATTCCTTATTCATGGTGTAGCTTATACAAGACTTGTTTCCTTGTTATCTTGTGCATGTACAAACACTGATTCCCGGGGAGACTTGCTACCTCCCTAGGGAATCCCGTGCCATAGCGTACCATGATTGGATCTACTATACCAGTCGGAGGAGGGGAGTATTTTAGTATGGATATGTGATCATACCCAACTCTACATGCATCATAGCTCACCCCACATCTCACGTCGGGTGCGGCCTGACCCTCTCCATGCTTCATAGCTGTTACGTGTGATTAGCCTGACCTATACATGCATCATAGCTAACCAACGGTTAGCCTGACCTTCGTGAATCATAGCTAATCACATGTAACCAGCCTGATCAAGTTTCCAAGCCAATCACATGTTAAAGCTAGTACTCAAACACTTAGTCGTAGATTCTTGCTCATTGACATATTGTTCTTTTCCTGCATTTACTTACAATATTTCCAGTATTTCGCTCATTGTACCTTTCTCGTACCTATACATGCATCGGTATGTTTCCATCTAGAACTGCTACATAGTTTATGTCATTTATATAGAACTGCTATTTAGAGATGTACTTTGCTCCTTCCTGACTGGAAAAATATTTTTCCAGACTGTGACCTTAGTAGACTGGTTTCCGACACACTTGGGGGATTGGATGTTACTGATTGCAGGTATGATTATTGTGTCATTAGACTTGTGTTGTATTCTTTTATTTCTTTAAATTCCTATCGTGCTGTAGTTATGATTGAGTATGTTGTTAATATTTTTATAGTGTTGTCCGAGTCTCCTTATGGAGTTGGATACTAGCGTGAGATTGTTTAGATAGTACTCGACCTAGACAGCGTTCTACCGCCGATGCTGCGGCGTAGGCTGGACGTACCCACGTACTCGTGCACCTAAAATGGGTGCGGGTCGTAACATTCTTGGTCTGGGATCATGTCTTCTTGAAAGTGATGCCGATGCGAGGTGTGATGCATTTCGGCGTGAAGGGCAAACTGAGTCCCCGGGTTGTCGGCCCCTTTGAGATACTGGAACGAGTTGCAGCTGTGGCGTACAGGATAGCACTACCTCCCGCCTTGGCAGAAGTGCATGATGTATTCCATGTTTCCTAACTACGGAAGTATGTGCATGACCCAAGTCATGTGGTTAGTTTTGTACAGTTGGAACTGCGCGCGGACTTGTCATACTCAGAAGAACCGGTGCAGATCCTGGATCGTAAGGAAAAAGTACTTCGCAACCGTACGATGTCCTTGGTTCGCGTGCTGTGGCAGAACCATTCAGCTGGGGAATCAACTTGGGAAATGGAATCGGAGATGAAGGAGAAGTACCCTTCATTGTTCATTCAATCGGAGGTAGGGCCTTGTTCTTAAGTTTCGGGTCGGCCTTGTTCTTAAGTTTCGGGTCGAAACTTTTTCTTAGTGGTATATTATGTAGTGCCTCAAATCCCGATCCGACCGGGATGTGCACTACGTAATTGGGCTTGTGGCTAGTCCGTTTGAGTCATAACTTAGAACTTCGGCATCTTCTTGCCACGGACGAAATGCGATGATCCTTTCCAACTCATGGAAAGGCCTCTATTGAAACGAGTCCAATAGTTTTCGTGTTTGGTTGCTTGGTTTTCTTGATTGCCGCTTTGGGATTTGATTTGGTGTCGCTTTCGATTTGCTTAGTTTTCACTGCTGGTTTTATCGTTTAGAGCTTTGATTCTTGGGGAGTTCGGCAAGGAAGGATAGGCAAGATTCTAATTGGTGCTCGTGCTGTGCAGGTCCGCGTAACTGACGTTTGATCGTCGCTAGGCGGGAATCTTTGTTTCAGCTACCTTTTCCTTAACCAGTGAGTGGTTTGGACCCTTCTTTCCTACTTCTTCACGCCAACATCTTTAATGTTTCAAACGTTCACTCGATAATGCCCGGTAGGACGCCTAGGAAATCCTTTGCCACAATGCATGCCAGCCACTAAGAAAGGAACAAGGGATTATGTAGACTAATATTTCTATATGCTTGCACACCTTATAACTGAGTTTGTTTATAAAGGGAATTGTTTGTTGGTGGCAGCCTAGTGCCTCGGACGGAGTTTGGACCTATGGGATATCAAAATCGGAACACCGTGTTGAGAAAATATGAACTGTTGCATGAGATATATATTGCTGCTTAACTTCTTTTGTTTCAATCGATGCATTGTATGATATATGAATTGTTCATGCATTTGCATGGTCTGGGACAACTTGTGCACAAGGTTTGGCATTTCCTCGAAACGGCTTTCTGGGGCACTGGAACCGTATCGATCCGGAGGGAAATATTTGATTCGTGCTCGTCACGATGCATTGCGGGACCTCCAGCAGGGCTTGCTACCCGGGCTGATAGGGCGCGCCGCTAATGCTTGAATATGTCCCTAAGGTATCGATCACACCAATGACCGCATAGAATAGAACACATGCTAATTTATTGTCTTGTGCAGATGGTAAGTATACTTGTGTTTCGTTGCAGGGAAGGCGTGCATCGGTTGAGTAAGCAATCGATGCACTGGGTTGATTCAATGCTATTTTCATTCCTATCAAAACATGCAACTGATATGAATTGAATTCACTTGCTTCTTTATAGAAGTCATCTTAATGCATGCTCGCCCCTAATAAGCTAGTGTCGATTTAGTCGAGTGGGTTCATCCCGCTCACCAGTACAAGTTTAGTACTGACCCACGTTGTGGGCAACTATTTCAGGCACTCAGGCGGTGCAACGCTAGTGGATAGACGAGAGGCGTTAGGAGCACCTCTATTTTGAAGTATAGTTGGAGTCAGATCATTTTGGAGGCTTGGACTTTCAACCTATACAAGGGCGTAATGTACAAATGACGTGGACTATCTGATGGAGCGCGCCCTGCCTTTTGAGTTATCTTTTGTAATGCAAATCAAGTAGCCGAGAGGCGCATCAATGTAAACTCTATGTAAATTACTCTGAATTATCAATAAAAAAGCATGTTTCTTCCTGCACTGTGTTCAAATCTCTGTGAATGTGTTTTATAAAGTATGTTTCAAAATGGGTTCCTATAACTGCAAGTTCTTGCCTTGTACGAGCGCAACTCCAAGCTCGTACGGCATCACGCCCCAAGCGAGGACGAATCGGTTCCGTAAAGGATCAAGCGAGGATGACCGACCCTTTCGGGATTGGGGCGTGACACATTTGTCCCTAGAGTCTTTGAGTATAGCTCACGAGACACGTTGCGCACACCCTGATAATAGAATGATCGGCTTGTCTTGTCTGCTTGCTTATATCGAATATAAAACTCTGTTTTTAAACATATTTCCAATGCAAAGTAATATGAATCCGTTCTTCTGCAGCATGTAACAAACATAGGTAAAACTAGAAAGATCACTAGTAATATAATATTTTATAACATGATTACTTAGTGTTGGTTTTAGTGAATGTTTGCTTCTGTTCAGTTGTTTATACTCACCAGTACTTATAAAAGTGATGACCCACCAATATTTTAGTTGCTTGCTGGTACTGGATCGTCCGAGGAAGGGATAGGCGTGCCTCATCCCCAAGACCCAAAAATCTGGTTTCAATTGTCCGAGGAAGTGCTGACCCACCAATATTTTACTCTGCGTCGATGAACGTCTATTCCAAATCGACTATTCCGGGGTGATCTTGTCGATCGTAAATCAACATTCGCTTGCTCCATGTTCTATTTCCTAACTCAGCCGATGTGCACTAACCAACTTATATTCCCGTTATCTGCATCTGTTACGGCAATCCCATTGAGATATATCCCAAATATTCTAATGCCACTTAACTATGTGATTTACTATATACCACTTAGAATTAAGTCACTCCTCACGTTACCCTTCTTTGCACTAATCCAAGATCCATTCAAACCATCCATTATGCGTGATCCTGCCATCCCCAACTCAAGTCTGACATAAAACTCAGCCAATACATCAACCATCTAACTCTTTTATCGATCTCACTATACAACTTGTGCCATATCCTATTCTCAATAGTTCCAACTATTTCTCAAATCGTCCGATACTTTCACAATACGAGCACCCTGTGCAACGATCTCTTCCAAGTAATCTGACCAATACCCAATTGTTCCTCAAATTTGTTATACGAGCAACTCGCGTAATGCTATCCTGATATCCCTAAGCCAACTTAAACCTGCTCAGCCAATGCTCTCTATGATATACCCAGCCAAAAATCAAACTCCATCCAACACATTCGCTATACGAGCAACTCGTGCGACGATCTATTCTCATCCGATGCTTCTACTTACAACATGCAACATAACCAATCTCATCTGCCAACCAATTGATCCACTGATGCAACCATAAATCTCCCTGAATGATAAGCCAAACCAATGCAGCGACACCTCTCAACTTTCTGCACAAATGCAACAATGCCACATAACTTGCTGCACGAATGCAACAACGCCAAATGATGCTATACGATCTAACAAAAACCAACAAAAGCCAATGCAACAAAGAAAAACATGCACCCACAACCAACAAATATTTAGACTTATTGCATAAAACATCCAATGCGACACCGAGTAGATCCAAGAGCAAAATAATACGTAGAAGCTATTGAGAGTTTGTGATGAACCAAAGGGCAAAGTTCGAGAAAATGAACCGGGTGCTCAGATACCAAATTGTTACGTCCCAATCTCCCACAAGCTCGATCTTCCCTCCTGAATGTGAATTACCATGTTGCAGCGCTCCCACAGGACAATCGTTCTTATCGGAGCGTAATGTCGTGTGAGCCTGGAGTTGTGCTCGTACAAGGCAATGATGTCAAACATAAAAGTTATCATCGAAAATACCAAGTTACAGCGAAAGTCAAGTATTGTGTATCAAGCACACATCAGAGTATACATAGGGAAGCTTTCGATAGGGTCTAAATAAAAATACCACGAAGGAGAATGCCACAAAGGTGATGAAACACTCATGGTCTTTCTCTTTCCCATAAAGGTACTTACGGTTCTATATATCATGCCCCGTATATCCAAGCAGCACCACTTGTCATGCCCCAGTCCCAAAATATCGAGGGACTAGACACGTGGCAATAGCCAGCAGCACACTCCAATGGGCAAATCCAATTTAATGGACCCGTTATAGTATACTTAAGCTATAAAACAACAGTAAATAGGTCTACGATATATGTCAAATCTAATCTCATCCACAGCAGATAAATCAATATCAAAATAACAACATATAAACCAACATCAAGTCTCAAATAAAGGATATCGGGGAACAACCCGTTAATGAGTTTGGTACAGTAATTTACTAGACAGGAAATAAAGTGTCCAACAACAGAAAAGACTGAGTATATAAAAAGCAGATACTCAGGTAAAATCCTCGGACATCACCTCGTCCTCTGGTATAGGTTCAGCTTCAGCGTCTGCTATTGTCCCGTACACCTCAGAATAAATCTCCTCCTCTAAACATGGGGACATAATCCGGATCCAGGTCCTCAGAGGACATAGCAAGGTACAAGAATAACTCAAGCCAAATATAAGCAGTATTAAAATGAATCAATAGGGTAAACTATGTAACCAGCTATGTGATATACAAGTGAGAGCAGCACTAGTACTCAGGCTGAGACCATTATAAGCTCTGTGTCAGGGAGCCGGTAGCAGTAATATACGTAATGGGACAAGCTCTCGATCAGAGGCTAAAGCACCGTAATAATAAATATATATGTAATCAGCATGTAGCCTGTGTGTCTCTCCCCACCCAATGTAATCACACGTCTCATGTCCACGACGTCTCATATCCATGACACGCAAGATCATAGCTAATGCAGTGAGTCATAATGATAGCTATGCATATAAAATCTATGTCACAAATTCTGTAACCTATACAAAATCACCATGAATAACTCAGGAAGATTCTGTCTCATGAATAGTGTCAGGTGTCCTATGGTATTTCGTACTTGATAAAGCAAGCACGAAAATATATAGGATCGCAATATCAATTCTCTATGTGACGTTACACAACTCCGCGTACGGCGTTGACACCCGAATATTATTCGGACGCTAAGAAATGTCACACGGTCCTAGATTAAACATATATGACACAGAAAATAGGTCAAGAAAATAATATAAAGCAGGTACTACAAGATTAGCAAGGTACACTTGCTTGGGTTTTGGTTTCCAATACTTGCTCCTGTAACAACAGGATCTTCAAGTACTCCTCCGGATGCTGAAATAGACATTACCATCATTTTCAAAAGATATGAAATAGCTAAGATTGCCTATCCATAAGTCCAATTTGGACACAGGGGCAAAATTGACAGTTTCTGGTCAAAGCGGGGTCCACATGTAGCCCACTTCGCACCAAAAAATGTGTCAGAGACAAAGTTATTCATATTTGCTAAACTTAGTGTCTACAAGTCAAGAATGACGATACGAATCTAACAGAATGTCCAGAACTGGATTTCGATTAGCCGATCACAAAATCGCTAATCAAGTGGAGCCGTGGGGCCCACGATACGGGGTTTCGTCAACGTTCTCAGAATCGAACCAAACTTGGGTCACAAGACCAACGTAATGCTATAAGTCCGATGACGCAAGTTTTATTGCAAAATGACAAGCACACACGAAGTTACAACGAGTTTCAGAATAGGGCCGATACGGGACGATTTCGACGGATACACGTTGATTTCGGTGTACATGCACATCCAAATCAACTTTCGCGAAATTCCACACGTCCATATTGACGGTGCACACCTTTCGGTGTAATTCGCACACGACCAAGTTACCTCGTTTAGCGAGGCACACCTAGTTCGGGAAAATTTAGGTTTTAAATTACCAAGTTTTTGGTCAATTTTACCCGCAAAATAATTATAAATTACAACACCATAAAATAAACTATTTATAGGGTTTTAATCTCATTTATATTATCTAATTAACTGTTCAGGTAAATTTCAGAATTATTTACACAGGTTAGGATTTAAACAGCCGTGAACTTGTGATTTCGGGCAAGATTCTTAAAGTCTAAAATTGGAAATATTTTTCTGTTTTTGTGTCGCAATTTGCGATCGACACAGGACACAATACCCCAGTTTAATTGCACGGGGTTTGAGGGGATTATACAGCGAATGCGTCGCAACAGACTATTCGGAAAATGATGCGACAAGGAGAGAGAAGGACTCACCAGAACAGGGAGTCGGAATTGACTATGCTTCGCATACGCGGTATGTCGCGGCGCGATGACTGCGGGATGGCGGCGGCTGCTGGCTACTGGTGGTCGACGCTGGCGGCGGCAGAGGTCGTCAGCGGGTCATCGGGGTCAAGGCGAGGGGGTGGCCTAGGTCGTGATCGACAGGGTTGCCGTCGGGGAGGATCGAGATCGACGGAGGGGCGGTGGATGACGGTGACAGCGGTAGAGGATTCGGGGGTCGAATTCACCGGGGAGCTCAGGGTCGGGTGGTTGTCGTAGCGGAGTCATCGGAGGGGAGACGTTGTGGAGGCGGGGAGCTTGGCAGGGTGGATGAAGGGGCCGGGGTCGAGGGTCACGATAGATGTCGGAGAGGGTGCTGATGGGTGAAGGGGGTTTAAATAGGGGATGACGGCCGTTACTGGGAGGGGGACCGGAGGGTCGGTGGCAGCAATTTTGGCTGGGAGTGAACGGCCGCGGGGAAGTAACGGCCGACGACGGATGAATGATCGGGTGTCTAAAACTACGATTACTGTGTATAATGAGTTAACGGGTCGGGTCGCATTAGCGAGTTGGGTCGGGTTCAGATCCGACCCGTTAGGGTTGGGTTGGTTTATATGGGTTCGGTTTATTTAGGCTTGGTTTGGTTTGGTTCAGGTTGGTTTAATTTGGTTTATTTTAAAATTTTAGTTTTAGGTGTTTAAAAATAGTTTTTGGATCCAATAAATTCCAAAAAATTATACTATATCCAATTCTTTATTTTACACTCAAAATTCATAATAATTTAATATTTAATTTAATTCCCAAAAATACTTAATCCAGAAGAACATTTATTTTAATTAGTTAAAAATCATAGAAAAATTTCATAATTTATTTTAAAATTTTAAATTTTTTTAGGTGTTTTTAATCTATCCTCCTTAAGAGGATTGTGTCCTCACAATCAAAGAATTAACTATTAAAGAAAAATTAAACATGGTTACCTATAAGAAATACTTATGTCATACCTGTATCTTCAAATAGGTAAGGATAATGCTGGCGTATGATATCCTCTCGTTCCCAAGTAGATTCTCCGGGGGAGATGTTTCCAAGCTACTCGGACCAGTCTAATCGTCTGACCTTGTAATATCTTCTCACTGATGTTGAGTATCCTAATTGGCTGCTCTTCATACCACAAGCTAGGGAATACTGCAATCTCAGAATGATCAACTATGTGGCTTGGGTCAGTTACGTACCTTCTCAGCTGTGAGATATGGAATACATCATGCACTCCCTCTAAAGATGGGGGTAATGCAAAACGATACGCCACCTCACCAATATGCTCTAGAATATCAAATGACCCAATGTACCTCGGGCTTAGCTTACCTCTGCTCCCAAATCGAATAGTACCTCGAGTAGGTGAGATCCTCAAGAATACATGTTCTCCTTCCTTGAACTCCAAAGGTCGACGGTGTGAGTCAGCCCAATGCTTTTGTCTATCCTGAGCGGCACGAACATGATTCAGAATTTGCTTCACCTTCTCAACTGTCTACATCACTATCTCTGGACCCAGTATCTGACGCTCGCCAAAGTCACTCCAACATATCAGTGATCTATATTTCCTACCGTACAAAGCCTCGAAAGGTGCCATCTGGTTGCTTGTCTAGTAGCTGTTATTGTAAGAGAACTCCATCAAGTGCAAATGGTCTTCCCAAGACCCTCCGAAGTCTAACATACACGACCTCAGCATATCCTCCAGGATCTGAATCATGCGCTCTGACTGACCGTCTGTCTGTGGATGGTAAGCAGTGCTGAACTTGGGTCAGGTGCCCAGACTCTCTTGCATGCTTCGCCAAAAATGGGATGTAAATCTTTAGTCACGATCGGACACAATACTAACCGGTACTCCATGTAATCTTACGATCTGTCATATATACACGTCGGCTAAAAATTTTGTGGACTGTCCAACTCTGAACGGCAAGAAATATGTCGATTTAGTGAGTCGATCCACAATAACCCATACTGCATCTTTCCCACTGGGGCTTCTTGGAAATCCTGTAACGAAATCCATAGTTATATGTTCCTACTTCCATTCGGGTATGGGAAGCGACTGTAACATACCAGCAGTTCTCTGGTGCTCAGCCTTAACTTGCTGGCAGACCAAACATTTTGCCACAAATTATGCAATCTCTCTCTTCATCCCATGCCACCAATAATACTGCCTCAAATCTTGGTACATCTTTGTACTACCCGGATGAATAGATACATGGAGCTATGTGCTTCAGACATCAACTCATGTCTCAACTCTCCATTTGGAACATATAGGCAATTTTTGTACCTTAATGTCCCGTCCTCATGGATTCGAAGTCCCATTTGTATGCCAGTTTCCTTCTTCTCTTTAAGTCTTTAAAATCTAGCATCTGTGGATAATGTCGCCTTAATCCTCTCCACTAGTGATGACTTAACTTTAAGATTCACCAACAAGCTACTCTGTCTTGGTATAATAATTTCTATCTTGAGCTCCTATAGATCCTCTAATAGCTGGGGCTGCATTGTCAAAAAATAAGCTTTGGGCTTCCTGCTGAGCGTGTCTTCTATGATATTCGTCTTGTCCGGATTGTACTACAAATCTATATCAAAGTCGACCATTAACTCCAACCAACGTCTCTGTCTCATATTGAGCTCTTTCTGAGTATAGACATACTTCAGACTTTTGTGATCAGTGAAGATCTCTACCTTCTCTCCATAAAGATAGTGCCTCTATATCTTTAATGCAAATATTACTGCAGCTAGCTCAAGATCGTGCGTCGGGTAGTTTTCTCATAGACCTTCAGCTGTCTTGATGCATAAGCAATAACTTTTCCATGTTGCATCAAAACACATCCTAGTCCACTGCCTGACGCATCACCATAAACAACGAAGCCTCCCGATCCTGAAGGAATAGTCAAGACCAGTGCTGTTGTCAATCGCCTCTTCAACTCCTCAAAGGCCTTCTAACAATCTTTTGTCGATGCAAACTCCTAGTCCTTACGTGTCAACCGTATTATAGGCTCTGTAATTCTTGAGAAATTCTCTATGAACCTCTGGTAGTATCCATCAAGTACGAGAAAACTTCTTACTTCCGCAACTGATGTAGGTGTAGGCCAAGTTTTTATTGCCGCAACATTCACTAGGTCAACTAAAAGTCCTTTTCCTGAGATGATATGTCCCAGGAAAGGCACTTTATCTATACAAAACTCATATTTACTGAGTTTAGCATACAGCTTCTCCTCTCTCAGCGTCTCTAGCACGATTCTGAGATGATCCTCTTGCTCTTCGTGGATCTTGGAATATACCAAAATATCATCAATAAACACAACCATGAATTTGTTCAAGTACTGATAAAAAACTATGTTCATCAAACTCATGAACACCGCTGGCGCGTTGGTTAAACCAAACGGCATAACTAAGAAGTCATAATGTCTATACTTGGTCCAGAAGGTTGTCTTCGGTATATCCTCCTTCCTCACTCTAATCTGGTGATAACCGGATCTAAGATTGATCTTTGAGAATACACTAGAACCAATCAACTGATCGAATAGGTCATTAATACGTGGCAAGGGATATCGGTTCTTAATGGTTACAGCTTTCAGTGCCCTGTAGTCAATACACAGGCGTACCGTCCCATCCTTCTTCGGCACAAATAATATTGGTGCTCCCCATGGTGAAACACTGGGTCGAATAAAACCCTTCTCCAGAAGATCATCAACTTGATCCTTCAATTCCACCAACTCCTTAGGTGCTAGCCGGTACACTGATGAAATGATAGGCTCCGCTCCTGGAGTCAAGTCTATTATGAATTCTATTTCTCGATCAGGTGGTAAGCCTGGAAGATCATCGGGAAATACATCCACAAACTCTGATATAACTTTTGGGTAACCAGACTCCTCTTCTGCAGAGAGTACCCTAAGTATAGGCTGAACACCTTGCTCTATAGCTCCTCGAAGTAATCAAACTCTGGATGTCCAGGCGGTCTAAATATAACCCATCCAAGCCGGTAATCTAGGATCGCATGGTACTGACTCAACCAGTCCATACTAAGTACCACACAATAATCCTGCATGGAAAGATCAGGAATTGAGCTCGCATCTCACTCCCACAGACTACTACCGAACAAAATCTACAAATGTCATAACTAGGATAATTCCACCTCCCGTAAGAATTCTCTTAGTCTTCGGGAGGGGTACGGTAGCTACTCTATGTGTGGCTACGAAGCTAGCAGCTATGAATGAATGTGATGCTCCAGAATTGAATAAAGCTACAGCAGGTAATGAAGAAACTAATATAGTACCTGCTATAACTTCTTCTACAATAGCTTCCTCTTTAATAGCCAATGCAAATGCCTGTCCTCTTCCCTGAGCTGGACCACTCTGCTGTCGAGCCTGCTGGAATAGTGCTGCCTGTGGTGCCAAAGGTGGCCTCGGCTGATACCCTCCTGGAGCTGGTGGTCAGACTCCTCCAACTCCCGTCTTTGGTGCTCCCAATGCTGGATAAGCTGGCCTCGGTGCTAGTAAAGCTGGTTGATCTACCATTGGTGCTCCCTCTCGACGCTCAGAGCAGTCCTTGGCTGGATGTTGGTTAGATTCGCAAATCAAGCATAGTCCCAACTTGCGTCTGCACTCTCTCTCAATATGGCCTATCTTGCCACAGTAGTGACAAGTAGGAAGGGATGAGGGTCTTGGTGCTGCTCTTTGTGGTAGATATTTTTGGGATCACTTTGCAGACTCCCCATGTGGTGCTCGGGCTGGTGATGATAAGAATGGTCTTTTCAGGTTGGACTCCCTCCCGGTGATGCGCTCCATGCGTCGTGCTGTAGCAAGGATGTTTGTGTATGATGTAGGTACAAAAAATTCGATCAATCTCTGAAGCTCAAACCTGAGTCCGTCGAAGAACTTCTCCGCCTTCTCCTCTTTCGTCAGAATTAGAGTAGGTGCGAAGCATCCCAAGCGGATGAACTCTACATTATATTCTTCTACCAACACATTGCCTTGAATGAGGCGGTTGAACTTGTCTCAAAAATTCGATCGAGCAATAGCTGGAATATACATCTCCTGGAAGAGTCTAGAGAACTCCTCCTAAGTGACTTGATCATGTCCGAGCCGCCTCTCTTCAGATAGCCACCAATGATGCGCATTATCCGTCAACTGCATCCTGACGGCAGTCATCCATTGATCCCTCGGAAGTTCAGTTACTTGCAACTAGTATTGTGTGTTTATGAGCCACTCATGAACTTCAGTGGGCTCCTCCTTGCCAGAAAAAGTACGGGGTTTCAACTGGCAGAAATCAGTGATAGATCCCGTCGATGGTCGCCTAGCTGGTGGGTTCGCCTGCTCCAGTACGGTTACTAGGCTGCTCCTCAAGTTCTCTGCCCCGTGACGCTGAGCCTCTTATTGAACCTGCTGTTGGGCTTGCATCAGTGCATAAAATATTTGAAAAAATTGTTGCCCGTCCATA
Source organism: Iris macrosiphon (assembly GCA_036927795.1). NCBI lineage: Eukaryota > Viridiplantae > Streptophyta > Magnoliopsida > Asparagales > Iridaceae > Iris > Iris macrosiphon. Next base: position 2,005,106 of record JAYESA010000003.1, read on the forward strand.
GCTTGCCCTGGTGGAAAAATAGGCATTGGTGGTGTAAACTGCGGCGTTGGTGGAATATTATCTCGCCGAAACCTTGAGGTATGCTAGACTGCTTGATTACTTTGAGCTGATTGTCCGTTATCTACTGGTGTAACTCCATCATCATAGGTGACCACAGCACCTTGTGGTGTACCTAAGGGATTCTCGTCACCGGTTCTTGGATCCATTATTCTGCATTGAAGTAAACTATGAGAACGCACAGAGGAATCAAAATAGGATGCAAATCAATAAATTAATTCAAATCTGATATAGAGATCAAGAACGATTCAAATCAAATGGATGAGATCCTATAACTTATCATATCCTTATCGCAGGTTTGCTCGGTCCCTTAGTTGAAACCAAAATAATTTAGTCATAGACCTGCATGGGCCACCACAAAAACCATGTCATGCCCTAGTCCTAAAATACCGAGGGACTAGACACGTGACAATGGCCAGCAGCATACTCCAATGGGCAAACCCAATTTAATGGACCCGTTAGAGTGTACTTAAGCTGTAAAACAACAGTAAATAGGTCTACGATACATGTCAAAATCTAATCTCATCCACAGCAAATAAATCAATATCAAAATAACAACATATAAACCAACAGCAAGTCTCAAATAAAGGATATCGGGGAACAACCTGATAATGAGTTTGGTACAGCAATTTACTAGCCAAGAAATAAAGTGTCCAACAACAGAAAAGACTGAGTATATAAAAATCAGATACTCAGGTGAAATCCCCGAGCGTCACCTCGTCCTCTAATATAGGTTCAGCTCCAGCGTCAGCTCCTGTCCCGTACACCTTAGGATAAATCTCCTCCGCTAAACCTGGAAAGATAATTCGGATCCAGGTCCTCAGGGGACATAGCAAGGTACAAGAATAACTCAAGCCAAATATATGCAGTATATAAAATGAATCAATAGGGTAAACTATGTAACCAGCTATGTGATATGCAAGTGAGAGCATCACTAGTACCCAGGCTGAGACCACTACAAGCTCTGTATCAGGGATCCGATAGCAGTAATAAGACGTAATGGGCCAAGCTCTGGATCAGAGGATAAAGCACCGCAATAATAAATATATATATGTAATCATCCTATAGCTTGTGTCTCTCCTCACCCAATGTAATCACACGTCTCATGTCCACGACACGCAAGATCATAGCTAATGCAGAGAGTCATAATGATTGCTATGCATATAAAATCTATGTCATGAATCCTGTAACCTATACAGAATCACCATAAATAACTCAGGAAGATTATGTCTCATGAATAGTGTCAGGTGTCCTATGGTATGACTTACTTGATAAAGCAAGTAATATATAGGATCGCAATATCAATTCTATAGGTGACGTTACACTACTCCGCATACGGCGTTGACACCCGAATATTATTCGGATGCTAAGCAACGTCACACGGTCCTAGGTTAAACATATATAACACAGAAAATAGATCAAGAAAATGATATAAAGCAGGTACTGGAAGATTGGCAAGGTACACTTGACTGAATTTTGGTTTCCAATAGTTGCTCCTGTAACAGCAGGATCTTCAAGTACTCCTTCAGATGCTAAAATAGATATTACCATCATTCTTAGAAGATATGAAATAGCTAGGATTGCCTACCCATAAGTCCAATTTGGATACAGGGGCAAAATTGACAGTTTCTGGTCAAAGCGGGGTCCACATGTGGCCCACTTCGCACCGAAAAATATGCCAGAGACAGATCTACAAATTTGCCAAACTTAGTGTCTACAAGTCTAGAACTACGATACGAATCTAACAGAATGTCCAAAACTGGATTACGATGAGTCGATTACAAAATCGCCCGTCAAGTGGAGCCGTGGGGCCCACGATACGGGATTTCGTCAATGTTCTCAGAATCGAACCAAACTTGGGTCACAGGACCAGCGTAATGTTATGAGTCCGATGGCTCAAGTTTTGTTGCGAAATGAGAAGCACACATGAAGTTACAACGAGTTTCAGAACAGGATCGTTACGGGGCAATTTCGATAGATATACATTGATTCCGGTGTGCACGCACATCTAAATCAACTTCCACGAAATCCCACATGTCCATATTGATGGTGTGTACCTTTCGGTATAATTTGCACATGACCAAATCGTCTCGTTTAGCAGGGCGCACCCAGTTCGAGAAAATTTGGGTTTAAAATAACCAAGTTTTGGTCAATTTCATCCACGAAATAATTACAAATTACAACACCATAAAATAAACTATTTACAGGGTTTTAATCTCGTTTATATTATCTAATTAACTGTTCAGGTGAATTTTAGAATTATTATACAGGTTAGGATTTAAACAGCCATGAACTTGTGAGTTCGGGCTAGATTCTTACAGGATTTTAATCTCGTTTATATTATCTAATTAACTGTTCAGGTGAATTTTTCCTGTTTTTGCGTCGCAGTTTACGATCGACACAGGACACGATACCCCAGTCTAATTATACGGGGTTCGAGGGGGTTATACAGCGAACGCGTCGCAACAGACTATTCAAAAAATGATGCGACAAGGAGAAAGGACTCACCAGAATAGGGAGTCAGAATTGACTATGCTTCGCATACGCGGTGTGGCGTGGTGTGGCGACTGCGGGGTGGCGGCTGCTGCTGGCTACTGGTGGTCGACGTTGGCGGCGGCAGAGGTCGTCGGTGGGTCATCGGGGTCAAGGCGAGGGTCGCCTGGGTCGAGATCGGCCGTGTTGCCGTCGGGGAGGCTCAGGATCGACGGAGGGGAGGTGGATGACGGTAACAGCGATGGAGGATTCGGGGGTCGGCTTTGCCGGGGAGCTCGGGGTCGGGTGGCCGTCGCAGCGGAGTCGTCAAAGGGGAGACGTGGTGGAGGCGGGGAGCTTGTCGGAGTGGATAAAGGGGCAGGGGTCGAGGGTCACGGCAGATGTCGGAGAGGGTGCTGGTGGTTGAAGGGGGTTTAAATAGGGGATGGCGGCCATTACAGCGAGGGGGACCGGAGGGTCGAAGGCGGTAGTTTCGGCTGGGAGGTGAACGGCCGTGGGGAAGTAACGGCCAGCGGCAAATGAATGGTCAGGTGTTTAAAACTACGATTACTGTGTATAATGAGTTAACGGGTTGGGTCGGGTTAGCGGGTCGGGTCGGGTTCAGATCCGACCTGTTAGGGTTGGGATGGTTTTTTGGGTTCGGTTTATTTAGGCTTTGTTTGGTTCGGTTCAGGTTGGCTCAGGTTGGTTTAATCTGGTTTATTTTAAAACTTTGTTTTTAGGTGTTTAAAAATAGTTTTTGGATCCAATAAATTCCAGAAAAATTATACTATGTCTAATTCGATATTTTACACTCAAAAATATTATTTTCATAATAATTTAATATTTAATTTAATTCCCAAAATATTTAATCCAGAAGAATATTTATTTTAATTAGTTAAAAATCACAAAAAATTCCATAAATTTATTTTTAAATTTTGAATTTTTTTGGGTATTTACACCACTACACATGGGTACCTGAAATAATGCCCACAAACGTGGGTTAGTACACAGTTGTACAGGTGAGTGGGGTAACCCACTTGTTTAAACTGATACTAAGTAGAAAAGTGAATAGAAACAGTATATGGTGATCTTTTTACTTAAATCCTAGATTTATTTCATGGCAGAGATATGCCATGTTAAGAAAAACTGTAAAGCAGGTTAAACATACAAGCATTCAACTCAAGCTAATATACAAGCAGATATATCCAACTCAAAAGAAAACTAGCATGCAAACCGTCCTACTCAAACCCAAGCAACGCATGAACCTATCGAACCACAATCAAAGCCTCAATATCCATCCTTAACCCATGCAACAATACAAGCCTTACTAATCCCATCGATATGCACACTCTTGCCTGAGGCAAGGTGGTCGTCGCTTACACGAAAAGCACAAACCAAACCAAAGTAAATCAACTCTTATCTATATAAAGTCACTAGACAAGCCATAATGGACTAATCAATTGCAGTTATACCTCATCCAACGCTGAGTAGCTAGCCCGCCTGGTCGTATCGAATTGCTAGCACCGCACCCAAGGCATGTGTAGAAGCATAAAAAATACGCCGGATGACTATACGTGGCATATTGGTGCAGAGCAGCGTAAGCAGAAGCCTTCAGAGCCATCAAGCGTGCAACAGAGCTCTTTTCGCTAAAATACAGCATGAAATACGAAAGCTCAAAGGACCATCCGCGTAAGGCAGTACGTCCAAGCCGCTTCAGCATAAACAGGGTGCTCCATCGCCTCCAGGACGTAAAACTTATCCTCTTTCAGACGCAGCATTGAGGTGTACAAGAGACGCTTCGTATTCTCCAAAGTGAACCTGTCAGACCCTGCAATGAAGATCCTGCAATGAACCTGACGTCTGGACTTCTGACAAAGGGATATGGCTCGACTACCCAGGCGACGGCTATAATGATGGCACAGCACTGCGACCCAGGCTGTCAAATACCGCCATCCCCCTTGCGTAAACTGCTTTTACAAGCACGAAGGGATACACTGCCTTATTTTACACAGGCAGACACGAGCTGTTTACGTTCTGTAGTAGACAAACCGCCTGCCACATCAAAAGCTACACTCCGTACGGGGTCGAGGCATGTCTCTACGTCTAATGCACAGAGCGGTGACAGTTTCTCAAGGCACGTCTCTGCGAATGATGCGCAGAAGGGGTTGCAGACCTTCAAAGACACGCCTCCACATTTAATGCACAGGATGGTGGCAAATCTCGGCATTTAATGCAAAAGATTTGATTATATCTTCAAAAGCTGTAATTCCGGCTAAGACGTCCCCATCAGCACTCTGGCACGGTACGCAGCGGCTTCTACGCCCATCCAGCTCCTACGCCTGCTCGACCTCTACGCCTACTCGGCTTCTATGCCTGCTCGGCTTCTACGCCCATCCGGCTCCAACGCCCATTTGGCTTCTACGCCTGCTCGGCCTCTGTGACCACTCGGCTTCTATGCCTAATCGGTCTCTGTGACCACTCGGCTTCTACGCCTGCTCGGCTTCAACGCCCATTCGGCTTCTACGCCTACTCGGTCCCTATGACCACTCGGCTTCTACGCCTGCTCGGCTTCAACGCCCATTCGGCTTCCACGCCTGCTCGGCCTTTATGACCACTCGGCTTCTACGCCTGTTCGGCTTCTACGCCTATTCGGCTTCTATATCAGTTTGATAACCATTTGGCTTCTATGCCATGGTGACAGACATTTGGCTTCTATGCCAACCTCTTCTACACAATGGATACCTACCTACGTGGCTTCTACGTCATGATCTTCATAGCGATTATACGCGTTTTGTCCCTTAGTTGGACCCGCGTCACACGCTCATTCAAAGGATCATCTATACGCAGGCATTGGTTACTTTAACCATTGTGTAAAAGGGTATTGTACTTTCCACTCCTCGGTTTCTATACCGACGGAGTGGTCACTGTCACTAAAACTCTATAAATAGAGACCTCTATCAATGAGGAACAAGGTCGACAAAAAAGTAAAGATCGAAACAGAGGTCAAGAGAGAGAGAGAGAGAGAGAGAGAGAGAGAGAAAGAGAGAGAGAATCCGGCTCAGGCAGAGAGCAGGGATCGACGACTTTGGCATCGTGTATCCACCCTCTTTTGCAACCTTCGAAGCTGCTTCCTGTCTTCTACGGCACTTCTTCAACATCGTGTGGTCCAAGTGCTAAAGTGATCGACTGCAGATCAGACACCTATTGTAATCACTAGAAAATTTTAAGAATTTTTAAATTTAATATTCTGGAATTAATTAGCATTTTCCGTAATTTTTAAACCAATAAATTAAGGTTTAAAATGAATTTTTAAAAGAAATTTAATAATATTAAATATGATAAAAATTATATTTTCTAGTGTAAAATTAAAATCCGGTCATTGGGTATTTTTTCGGGAATTTATTGGATCCCGAATGAATTTTTAAAGCATTAAAAACTATTATAAAATTTAACTGAATAATTAAATCAAATTAATTAATAAACCGAACCAAACCAGAGTTTGAGCCGGACTGGACCGGCCGGTCTGACTAGACCGAACCGCTCGCCTAGCGGGTCGGATTCGGGTCAGACTCGACCCGTCATGACCCGACCCGACCCAGTACCAAAACCTAACCCCTGAAACCCGATCGGCCAGACCCTTCGCCTGGCCGGGGCCCTTTTCCGCCGCCATGGCCGTCGGAGACCCCTCGGTTCGACACCCCCGTAACCGGCGACTCGTTATCTTCCCCTTCCGATGAACTTCCGTCGGTTTCCCTCCCCCTAGACCCCTATATAAGTAGCAGTAGCCATCCGCCGGAAAACCCCTTGACCCCAGAACCTCCGGCAACCTCCAGACTGTCGACGACCACCCGGCGCTGCAACCCAGAACCTCCGGCGACCTCCCTCCGAACCACCAGCAGCCACCTGCCGTACTTAGAACCCAGCCCTAGTTTAGATCAGGCCCGAGTCCTAATTTCCCTCCGTCCAGGCGATGTTCGGCCACCCACAGCGCCGGAACCGACCACCCAGAACTGGCGCCACCTCCGCCTGCACCCAAGGTCGACTCCGGTAGACACGGACATGATCCAGAACGTGAGTACGAGCCTGGACACGATCGGACACAGGATTCACAGAACAGGACACAGCCCTAGTTCAGACGCGTGTCGGACACAATTCAAACTTGGTTTTCAGGCCCTGTTCAGGTACACATAACTTTCGACTCATAGCTCTGTTTTATATTCTGTAAATTTCATCGCGTAGCCTGTATGACCCCCTCGGTGCCCGTGCAACTCGCTCGGGACATCGCGTCCTGTGGTGATCGCACACCGCGATCCAAAAACAGGAAAAACTTAGCCCTGTTTTACCCCGGAACTAAGTACGCCCAGCCAAACGGGACGACTTGGTCACGTGCGGTCTTTACCGATACGTGCGTGTCGTAGATACGGACGTGTGGGATTTTATAGAAGCTGATTCGGATGTGCGTGCACACCGGAATTAGTGCGTATCCGCCAGATAACACCCCGTATCTGACTTTTCTGTATTTTGCTGTAACTTAGTGTATACACGTTGGATCGAGACGGAACTTGCGCCATCGGACTCGTAGCAATACGCTGGTCCTGTGGGTCAAGTTTGGTTCGATTCTGAGAACGTTGGAAAATTGCGTATCGTGGGCCCCACAGGCTCTACCTGACGGACGATTTTGAGAACGACTCATCGGAATCCAATTCTGGAAGTTCTGTTGGGTTCGTATCAACGTTCCTGACTTGTTGGACTGATTTGGAGACCTTTGACCCTGACCCAGTTTTCAGTGCAAAGTGGCCCACAAATGCACCCGCTTTGGCCTAGAAATATCGTTTTGCCTTGTGTCCAAACTGGACTTAAGGACAGGCGTTTCTAGCTATTTTTTATGTTCTGAAACTGTTGGTAATGTTCATTTCAGCTTTTGGAGGAGTATTTGCTGAACCCACTATTACAGGGACCGCTACTGGTATTCCAACCCCAGGCAAGTGTACCTTGCCATAAATTGCAGTTTATTAGTTATTTAGTTCTCTTGCTTTACTTTCTGTGACTATTGTACATGCTATAACCTAGGACCGTATGACATACTTAGCGTCCGATTATAGTCGGGTGCCAACTCTGTACACGGAGTTGTGTACGTCATTTAGTGATGGACATTCGAGACCCCTTTATATTCTCGTGCTTGTTTAACAAGTACAATATAACCTAGGACACTTGACACCATACATTGACAGAATCTTCCTGAGATATTCAAGGTGATTCTGTGTAGGATACAGGATGGACATCGTTATTATATTCTTAGTTTATGACTGTTGCATTAGCTCTGATCTCACGTGACATGGACATGAGACGTGTGGTTACATTGGGTAGGGAGAGACACACAGGCTACAGGCTGTTCTATATATATATACTACTATTGTGAGGTTGTAGACTCTCGAGCAGAGCTAGACCCATTACTAGATATTGCTGCTACCGGCTCCCTGACATAGAGCTTGTAGCAGTCTCAGCCTGAGTACTAGTGTTGCTCTCAGTTGCATTTTCACATAGATGGTTATGTAGTTACCCTACTTATTTCATTTTCTCTTTCACTACATCTATTTTGGCTTATATTATTTGTACCTTGCTATGTCCCCTGAGGACCTAGAATGGATGATGTCCCCAGGTTTAGCAGAAGAACATTATCCCGAGGTTTACGGGACAGGAGCTGAAGTTGTACCAGAAGCTGTTGCTGAAGGAGAACCTAACTTAGAAGCAGAGGTGATGGCTGAAGACTTTACTTGAGCTTATCATATTCGTACTCATTAGATACTTATCTCTGGACTCCTTTGTTCTGGTCTGATGAACCAGTGTTTTTAGACTTTTATCGGGTTGTTCCCCGACATACTTTGCTGAGACTGGACATTGATGTACTTTCTTTATTTGCTGTTGATCTTATTATTCTGTGTGTGGATGAGATTAGTATTTTGACTTATTGTTGTAGACCTATATTACAGCTTAAGTATGCCCGATGGATCCATTAAATTGGGTTGTCCATTGGTGTGTACTGCTGGCCATTGTCACGTGACTAGTCCCTCGATATTTTAGGACTGGGGCGTGACACCTATAGCAATATTTACCCAAATTAAATAAATTGTATTCCCATATCCTCGTATAGGATCAAATTGTACAAGTTTGTTTGTAAACCAAAGAAGGCGGGTTTCGTATAAACCCCATCCTGAATACATTTTCCATTCTTTCGTTTAATACCACAAACAAGATGGCGACTCTGCTGGGGACATCTTTCTCTTCTGATGAGGAAGCAATTGCTCAACACGATGCGGTATCTATAGGAACTGTGAAGAAGACACTGGTCGTCCAATTCGACCAGTCTGCCTACGAAGACATGCTTCGAACCGGGGGTAGCTCTCACCCTCTCTCCGTCCAAGACAACAGGAAGCTGCGCAAGGTCTGGATGCCCAAGACATCCTCTACCATTCCTGTGGACTCTCCGATCTCTCCGACCTCTCCGACCAATGAGGTTGTAGCATTGCTCCCTCTGTGCCCTGCACGTAAAATTCAGTCTCCCGCTACGCGCGGTACAGACGAAACTTCGGGCAAAGCCTCAGCGCTAACCCAGAAGTATCCACTGCGCTCTACGCGTAGGAACCAGTCTCCCGCTACGCGCAGTACAGACAAAACTTTGGACAAAGCCTCAGCGCTAACCCAGAAGTATCCACTGCGCTATACACGTAGAAACCAGTCTCCCGCTACGCGCGGTACAGACCAAACTTCTGATGAAGCCTCAGCGCCAAATCGGAAGTACAAATCACTCTCCATGCTTAAGACAACATCTGACCTCTACGGGGAACCAGATAAGCGCTGTGATTTCCGCAAGGGAAAGCAAGCGGCGGAGTACTCAATTTCTCGGCCGTTACGCCAGCAAAGAAGCAATCTGCCTACCCTCCAGATTACACGGGAAGTTGACGGCCGACTGAGGACCTCTTCAGCTTTATGCCAGTCTGAGCAACTCTCCAAATTACGCCAGGCGGAGTCCACGATGTAAAGCAAGCTCAGGTTGCGGGAAGGCACCCTCTACGGGGATTATCCGCCACCCAGATGGCCAACCTGTTGTACACAGGTGGCGTAGGGAGAACTATGGTGCCCAATCTCCGTATGCCCCCTGATGGGAACAGAAGGAACAAGCCGTCGTCTTCTTCCTCCACTCCTCCTGACCTGCGCGAATATCTAATCCAGAAGCGTAAGGAGAGGGGACCTTCCAACATGTCTATTATACCCCCTAGCGAGCGATGTTGTAATAGTCATAAGATTGTGATTGACTGCTGCTGTTTTAAAGCAAAACGGTCGATTTTCGACCGATTGAGCTACTCTCAGTCTTTTCGGGAAGAAGAGCCCGCGCATGCATCCGTGAACATAGCTTCACACATACCTAGAGGACGGCCGAGCTCAAGATGCCATCCCTCTAGGCCTCCGAGCCGAAGCAGATTCGAAGACCTCCTCAGGAACACTGAAGCTGGGGTATTCCAAAACACCCGTGTAAGGTCACAGCAACCAGCTTTGTACTCGTCTGATTCCGACGCTGGGGGTCGCCAATCTCCCAGATCAGACGCTAAGAGTATAGAGTCGACTTCTGCAGCGACCTATACTAGTCCTTCGATGACGCCCAGGGAAAGGGGAGTTTACGCCGTTGAAGATAAACGCGAGGAAGCTTCGCTGTCAGGAAACGCGGAACAACGCATCACTGTGCTGGAGACATCTCTGAAACAAATGTAATCCATGATGGAGAACATGTACCAAATAATGCTAACTCAGCACGCAGCTGCCATGGCTCAAGCGTCGATCCCGCCAACTCAGATACGTGTGGGGGTGGACTTACCCCCATCCAACCCGAGCCAAGAGCCTGCTCTAGATCAAGAGTCAGCAATTCCTCCGCTTCCTCACTCAGAGAATATATTACCTCCCGTTGGAGTCACGATGCAACCAACTCCGCGCTACACCGTAGTCCCGCTTTCAACTAAAAATTCGATGCAGGCAGTACGGGAGTTGAAAGCCCAGTTCGACGTCTTGAAGCACAAAGATCAGCTCAAGAAACTGGGAATTAACCAGCCTTACCCAGCTATCTGGGAAGAAGTCCCTTTTCCTCCGAGGTACAAACCTCAGACTATGGCTCTGTTCGAGGGAAAAACATCACCAAGTCAGTACATGAACTATTTTAGTATGATGACGATGTTGCTACAAGGGAACGACGCCCTCCTCACTCGGGTGTTCAAAGGCTGCCTCTCAGGAGTAGCCTATCAGTGGTACCGTAGCTTGGCGGACAACTACATTACTTCCTTCGAGGACTTCAAAGCTTTATTCTTCACGCGATTCTACGAGGGAGGAATGGACATGCTATGTCCTCTCTCATCGAAGTCAAGCAGAGGGAAAAAGAGGACGTTCGCACCTTCGTCGAACGTTTTCGTCAGGCCACCTTACAGATGCCTCCAGGAGTTCCAGACTCTGCATTAGTAGACATTTGCAGGAAAAACCTCCTTCCCGTAGTCTCGGTGTTTACAGGACCATATCAGTTCCATGATTGGCCCTCATTCATCATCTCGGCAGTGGCCGCCGAAGACAACAGTCGCAAGGCATGCGACAATGGCATTATGATCTCCGTCTCTGATAGAGGCAAGAGGTCATCTCCCAACAGCAACCATCCTCACGGCTCCAAGAGAAAAGAAGCTCTGACGGTCAATACGTCTAGACAAAAGACAGAGACGACCACGCAGACGAGACCCGGGACCTGCAGGCCCATCAAAGTCTACTCTTTCGACGACGACAATATCCCTAGTATATTCGAGTGTCTCGTCAAAAGTGGCAAGATCACCCTTCCGGAGCTAAGGCGGCCCCAAGAAGTCGGCAGTACTGACGACCCCAAATACTGTATCTTCCACAAATATGTACACCACCCAACAAAGGCGTGTTATATACTAAAAAGAAAGATCCAAGGGTTAATCGATGCTAAGGCCATCACTCTGCACAACACCGACAAGACGGTCACGGCCAACATGATCTCTCTGCAGTTTGGCGATCTGCCTTCCCAAAAGGTCTCGGACGGCGTCACACCTATTTCTCGGACCACGATGAACATCATCAATCTCCCTCCAGCTAGGGGTCAAAATCATGACCTGGTACCCCTAACCATCCGGCAGGACGAGATTATGTGGGTTCATCCAGATTTGGTGTCAGAGCTCGAGGAGGAGACTAAAGCTACTAAAGCTACGTCTAGAGAAAGCTCCAAATGCAAACCATGCCATATGGTCGCAACTCCTTCGCCATCAGACGAAGACGAGGTATTTGTTGCAATTCGTTCAGGGAAAGCCTACCTAAACGACTACGGAGCAAGTCAGGAAGATGCGTCGGCAGACGTTTGACCAGGTCCCGTCGTGTCACTACCACTTTTCCATGTAAGGGCATTTCTGTAATTTAACTACTTAAATAATTATGTATTTAATTAATTGCTGAGTTTTATAAGTAATTATATATTGTTAATAATCTTTAGTTTTAGGTCTAACCCTAGAAATCCATTAGGACAACCCTAATGGGTAAACCCTAGTTAGAAAACCCTATTCTAGCAAAACCCTAGAATTTAAAAATTAGGGTGAACCCTCAAAACCCTAGACTGACTTAACCTGAGTCTATTAGGTTCTACATGAGAGGGCCAGGGGGTTTAACCTAAAAACTAGGCATAGAAACCCTAAAACCTAGGTTTAATATAAAAAGAAGCTTCCCACAAAGCCATCCTTCATGTAAACAGGAGAAACCCTAGCCTCCACAAGAGAAAAACCATCTTCCATCCAAAAATTCGAAACCCTAACCCTAGCTTCCATTTTCTCCTCCTCCAAAGCAAAAGAAGCAAAGAACGTGGGTCAGGGAGCCTTGGAGAAGAAGAGCCTCGTTGAAGGAACCTTCCCTGCAGGTAAAACCCTAGTTTTACTCATTTAAATTCTGTGTACAAGATGATAATGGCCATTAGGAACCCCCAAAATCTGTGTGTAGTTCAATTTTAGGGTTTTTGTTTAGGTTTAAGTACCCCAACAATAGTTTTCCCCAATTAACAGAACCCTAACCCTAGATATTCGTAGGTAGGTTGATTCCATCTCGTATGGGTAGGTTGAACTTGATTTTTAGGGTTTTGGCTTGGGTATTCATGATGAATATTGTGGGATCTGTTTTTCTGCCCTTCCTGTGTTTGATGAAATGTCTATTAGGGTTTACTTATCTAGGTATTCTAATTTCTATAATTGATGTATGAATCTATATGTATATATATGTATTGTGTGTTGGGGGCATTCATTTGTACACTAAGATTTGAAGAACTGGGTGCAGTCGGGCAACTTGTGCCTGTGCACAGTCAAGGGAGGAGGGGGCAGAATTCTCTGTTCAGTCGGGTTTGGTTCAGAGTTAGTGAGATTGACTGTGTCCCTGTGTCAGCAACAAGGTATTAGGGGGGGGGGAAACTGATACTTAAGTATCAGCATAGTAGCAGAGTCTCAGTGTTAGAATTTTTATGTTCCTTGTAGTATCAACTGTGTAAGCAATGTGAGAACTAGGTATTAGAGATCTGGGTAGTTCCAATCTGTTAAACTCTGTGTGTTGGGTTGGGGTATAGTGTGTGTCCATGAGTAATCAGCATACATAATGTATCAGTCACCATTGCACATTGTGTGAGGGTTGTGTTATTCCTTGCTATGTATTTCTGTAGGTATTAGAGATCTGGGTATTAAGTGGCTGTGTGCAGAGCAGTGTGAGTGGATGTGAGGTGCAGCAAATTGCATACAGCAGTGTGTGGCAATGTGTGCCTGTGTAATATGGGGTTATGGCTGTGAATTGGGTTCCTGTCAGTGTATTTGAATTGGGGAGGTAAATTCTGTAAAACTGAATTCTATGTGTAGCAGTAGGTATTTAAGTTATGGTTTTCTAGAGGGTTAATACCCATCAATGTATCAGTAGACAGGATTATTGTGAGTGTTCATGTGTTAGTTGGTAGCAACTTAAGTATCAGTATTGGGGACTGATACTTAATTTCAGTTGGGGAATTGTATATGGCTGTGCTGAGTTCACAGAGTAGGGTGCATTGGAAACCTGTGTATGTGCAGTGAACTGTATTAGTGCAGTTTAGTACTGTGTCAGTATAGGTGTATGACTGGGTATGTGAGGGTATAGTTGGGATAGATGTTTCAGTCCATAATTGCCAGTTTCAGATCTCAGTAGCCATTTGAGATACATGTGTGTGTGCCCTTTTTGAGAGTAAATTATCTAGGTTAAATGTGGACATGTGCAGTGGGTTAGCATCAGTAGGATATGTGTGTATCAGTGCCATACCTGTCTATGTGTGACTGTGTATTTCCTGTCCAGTGTGTTGGGCATTGGGGTTTCAGTATTAGTGTTAGGAAGAAATGCATCAGTTAGCAGTGTGAGTGAGTTGGTAATTTAGTGTAGATGTTGATATGGGGTACTGTGGGTTATGGTATTAAGTATAGGAGTAAGATATAAGTTAAGTCACTAAATAAACACTATCCTATAGATAAATTGGGCAAGTATAATTATAAGTTATATATATATCATTACGACTCACTATATAGTCTATATAGCTATAGGATGCCTAGTATCTAGATACTCATGAGGTGGACCTAGAAACCTAGTCACAACCTAGTTTTAACTAGTATTAGTTAAAAATAGCTAGTATGAACCTAGAAGCAAGGTATTAACTAGTTTTGACCAAAAACCTAGAATTGACTTGGTTGGACCTAGTATTGACCAGAAAACCTTAGACATGGCCTAGAAACCTCGTTTTTAAATTGTTAAGCATGTTATTCTTTTAATTCATTAATTAACATTGAATTTCCATAAATAGGTTATTGTGATTCCATTTTGGACCTCGCTCCTTACATTCTGCTCAGGACCACAGGCGAGTACATTCTCTGACAGTTTTCATGGTTGATTACTTCTATAAATTGTAGTGTATTTCATACTTGATTCCGACACTATGGATACACGGGTTAGCACCCTAGATCCCCATCATGAGGAGTCGTAATTGGAATCCATCGTGCTAGCTGGGGGATGGGGAACTATTAGTAGATTATGTGATCATATCCACCCTTACCATGCATCATAGCTCACCCCACATCTCACGTCGGGTGCGGCCTGACCATCATCATGCTTCATAGCTGTTATATATGATTAGCCTGACCATCATCATGCATCATAGCTAACCATATGGTTAGCCTGACCTTCAAGAATCATAGCTAATCATATATAACCAGCCTGATCCAGTCCCAAGCCGATCACATAATAAGCTGATATTTCAAACACTTAGCTAGATGTTTTATCTTTATTCAGATTTACTTGTTCTAGCATTCACTATTTATTGCTCATTGCTAGATACTTATTGTCTATTTCATTTCTTCAGTACTTCACATGTTCAGCTTTTATTTCCATCTTGTATCTCTTACACTGTTTATAGATTTTGTCAATTTAATGAAACTGCTGTTAGTGCTTGTGCTTCGCTCCAATCCTGACTGGATAACAACATTTTCAGAGAACCTGGAGGACTTTTGCCCTACTCATTACGGTCCAGGAATAGAGGAGGATTTCACCCCAGAAATCCCAGAGGAGGTGCCTATCCTAGAGGAGAACTTGCCTGCCCATGCTTAGATTATTTTCTGCATTATTATTCTAGACTGAGACTGAGACTGTGATGTATTTATTTTATTTGTGACTTTGTGAGGTCATTTAGACCCAGGTTTTGAGTTGAACTTCTTGTGGTTGGTTTTAAATAGAACTCTTTTCAATTCTCATCGTGCCATTATGTTTATAGTTGTGATTGAGTATATTATAGATGTGATTTATTTATCAAATGTCCTCCGTACGGAGTTGAGACTATTGACAGGATGTGCTATATTTGTGACCTAGACAGCGTTCTACCGCCGATGCTGCGGCATAGGCTGGACGTACCCACGACTCATGCCCAAATTCCGGGTGCGGGTCGTGACACGTTTTAGTGGTGGCCCATGCAGGTCTAGTCTCCAGTCAGTAGTCTTAGATTCACCTTAGAGCGATATTGTAGTAATAGGAATTAGGCCAAGGATTATGCTCAATCACAATTAGGGAATTCTGATTCTTATGATACTATTCTTAATGATTAATTCCTTTAGAAATTTTCTGTCCTTCCTTGATATCATATCTATTGCCTTAATTGAATCTTTCGATCTGTCTTCAGGATGCCGCCAAGAAGGTCCCAGAGACTCGGAGCAGCAGATTCAGAGAGGTCTGCCACCTCTCGCGCTGCCGGACAGACATCAGCACCACCTCCTACATCTCCAGGACAAGTGGGAGTGTCTGCAGCATTCGGGGGTCCTCCACCACCAGTTCAGAGGGTCCCCACAGCTACGACAGCACCACCACCTCCACCACCACCAGCTCAGCATCCAGGAGGTGTGCCCGTCGATGGGGCACAGATGTTCGCTTTGATACAGGGCATGGTCGATGCCCAGAGGACGTCGGCAGAGGCCCAGAGAGTGCAGGCTGAGGCACATCAGGCCCAGACAGAGATGATGAGGGTGAACATGGAGAATGCTCACCAAGTGGCTCTCCAAGCTGTGGAGAGAGTCGCTCAGCAGCAGCAACAACCTGGTCAGCAACAACAGAGGCCGGGTACCATTGTGGACTTCAAGAGGATGATGCCTCGAGAGTTCAAGGGGACAGAAGGGATACTCTACGCCGATGATTGGCTAGAGGACATCGAGAGGAACTTGCGTTTGGCGCAGATTCCAGAGGCGCTCCAGATCGAGGCCGCTGGCAGCCAGATGTTCGATATTGCCTTGACATGGTTTCGCACGGAGCCGAGACTCTTGCGCGGGGGACTCACTTGGGAAGCTTTCAAGGAGCTCTTCAAAGAAAAGTTCTTTCCTGATGTCGCCCTGGGAGCTTTGGAGAGTCAGTTCCATGACTTAGCCCAGGAGAGCTCGTCCGTCGACGAGTATGCCACGGAGTTTTCCCGCCTGAGCCGCTTCGCGCCATCGATGATTAGAGATCCGGGGGACAGGGCCCGAAAATTCAGAAAGGGGCTGACAAGAGAGATCAAGTCTCGCACGTCGGGACGTCGCACAGCTACCTATGAGGGCATATTGATGGATGCCCAAGTAGCCGAGGATGACTTGGACCTCAGACCCAAGAGGGGACGCGATGTTTCCGGGGGAGCAAACAGTAGTGCGGGACCAGGCAAGCGTCCACACTTTCAGCAGCAGCAGAGGCCCTTTCAGCAGCAGCATCAGGCACCAGCCCGAGGGCAGGTCCAGCAGCAACAGAGACAGAACCAGCCCGCCATCCAGTGTGCGTACTGCGGGAAGACAGGACATACCAGAGAGAACTGCAGGAAGAGGTTAGGCTCATGTTTGTACTGCGGATCGACGACACACCAGCTGAAGGATTGCCCTACCATTCGGACTCGTCCAGGTCAGGGTGGAGCAGCCGCCCAGAGAGGACCAGGCAGGGTACCTACCGTACCAGGAGGCCAACAACAGAGGGGACCACTTCCACCGCAAAATCAGAAGTTCGCCCAGCATCAGCAGCAGAGAGGTGCACCCCAGGGGCGAGCATACGCCATGGCAGTCGAGGAGATCGAGCCAGCAGGAGACTTGATCACAGGTTCGGTTCTTCTCGATTGTATTCCTGTATTTACCTTATTCGACTCTGGCGCTTCCCATAGTTTTGTGTCTGTATCATATGCACTTCGACATCATTTAGACACAGAACCATTAGCTAGGACTTGCAAGATCATGACTGGAGGAGGTATTATCCTAGTCCGTGATCACTGCAAGGACCGGAGAGTATCAGTAGGAGGCCGAGAGTTGAGCGTGAGCTTACTTGTCATGCCACTTCCGGGGTACGATATTGTACTCAGAATGGACTGGTTGAGTAGGCATCATGCTACTATAGATTGTTATAGAGGCAGAGTATTGTTTAGACCACCAGGAGAGCCGGAATTTGAGGTCGTCAGAGAAGCAGCGGAACAGAGCAGGAGCACATTTTGCGGAGCCAGGACAGAAGAAGAGGAGTTGCCACATCCTCTGATAGCGGAGTTCCTGGATGTATTTCCAGAAGAGTTGCCAGGCTTGCCACCAGACAGAGATGTTGAATTCTCTATAGACTTGGTTCCAGGAGCGGAGCCCATTTCACAACATGTCTATAGAGTCAACAACAGCGAGCTGGCAGAACTGAAGAAGCAAGTTGAGGAGCTGCAGGACAAAGGTTTCATCAAATCCAGTTCATCACCATGGGGAGCTCCGGTATTGTTCGTACCGAAGAAGGACGGCACGGTGCGCATGTGCATTGATTATAGAGCCTTGAACAATATCACTATCAAGAATAAGTACCCGCTACCGAGGATAGATGATCTTTTCGACCAGTTGAGCGGGGCGAGGGTGTTTTCGAAGATTGATTTGAGGTCAGGCTATCACCAGGTGAAGGTGAAGAAAGAAGACACGCCGAAGACAGCTTTTCGGACCAGATACGGCCAGTTTGAGTTTCTGGTGATGCCATTTGGCTTAACCAATGCACCGGCAGTATTCATGAACCTGATGAACAAGGTGTTCCACCAGTACCTTGACAAGTTCGTGGTGGTGTTCATCGACGATATTCTGGTGTATTCCAAGACACCGGAGGAGCACGAAGAGCATCTGAGATTGGTCTTAGAGACTCTCAGGAAGGAGAAGTTGTACGGGAAACTCTCTAAGTGTGAATTCTTCCTTGACAAGGTCGAATTTCTTGGGCATGTGGTATCGGGTGACGGAATCTCGGTTAACCACAGAAGATCGAGGCAGTGGAGTCATGGGCTACCCCCAGTTCGGTAGCTGAGATCAGGAGTTTTCTCGGGCTAGCAGGATACTACAGGAGGTTTGTACAGGACTTCTCCAAGATTGCAGCGCCGATGACCAGACTGACTAGGAAGGATGTGGATTTTGTGTGGACGGAGGAGTGCCAGGCTGCATTTGACGAGCTGAAGAAGAGGTTGACGACAGCTCCAATTTTGACGCTGCCATCAGGTACAGGTGGTTTTACCATCTACAGTGATGCTTCAGGGAAGGGTCTGGGATGTGTTCTTCAGCAGCACGGGAAAGTAATTGCCTATGCTTCCAGGCAGTTGCGCCCCCATGAAAAGAATTATCCCACCCACGACTTAGAGTTGGCAGCAGTTATCTTCGCTCTAAAGCTGTGGAAACATTACCTGTACGGAGAGCGTGTGGAGATCTTCACAGACCACAAGAGCTTGAAGTACGTATTCACCCAGAAGGAGCTGAATATGAGGCAGAGGAGGTGGTTGGAGTTGATGAAGGACTTCGACATCTCATTGCAGTACCATCCAGGGAAGGCTAACGTAGTCGCCGATGCCTTGAGCAGGTATCCGATGGCTATGTACTTGACGACAGATAGACATTTATTGGCTGATTTAGAGAGCTTGGAGATTGAAGTGTTAGTTCCCGGTGCTGAGGTTCAGATGTGGGGATTGCAGATATAGTCCGAACTGATGGACAGGATCAGAGCTGCGCAGTACGATGATGAGACTCTGAGGAGTATCAGAGCACAGGTTCAGATGGGATTGTCGGATGACTTCACTATCGCAGATGATGGTTCCTTACGGCACGGCACGAGGATATGTGTGCCTAGCGGGGAGCTGCGCGAGGAGGTTTTGCAGGAGGCACACCGCTCTCAGTACTCGATGCATTCCGGTGCCAACAAGATGTATCGAGACTTGAGGGAGCACGTATGGTGGTATGGAATGAAGCGCGAGGTAGCACGCTTCGTATCCCGGTGTCTAGTGTGCCAGCAGGTAAAGGCAGACCGGCAGAGGCCAGGAGGTTTGCTTCAACCTTTACCGATTCCAGAATGGAAGTGGGAGCACGTGACCATGGATTTCATTTCAGGGCTTCCACGTTCTCCAGGAGGGAAAGACGCGATTTGGGTCATCGTGGACAGGTTGACCAAATCAGCCCATTTCTTACCTTTCAAGGTGGGCACGTCGACAGAGAAGCTAGCAGAGATGTACGTGCGACAGATTGTTAGGCTTCATGGAGTTCCTGTGAGCATCATCTCAGATCGGGATAGTCGTTTCACTTCCCACTTCTGGAGGAGTCTGCAGGCTAGCTTGGGCACTCAGCTCAAGTTCAGTACCGCATATCACCCCCAGACAGACGGGCAGTCTGAGAGGACTATTCAGACTCTCGAGGATATGCTACGCACTTGCGTTCTAGATCTCGGAGGTTCTTGGGAGGATCATCTGCACCTGGTAGAGTTCGCCTACAACAACAGCTACCAGGCCAGCATCGAGATGTCACCGTTTGAGGCTCTTTATGGACGGAGGTATCGTACACCGCTATCGTGGGACGACGTTGGAGAGAGAGCATTGCTAGGACCAGAAATGGTCGTGGATGCAGCAGAAAAGGTAAAACTCAT
This sequence comes from Iris macrosiphon, assembly GCA_036927795.1. NCBI lineage: Eukaryota > Viridiplantae > Streptophyta > Magnoliopsida > Asparagales > Iridaceae > Iris > Iris macrosiphon. Next base: position 2,025,125 of record JAYESA010000003.1, read on the forward strand.
CAGAGACAGACTGCGAGTGGCGCAGGACAGACAGCGGCATTGGGCCGACAGCCACCGTAGACCCCTTGAGTTTCAGGTATAGATTGTTGTTTTCTGGTTGTGTTTGTTTGTTTGTTTAGACTGCGTGTTGAGACTGTTTTGTGTTAGGTTGGCGATCTAGTTTTCCTACGGATTTCTCCGACGCGTGGAACGATTCGTTTTGGCAGAGGCGGGAAGCTTAGCCCACGCTACATCGGACCCTTCGGTATTCTGGCGAGGGTAGGTGCAGTGGCATATAGACTGGACTTGCCGCCTGCATTGGAGGGAGTGCATAATGTGTTTCACGTGTCGCAGCTGAGACGGTACGTGGCCGACCCTAGTCACGTACTTGATCACTCGGAGATTGAGGTTGGTCCGACGCTCAGCTACCCTGAGCAGCCCGTAGAGATCTTGGACCGCAGAGAGAAGGTGTTGCGGAACCAAACTATCCCCTTGGTTCGCGTAGCGTGGAGACATCACTCTCCAGGGGAGTCGACCTGGGAGAGAGAAGACGAAATGTGCGAGCAATACCCGTATCTCTTCCAGACTTGAGGTATATTTCCTTTTCTGATTTCATCCTTGTTGTAGTTCAGTCCAATTTCGAGGACGAAATTTCTTTTAGGAGGGTAGACTTGTCACTACCACTTTTCCATGTAAGGGCATTTCTGTAATTTAACTACTTAAATAATTATGTATTTAATTAATTGCTGAGTGTTATAAGTAATTATATATTGTTAATAATATTTAGTTTTAGGTCTAACCCTAGAAATCCATTAGGACAACCCTAATGGGTAAACCCTAGTTAGAAAACCCTATTCTAGCAAAACCCTAGAATTTAAAAATTAGGGTGAACCCTCAAAACCCTAGACTGACTTAACCTGAGTCTATTAGGTTCTACATGAGAGGGCCAGGGGGTTTAACCTAAAAACTAGGCATAGAAACCCTAAAACCTAGGTTTAATATAAAAAGAAGCTTCCCACAAAGCCATCCTTCATGTAAACAGGAGAAACCCTAGCCTCCACAAGAGAAAAACCATCTCCCATCCAAAAATTCGAAACCCTAACCCTAGCTTCCATTTTCTCCTCCTCCAAAGCAAAAGAAGCAAAGAACGTGGGTCAGGGAGCCTTGGAGAAGAAGAGCCTCGTTGAAGGAACCTTCCCTGCAGGTAAAACCCTAGTTTTACTCATTTAAATTCTGTGTACAAGATGATAATGGCCATTAGGAACCCCCAAAATCTGTGTGTAGTTCAATTTTAGGGTTTTTGTTTAGGTTTAAGTACCCCAACAATAGTTTTCCCCAATTAACAGAACCCTAACCCTAGATATTCGTAGGTAGGTTGATTCCATCTCGTATGGGTAGGTTGAACTTGATTTTTAGGGTTTTGGCTTGGGTATTCATGATGAATATTGTGGGATCTGTTTTTCTGCCCTTCCTGTGTTTGATGAAATGTCTATTAGGGTTTACTTATCTAGGTATTCTAATTTCTGTAATTGATGTATGAATCTATATGTATATATATGTATTGTGTGTTGGGGGCATTCATTTGTACACTAAGATTTGAAGAACTGGGTGCAGTCGGGCAACTTGTGCCTGTGCACAGTCAAGGGAGGAGGGGGCAGAATTCTCTGTTCAGTCGGGTTTGGTTCAGAGTTAGTGAGATTGACTGTGTCCCTGTGTCAGCAACAAGGTATTAGGGGGGGGGGGAAACTGATACTTAAGTATCAGCATAGTAGCAGAGTCTCAGTGTTAGAATTTTTATGTTCCTTGTAGTATCAACTGTGTAAGCAATGTGAGAACTAGGTATTAGAGATCTGGGTAGTTCCAATCTGTTAAACTCTGTGTGTTGGGTTGGGGTATAGTGTGTGTCCATGAGTAATCAGCATACATAATGTATCAGTCACCATTGCACATTGTGTGAGGGTTGTGTTATTCCTTGCTGTGTATTTCTGTAGGTATTAGAGATCTGGGTATTAAGTGGCTGTGTGCAGAGCAGTGTGAGTGGATGTGAGGTGCAGCAAATTGCATACAGCAGTGTGTGGCAATGTGTGCCTGTGTAATATGGGGTTATGGCTGTGAATTGGGTTCCTGTCAGTGTATTTGAATTGGGGAGGTAAATTCTGTAAAACTGAATTCTATGTGTAGCAGTAGGTATTTAAGTTATGGTTTTCTAGAGGGTTAATACCCATCAATGTATCAGTAGACAGGATTATTGTGAGTGTTCATGTGTTAGTTGGTAGCAACTTAAGTATCAGTATTGGGGACTGATACTTAATTTCAGTTGGGGAATTGTATATGGCTGTGCTGAGTTCACAGAGTAGGGTGCATTGGAAACCTGTGTATGTGCAGTGAACTGTATTAGTGCAGTTTAGTACTGTGTCAGTATAGGTGTATGACTGGGTATGTGAGGGTATAGTTGGGATAGATATTTCAGTCCATAATTGCCAGTTTCAGATCTCAGTAGCCATTTGAGATACATGTGTGTGTGCCCTTTTTGAGAGTAAATTATCTAGGTTAAATGTGGACATGTGCAGTGGGTTAGCATCAGTAGGATATGTGTGTATCAGTGCCATACCTGTCTATGTGTGACTGTGTATTTCCTGTCCAGTGTGTTGGGCATTGGGGTTTCAGTATTAGTGTTAGGAAGAAATGCATCAGTTAGCAGTGTGAGTGAGTTGGTAATTTAGTGTAGATGTTGATATGGGGTACTGTGGGTTATGGTATTAAGTATAGGAGTAAGGTATAAGTTAAGTCACTAAATAAACACTATCCTATAGATAAATTGGGCAAGTATAATTATAAGTTATATATATATCATTACGACTCACTATATAGTCTATATAGCTATAGGATGCCTAGTATCTAGATACTCATGAGGTGGACCTAGAAACCTAGTCACAACCTAGTTTTAACTAGTATTAGTTAAAAATAGCTAGTATGAACCTAGAAGCAAGGTATTAACTAGTTTTGACCAAAACCCTAGAATTGACTTGGTTGGACCTAGTATTGACCAGAAAACCTTAGACATGGCCTAGAAACCTCGTTTTTAAATTGTTAAGCATGTTATTCTTTTAATTCATTAATTAACATTGAATTTCCATAAATAGGTCATTGTGATTCCATTTTGGACCTCGCTCCTTACATTCTGCTCAGGACCACAGGCGAGTACATTCTCTGACAGTTTTCATGGTTGATTACTTCTATAAATTGTAGTGTATTTCATACTTGATTCCGACACTATGGATACACGGGTTAGCACCCTAGATCCCCATCATGAGGAGTCGTGATTGGAATCCATCGTGCTAGCTGGGGGATGGGGAACTATTAGTAGATTATGTGATCATATCCACCCTTACCATGCATCATAGCTCACCCCACATCTCACGTCGGGTGCGGCCTGACCATCATCATGCTTCATAGCTGTTATATATGATTAGCCTGACCATCATCATGCATCATAGCTAACCATATGGTTAGCCTGACCTTCAAGAATCATAGCTAATCATATATAACCAGCCTGATCCAGTCCCAAGCCGATCACATAATAAGCTGATATTTCAAACACTTAACTAGATGTTTTATCTTTATTCAGATTTACTTGTTCTAGCATTCACTATTTATTGCTCATTGCTAGATACTTATTGTCTATTTCATTTCTTCAGTACTTCACATGTTCAGCTTTTATTTCCATCTTGTATCTCTTACACTGTTTATAGATTTTGTCAATTTAATGAAACTGCTGTTAGTGCTTGTGCTTCGCTCCAATCCTGACTGGATAACAACATTTTCAGAGAACCTGGAGGACTTTTGCCCTACTCATTACGGTCCAGGAATAGAGGAGGATTTCACCCCAGAAATCCCAGAGGAGGTGCCTATCCTAGAGGAGAACTTGCCTGCCCATGCTTAGATTATTTTCTGCATTATTATTCTAGACTGAGACTGAGACTGTGATGTATTTATTTTATTTGTGACTTTGTGAGGTCATTTAGACCCAGGTTTTGAGTTGAACTTCTTGTGGTTGGTTTTAAATAGAACTCTTTTCAATTCTCATCGTGCCATTATGTTTATAGTTGTGATTGAGTATATTATAGATGTGATTTATTTATCAAATGTCCTCCGTACGGAGTTGAGACTATTGACAGGATGTGCTATATTTGTGACCTAGACAGCGTTCTACCGCCGATGCTGCGGCGTAGGCTGGACGTACCCACGACTCATGCCCAAATTCCGGGTGCGGGTCGTGACACGTCGTACCAGATGCCAGCCCTTCAAAACCAACTCCGGCGGACAAGGGGAAGCAAAGAGCAGTGCGCTTTGATAAACCTGTGAAAAACATTCCAAACAAAGGTTTTGAGAAGCCCTACAACTTCGACATTTTGGCCCAATTGGCTAATACACCAGCCAGGTTGTCCATCTTCGAGCTACTCAGGCTCTCCCAAGGCACTCGTCTAGCCCTGAGTGAAGCACTGATACAGGCGGAGGCATGCTTTACCCAGCTCAAGTCCCCCGACGAAGAACCAGTGGCATGTCCTCAATGCCACAGTGTGATGGAGGTGGTCCCAAATATCACTTTCACCCAAGACAACATGCTATTAAAGCATAATAAGCATGACAGGCCCCTCTATTACACAGGGTATATCGGTTCCATGGAGGTCGATCGGATTCACATAGATCCGGGATCGTCGATCAGCATTATCCCTCACAGTCTGCTCAGACCATTGAGGATTCCTACCAGCGAACTGGCCTACACCTCCACTACAATCGTGGGTTTCAACGCCGGAAGAAGTAAGCCGTTGGGGAAGATTCGCCTGAGGATCCAGATTGGCAACCTCAGATCGGTGGCCACGTGTTATGTCATCGATTCAGAGGTGTCCTACAATATTTTGCTGGGAAGACCGTGGATCCACGACCACAACATCATTCCTTCAACTCTACATCAATGTCTTAAATATGTAGACCCCCAAGGAACGGTACAAACAGAGGTTGCCGACCTAAACCCGTTTAAAGGAGTAGAATCCTACTATTTCGATGCCGTGTTGTACTCTCAAGACCACACGGAAGAAGTGTCGGGCGAGACAGAAAAGAAATCCCACCGGTAGCCAGGAGAACCCTCTGTCGCACTACCGCTGTCAATCAAAGTGAAAGGGCGAACCACTCGTCCAGAAGCCAGGGAACCTATGGCTATTCACCTGAACAAATCCAGGTCAGGAAAAGGGAGTGATCCTCTAGCGGTCACTCCGAACCAGAAGCCTCCACCTTTGGTCATCAACCTTCGACATAACGGGCAGTCGATCGATATACATACGACCAGGAACGGAGTTCCAGATGATAATAAACATCCTCTTTTCTAGTACGTTAACGCTCAAATTCCAAATCAGGAATCTACTCCCCGTGACGAGGTAGAACTAGCACGGAAATTCTTGGAAGTTATAAACTCCTACCATTCATATGTCTGGGAAGTAGCATCATCATCCAACGTCATCGCGGTATACGGATCACAGGAGGATTCTATCTTCATTGTCCCACCTACCTACAGCAGCCAGCGTTCAATAGTCTTCGGCCGTATGCACAATCAACTGGCTATCCAGGAAGATCCTTTCGACGATGATACTGGAAAAATGTAGGTTCACCGATACAGCCCACAAGCGTTTAGGATCATGCAAAACATGGGCTATGACTTGGATCGGAAGCCAGGCCTCAACTATGGAAGGGGCAGATGAACGCCGCCGCGTGGCGACACCCGCTATCGACAAACTCGTTTCGGGTTAGGATATGCTACCTCCCTTACAACTTCTAAGTCAGACGAGGATATCTTTTCCTCCTCCCAGAATGGCTCATCGCCCTCTGACTCACCTGATGCTCTCGAACAAACACTATCAGTGAATATGGTAGTGGCAGATCCCTTTGAAGCAGATGAACAGGATCCTGAGCCGTTTGAGGATGACTCTTGGGCGCAACAAATGGATACGCAGTGGAAATTCTGCTTCGAGCAAAGAGAACCTCCCACCAAAGATGAAGTTATCCAGGTTGATGTTGGGGGTAAACTTTCGCCAAAGCCGATATTCATCAGTAACAATCTTTCCCCAACTGAAAGGGAAGAAGTTATCCAGCTGATAAAAGAATATATCGATGTCTTTGCATGGAATTATGAGGACATGCCGGGCCTTGACCCGAAGGTGGCTACTCATAAACTCAATATATTGACTGACTCGAAGCCTATGAAGCAACACCAACGCCGGTTCCGTCTGGATATGATGGACGCCATCGAAGCTGAAGTCAAGAAATTGATAGCCTGTGGTTTCATCCGGGAAGAACAACATCCCGACTGGGTCGCCAACGTTGTCCCAGTCATGAAGAAAAATAGGAAAATACGTATCTGCATCGATTAACGAGATCTGAATGCAGCTTGCCCCAAGGATGAATTCCCTCTTCCCATCACGGATATCATGATCGACAACACCTGCGGTTTTGAACGCATATCTTTCATGGACGGATTCTCAGGATACAATCAGATCAAGATGCATCCTGAAGACGAGAAGCACACTGCCTTCCGGACCCCGTTGGGAGTATTTTGCTATACGGTCATGCCCTTCGGATTGAAGAACGCCGGGGCTACATACCAACGAGCTATGAGTAGCATATTCCATCAACATTTATTCAAAATAGTAGAATGTTACTTGGACGACATAGCCGTCAAGAGCCGCCTCAAAAATGATCACATTTAAGACTTAAAGACGGTATTCGAGTTAATACGCCAACATCAACTCAAGATGAACCCTACGAAGTCCTTCCTGGGTGTATCTAGTGGCAAATTCCTGGGATTTGTCATTACCGCTAAAGGTATCCAAGTGGACCCTAACAAAGTCCAGGCCATCGTAGAAATACGATCGCCCCATAATCTGAGGGAACTCCGAGGATTTCAAGGTCGTCTGGCTTATATCCGGAGGTTCATATACAACCTCTCGGGAAGATGTCAACCATTTTCGCATCTCATGAAGAAAGGAGTATCCTTCGTATGGGACAAAACCTGTCAGCAAGTATTCGGGGATATCAAATGCTACCTCACCAGTCCACCGGTTCTAGTGCCTCCCATCATGGGAAGACCATTCTTGCTATACGTTCGAGCAATGGATCATTCGCTAGGAGCTCTTCTTGCGCAGAAGAACGATTTGGGGCATGAACAGGCTATCTACTTGTCATGACCCGCACCCGGAATTTGGACATGAGTCGTGGGTACGTCCAGCCTACGCCGCAGCATCGGCGGTAGAACGCTGTCTAGGTCTAAACATAATATATCCTGTCAATAATCTCAACTCCGTATGGAGGACAATGATAATAATCCACAGTTCTATGATATACTCAATCACAAGCTAATAGAAATCATAGCACGATGAGAATAGAAAAGAGTTCTAATAAAAACCAACCACAATAATCCAACTCAAATCCTGGGTCTAAATGACCTCACAAAGTCACAAAATAATAAATACATCTCAGTCTCAGTCTAAAGCAATAATGCAGAAAAAAGTAGTCTAAGAGCAGCTAGGTTCGTTCTCCTCTAGGCTAGGCAACTCCTCTGGGGTTTCTGGAGTGAAATCACCCTCTAATCCTGGGCCGTAATGAGTGGGGCAAAGATCCTCCAGGTCCTCTGAAAAATGTTATCCAATCAGGATTGGAGCGAAGCACAAGCACTAACAGCAGTTTCATTAAATTGACAAAGTCTATAAACAGTGTAAGAGATACAAGATGGAAATAAATGCTGAAAATGAGAAGTACAGGAGAAAATGAAATAGACAATAGAGCATCTAGCAATGAACAATAAACAGTGAATGCTAGAACAAGTAAATCTGAATAAAGATAAAACATCTAGCTAAGTGTTTGAAATATTAGTTTATCATGTGATCGGCTTGGGACTAGATCAGGCTGGTTATATATGATTAACTATGATTCTTGTAGGTCAGGCTAACCATATGGTTAGCTATGATGCATGTAGTGGTCAGGTTAATCATATATAACATCTATGATGCATGTAAGATGGTCAGGCCGCACCCAACGTGAGAAGTGGGGTGAGCTATGATGCATGTAAAGGATTTGGATATGATCACATAATCTACTAATAGTTCTCCATTCCCCAGCTAGCACGATGAATTCCAATCACGACTCCTCATGATCGGGATCTAGGGTGCTAACCCGTATATCCATAGTGTCAGAATCAAGTATGTAATACACTACAATTTATAGAAGTAATCAACAATAAAAACTGTCAGAGAATGTACTCGCCTGTGGTCCTGAGCAAGGTGTGAGGATCAATGTCCAAAGTGGGATCACAATGACCTATTTATGGAATATTAATGTCAGATACTGAATTAAAGAAATAAACATGCTTAACTAATTAAATATGAGCCCTCTAGGTCAATTCTGAGGTTAACTAGGTCAACACTTGGTTATACCAGGTTTTGCTAGGTCGTACTAAGGTATTCTGGCTATAATAGTTAATACCTAGTCAATACTAGACTATTTTAGACAATACCTCATATTACGTATCATAGGTATATAATATACTTAGTTCCTTAACCAATACTCAAGTAACTCCTTACCTATAATACTCTGATATACTACACCCAGAGATCCTGCTGATACTACTAACCCATCACTTACTGTTTACTGAACCCACAACAAAACAGGCATACACTACACACTACTGCTACATACAGAATTCTGCACAGTAGATCATTCACAGTTCACTGAGACTTCCTAATTTCTAACCAATAACACCCCTACTCTTAATACCAACTCACTGAAATTCCCAGGTACTGATACACAGCATTAGCTAAACTATATAGGTAAACCAATGCACATTTAAGTGGCTAACTACTGATGCTCTAACAATCCTATCTGCTGACTAAGAGACACACAAGTATTGGCATACCTATACACACTGATGTTTGACACAGGGACTCACCTACACACTGACACACAGAAACACACACACTGAGTACACAAGTATCAACTAGACACTAGGTTTTCAGTCATCTCACACTGCACTTACACACAGATACTCACTGAGTGCTTACTCACAGGAAACCCACTGAAACATACACTGTGATTACACTCACACCTGCACAGTCACACACTACCACACATATCATATTTTAGGAATTTATATACTGCCAAAAATACACTGGAACATAAAACTAAAACTAGAAACTCATACATATGTATTACACTGATATCCAAATCCTTTACACACACAACAATACACTGATTTACACCTAACTGATAACACGATATACCCAGCTACCCACTGTGACATAAAATTCTACACACACATATACTAATTACATATGGACACAGGTTCACTGATACACTAACATAGATTTGAGTTCACTGCTCTCTCTCCCTTCTCTTAGAATCTGATACCCACCTTAGGCACTGCACAGTGTAAGACTACACACTGCTATACACACACACACAGGTAGCATCTATCCCTACTGCACACACAGACTTAGCTAGGTTCACACATTATCCTACCCAGGTACTGATATACATTGTATACAGTCACACCCAAGTTCACAGTTTGAACTATACAGGCACTTCTCACTCATCTACACACTACTCTCAACTGCACAGGGAAGACACTGATGTTTATCACAGAAATCTGAGAATTCCTCACACAAACAGAAACTGAACTGCTCTCTCTCACACACCTACAGTTCACACACACTTAGACACACAGAGAATTCACATAGGTTTCTAATACATAGCTAGACACACACCTACACACACAGAGCTACACTGATACATAGTCTAATACACTCTCACACACAGACACAGAACTCTCTGACACGACACAGGTTAACCCCCACACACACAGTAACCCTTTACTGAGAACACACAGGTTTGCCTCTCCTCACTGAAGATCTGATATCATATTGAGACACCCACAACACCTAAACACTGAGGCACACCCTATATCCTAACTCAAAACACAGTCACCAACTCAAGGTATCACCTACCCACACAGTCACTGTCATTTAAACCCAGGTTCACACACATAATCTACACAAGGCTACCTAGTTCTCACATTTGTTTACACAGTGAAACACAAGTTCTCTGATACCCAAATCACTACACAGTAAACTCCAATGCACAGAATTCTGCACATACACAGTACATCTCTTCCAAGCCCGACTGTACTGTACACACAGTCATCAACTAGGTTCACTGATACATAATTTCTCCCCCCTTTCTCCCAATACTCAGAGTTCTACACAGCTGAACCCGACTGTGCACAGAATTCTCTTCTAGTGCACAGGAAAACCAACAAATAGTTAGAACACAGGCAAATATATGATGTATATAGGTTTATAAATCAAAACATGCATAGATTCGAATACCTAGATGGATAACTCCTAAATGAACATTTCATCAAACACATTGCAGTGCAGAAAACCAATATACATACAAACCCATAAATTCCCAATCCAAACCCTAAGAATCGAGTTCAACCTACCCATATGTGATGAAATCAGTCTCCCTACAAATACCTAGGGTTAGGGTTCCTGATAATTGGGGAAAACCCCATGTTGGTCACCAAAACCCAATCCAAAACCCTAAAAAATCGAACTACACAGCAAGGGTGTTTCCTAATGGGTATGAACAACAGAAAATAGAATTAAAATGAATAGAAATAGGGTTTTACCTAGGGAGATGGCTTCTTCAATGGAGGTTCTTCTTCTCCAAGGCTTCCCGACCCACGTTCCTTGCTTTCCTTGCTTTGGAGGAGGAGAAAATGGAACCTAGGGCTAGATTTCGAAATTTTGGGGTGGGGAGATGGTTTCTCTTGATGGAGGCTAGGGTTTCTCTTTTCTACATGAAGGATGGCTTTGTGAGAAGCTTCCTTTTTATATTAAACCTAGTTTAGGGTTTCCATGCCTAGTCTTTTTAGGTTAAACCCCCTGGCCCTCTCATGTAGAACCTAATTAACTCAGGTTTAGGCCTTCTAGGGTTTGAGGTCCAAACCTAAAATTAGAATTCTAGGGTTTCACTAGAACTGGTTTACAATTAGGGTTGACTCACTAGGGTCTGTCCTAATGAGTTCTATGGTTTGACCTAAAACTAAACATTACTAATAATAATATAATTAGTTACAAAACTCAGTAATTAATTAAATTCATAATTATTTAAAATAGTTAAATTACACAAATGCCCTTATATGGAAAAGTGGTAGTGACAAGTCTACCCTCCTAAAAGAAATTTCATCCTCTAAATTGGACTGAACTAGAACAAGAGTGAATCTGAAAAGGAAATATACCTCAAGTCTAGAAGAGATACGGGTATTGCTTGCGCATCTCGTCCTATCTCTCCCAGGTCGACTCCCCTGGAGAGTGATGTCTCCATGCAACACGAACCAAAGGAATAGTTTGGTTCCGCAACACCTTCTCTCTGCGGTCCAAGATCTCTACGGGCTGCTCAGGGTAGCTGAGCGTCGGACCAACCTCAATCTCCGAGTAATCAAGTACATGACTAGGGTCGGCCACGTACCGTCTCAGCTGTGACACATAGAACACATTATGCACTCCCTCCAATACAGGCGGCAAGTCTAGTCTATACGCCACTGCACCTATCTTCGCAAGAATACCGAAGGGTCCGATGTAGCGTGGGCTAAGCTTCCCGCTTCTCCCAAAACGAATCGTTCCACGCGTCGGAGAAATCCGTAGGAATACTAGATCGCCAACCTAAAACAAAAATAGCCTCAACACGCAGTCTAAACAAACAAACGCAAACCAAAAAATTAATAATCTATACCTGAAACTCAAGGGGTCTACGGTGGCTGTCGGCCCAATGCCGCTGTCTGTCCTGTGCCACTCGCAGTCTGTCTCTGATGAGTTTCACCTTTTCTGCTGCATCCACGACCATTTCTGGTCCTAACAAGGCCCTCTCTCCAACGTCGTCCCAAGATAATGGTGTACGACACCTTCGTCCATAAAGAGCCTCAAATGGTGACATCTCGATGCTGGCCTGGTAGCTGTTGTTGTAAGCAAACTCTACCAGGTGCAGATGATTCTCCCAGGAACCTCCGAGATCTAAAACACAAGTGAGTAGCATATCCTCGAGAGTCTGAATAGTCCGTTCAGACTGCCCGTCTGTCTGGGGGTGATATGCGGTACTGAACTTGAGCTGAGTGCCCAAGCTAGCCTGCAGACTCCTCCAGAAGTGGGAAGTAAAACGGCTATCCCGATCCGAGACGATGCTCACAGGAACTCCATGAAGCCTAACGACCTGACGCACGTACATCTCTGCTAGCTTCTCTGTCGACGTGCCCACCTTGAAAGGTAAGAAATGGGCTGATTTGGTCAACCTGTCCACGATGACCCAAATTGCATCCTTCTCTCCTGGAGAACGTGGAAGCCCTGAAACAAAATCCATGGTCACGTGCTCCCATTTCCATTCTAGAATCGGTAAAGGTTGAAGCAAACCACCTGGCCTCTGCCGGTCTGCCTTTACCTGCTGGCACACTAGACACCGGGATACGAAGCGTGCTACCTCGCGCTTTATTCCATACCACCATACGTGCTCCCTCAAGTCTCGATACATCTTGTTGGCACCGGGATGCATCGAGTACTGAGAGCGGTGTGCCTCCTGCAAAACCTCCTCGCGCAGCTCCCCGCTCGACACACACATCCTCGTGTCGTGCCGTAAGGAACCATCATCTGCGATAGTAAAGTCGTCCGACAATCCCATCCGAACCTGTGCCCTGATACTCCTCAGAGCCTCATCATCGTACTGCGCAGCTCTGATCCTGTCTATCAGTTCGGACTGTATCGGCAATCCCCACATCTGAATCTCAGTACCGGGAACTAACACCTCAATCTCCAAACTCTCCAAATCCGCCAACAAATGTCTATCAGTCGTCAAGTACATAGCCATCGGATACCTGCTCAAGGCATCGGCGACTACGTTGGCCTTCCCTGGATGGTACTGTAATGAGATGTCAAAGTCCTTCATCAACTCTAACCACCTCCTCTGCCTCATGTTCAGCTCCTTCTGTGTGAATACGTACTTCAAGCTCTTGTGGTCTGTGAAGATCTCCACACGCTCTTCGTACAAGTAATGTTTCCGCAGCTTTAGAGCAAAAATAACTGCTGCCAACTCTAAATCGTGGGTGGGGTAGTTCTTTTCATGAGGGCGTAACTGCCTGGAAGCATAGGCAATTACCTTCCCGTGCTGCTGAAGAACGCATCCCAGACCCTTCCCTGAAGCATCACTGTATATGGTGAAACCACCTGTCCCTGCTGGCAACGTCAAAACTGGAGCTGTTGTCAACCTCTTCTTTAGTTCATCAAATGCGGCCTGGCAATCCTCCGTCCAGACAAAATCCACATCTTTCCTAGTCAATCTGGTTATCGACGCTGCAATCCTGGAGAAGTCTTGTACAAACCTCCTGTAGTATCCTGCTAGCCCGAGAAAACTCCTGATCTCAGCTACCGAACTGGGGGTAGCCCACGACTCCACTGCCTCGATCTTCTGTGGGTTAACCGAGATTCCGTCACCCGATACCACATGCCCAAGAAATTCGACCTTGTCAAGAAAGAATTCACACTTAGAGAGTTTCCCGTACAGCTTCTCCCTCCTGAGAGTCTCTAAGACCAACCTTAGGTGCTCTTCGTGCTCCTCCGGGGTCTTGGAATACACAAGAATATCGTCGATGAACACCACCACAAACTTGTCAAGGTACTGGTGGAACACCTTGTTCATCAGGTTCATGAATACTGCCGGTGCATTAGTTAAACCAAATGGCATCACCAGGAACTCAAACTGGCCGTATCTGGTCCGAAAAGCTGTCTTCGGCGTGTCTTCTTTCTTCACCTTCACCTGGTGATAGCCTGATCTTAAATCTATCTTTGAAAACACCCTCGCCCCGCTCAACTGATCGAAAAGATCATCTATCCTCGGCAGCGGGTACTTGTTCTTGATAGTGATATTGTTCAAAGCTCTATAATCAATGCACATGCGCACCGTGCCGTCCTTTTTCGGTACGAACAATACCGGAGCTCCCTATGGTGATGAACTGGATTTGATGAAACCTTTGTCCTGCAGCTCCTCAACTTGCTTTTTCAGTTCTGCCAGCTCGCTGTTATTAACTCTATAGACATGTTGTGAAATAGGCTCTGCTCCTGGAACCAAGTCTATAGAGAATTCAACATCTCTGTCTGGCGGCAAGCCTGACAACTCTTCTGGAAATACATCCAGGAACTCCGCTATCAGAGGATGTGGCAACTCCTCTTCTTCTGCCCTGGCTTTGCAAAATGTGCCCCTGCTCTGTTCCGCTGCTCCTCTGATAACCTCAAACTCTGGCTCTCCTGGTGGTCTAAATAATACTCTGCCTCTATGACAATCTATAGTAGCTTGATGCCTACTCAACCAGTCCATTCCGAGTACAATATCGTACCCCGGAAGTGGCATGACAAGTAAGCTCACGCTCAACTCTCGGCCTCCTACTGACACCATCCGGTCCTTGCAGTGATCACGGACTAGAATAATACCTCCACCAGTCATGATCTTGTAAGTCCTAGCTAATGGTTCTGTGTCTAAATGATGTCGAAGTGTATATGATACAGACACAAAACTATGGGAAGCGCCAGAGTCGAATAAGGTAAATGCGGGAATACAATCGAGAAGAACCGAACCTGTGATCAAGTCTCCTGCTGGCTCGATCTCCTCGACTGCCATGGCGTACGCTCGCCCCTGGGGTGCACCTCTCTGCTGCTGATGCTGGGCGAACTTCTGATGTTGCGGTGGAAGTGGTCCCCTCTGTTGTTGGCCTCCTGGTGCGGTAGGCACCCTGTCTGATCCTCTCTGGGCGGCTGCTCCACCCTGACCTGGACGAAAGGTAGGACAATCCTTCAGCTGGTGTGTCGTCGATCCGCAGGATAGACATAAGCCCAATCTTTTCCTGCAGATATCTCTAGTATGTCACATCTTCCCGCAGTACGCACACTGGATAGCGGGCTGGTTCTGTCTCTGTTGCTGCTGCTGAACCTGCCCTCGGGCTGGTGCCTGATGCTGCTGCTGAAAGGGTCTCTGCTGTTGCTGCTGAAAGGGTCTCTGCTGTTGCTGCTGAAAGTGTGGACGCTTGCCCGGTCCCGTACTACTGTTTGCTCCTCCGGAACCATCGCGTCCCCTCTTGGGCCTGAGGCCCAAGTCATCCTCGGCTACTTGGGCATCCATCAATATGCCCTCGTAGGTAGCTGTGCGACGTCCCGACGTGCGAGACTTGATCTCCCTTGTCATCCCCTTTCTGAATTTTCGGGCCCTGTCCCCCGGATCTCTAATCATCGATGGCACGAAGTGGTTCAGGCGGGAAAACTCCGCGGCATACTCATCGACGGACGAGTTCCCCTGGGCTAAGTCATGGAACTGACTCTCCAAAGCTCCCAGGGCAACATCAGGAAAGAACTTTTCTTTGAAGAGTTCCTTGAAATCCTCCCAAGTGAGTCCCCTGCGCAAGAGTCTCGGCTCCGTGCGAAACCATGTCATGGCAATATCGAACATCTGGCTGCCCGCGGCCTCGATCTGGAGGGCCTCCGGAAGCTGCGCCAAACGCAAGTTCCTCTCGATGTCCTCTAGCCAATCATCGGCGTAGGGTATCCCTTCTGTCCCCTTGAACTCCTGAGGCATCATCCTCTTGAAGTCCACAATGGTGCCCGACCTCTGTTGTTGCTGACCAGGATGCTGCTGTTGCTGAGTGACTCTCTCCACAGCCTGGAGAGCCACTTGGTGAGCATTCTCCATGTTCACCCTCATCATCTCTGTCTGGGCCTGATGTGCCTCAGCCTGCACTCTCTGGGCCTCTGCCGACGTCCTCTGGGCATCGACCATGCCCTGAATCAAAGCGAACATCTGTGCTCCATCGACGGGCACACCTCCTGGATGCTGTACTGGTGGTGGTGGAGGCGTCGTAGCTGTGGGGACCCTCTGAACTGGTGGTGGAGGACCCCCGAATGCTGCAGACACTCCCACATGTACTGGAGATGTAGGAGGTGCTGCGAATGTCTGTCCGGCAGGGCGAGAGGTGGCAGACCTCTCTGAATCTGCTGCTCCGAGTCTCTGGGACCTTCTTGGCGGCATCCTGAAGACAGATCGAAAGATTTAATTAAGGCAATAGATACGATATCATCAAGGAAGGACAGAAAAATTCTAAAGAAAAAATTATTAAGAGTAATGTCATAAGAATCAGAATTTCCTAATTATGATTGAGCATATCCTCGGCCTAATTCCTATTTCCTAAAACAGGCTCGTAGTAATACTCTAAGCGAGCACCACTACGATATCGCTCTAATGCGGTTCTAGGACTCGACTACTGACCTGCATGGGCCACCACTAAAAATGTGTCACGACCCGCATCCGGAATTTGGGCATGAGTCGTGGGTACGTCCAGCCTACGCCGCAGCATCGGCGGTAGAACGCTGTCTAGGTCTAAACATAATATATCCTGTCAATAATCTCAACTCCGTACGGAGGACAATGATAATAATCCACAGTTCTATGATATACTCAATCACAAGCTAATAAAAATCATAGCACGATGAGAATAGAAAAGAGTTCTAATAAAAACCAACCACAATAATCCAACTCAAATCCTGGGTCTAAATGACCTCACAAAGTCACAAAATAATAAATACATCTCAGTCTCAGTCTAAAGCAATAATGCAAAAAAAAGTAGTCTAAGAGCAGCCAGGTACGTTCTCCTCTAGGCTAGGCAACTCCTCTGGGGTTTCTGGAGTGAAATTACCCTCTAATCCTGGGCCGTAATGAGTGGGGCAAAGATCCTCCAGGTCCTCTGAAAAATGTTATCCAGTCAGGATTAGAGCGAAGCACAAGCACTAACAGCAGTTTCATTAAATTGACAAAGTCTATAAACAGTGTAAGAGATACAAGATGGAAATAAATGCTGAAAATGAGAAGTACAGGAGAAAATGAAATAGACAATAGAGCATCTAGCAATGAACAATAAACAGTGAATGCTAGAACAAGTAAATCTGAATAAAGATAAAATATCTAGCTAAGTGTTTGAAATATTAGTTTATCATGTGATCGGCTTGGGACTAGATCAGGCTGGTTATATATGATTAACTATGATTCTTGTAGGTCAAGCTAACCATATGGTTAGCTATGATGCATGTAGTGGTCAGGTTAATCATATATAACAGCTATGATGCATGTAAGATGGTCAGGCCGCACCCAACGTGAGAAGTGGGGTGAGCTATGATGCATGTAAAGGATTTGGATATGATCACATAATCTACTAATAGTTCCCCATTCCTCAGCTAGCACGATGAATTCCAATCATGACTCCTCATGATGGGGATCTAGGGTGCTAACCCGTGTATCCATAGTGTCAGAATCAAGTATGTAATACACTACAATTTATAGAAGTAATCAACAATGAAAACTGTCAGAGAATGTACTCGCCTGTGGTCCTGAGCAAGGTGTGAGGATCAATGTCCAAAGTGGGATCACAATGACCTATTTATGGAATATTAATGTCAGATACTGAATTAAAGAAATAAACATGCTTAACTAATTAAATATGAGCCCTCTAGGTCAATTCTAAGGTTAACTAGGTCAACACTTGGTTATACCAGGTTTTGCTAGGTCGTACTAAGGTATTCTGGCTATAATAGTTAGTACCTAGTCAATACTAGACTATTTTAGACAATACCTCATATTACGTATCATAGGTATATAATATACTTAGTTCCTTAACCAATACTCAAGTAACTCCTTACCTACAATACTCTGATACACTACACCCAGAGATCCTGCTGATACTACTAACCCATCACTTACTGTTTACTGAACCCATAACAAAACAGGCATACACTACACACTACTGCTACATACAGAATTCTGCACAGTAGATCATTCACAGTTCACTGAGACTTCCTAATTTCTAACCAATAACACCCCTACTCTTAATACCAACTCACTGAAATTCCCAGGTACTGATACACAGCATTAGCTAAACTATGTAGGTAAACCAATGCACATTTAAGTGGCTAACTACTGATGCTCTAACAATCCTATCTGCTCACTAAGAGACACACAGGTATTGGCATACCTATACATACTGATGTTTGACACAGGGACTCACCTACACACTGACACACAGAAACACACACACTGAGTACACAGGTATCAACTAGACACTAGGTTTTCAGTCATCTCACACTGCACTTACACACAGATACTCACTGAGTGCTTACTCACAGGAAACTCACTGAAACATACACTGTGATTACACTCACACCTGCACAGTCACACACTACCACACATATCATATTTTAGGAATTTATACACTGCCAAAAACACACTGGAACATAAAACTAAAACTAGGAACTCATACATATGTATTACACTGATATCCAAATCCTTTACACACACAACAATACACTGATTTACACCTAACTGATAACACGATATACCCAGCTACCCACTGTGACATAAAATTCTACACACACATATACTAATTACATATGGACACAGGTTCACTGATACACTAACATAGATTTGAGTTCACTGCTCTCTCTCCCTTCTCTCAGAATCTGATACCTACCTTAGGCACTGCACAGTGTAAGACTACACACTGCTATACACACACACACAGGTAGCATCTATCCCTACTGCACACACAGACTTAGCTAGGTTCACACATTATCCTACCCAGGTACTGATACACATTGTACACAGTCACACCCAAGTTCACAGTTTGAACTATACAGGCACTTCTCACTCATCTACACACTACTCTTAACTGCACAGGGAAGACACTGATGTTTATCACAAAAATCTGAGAATTCCTCACACAAACAGAAACTGAACTGCTCTCTCTCACACACCTACAGTTCACACACACTTAGACACACAGAGAATTCACATAGGTTTCTAATACATAGCTAGACACACACCTACACACACAGAGCTACACTGATACATAGTCTAATATACTCTCACACACAGACACAGAACTCTCTGACACGACACAGGTTAACCCCCACACACACAGTAACCCTTTACTGAGAACACACAGGTTTGCCTCTCCTCACTGAAGATCTGATACTCATATTGAGACACCCACAACACCTAAACACTGAGGCACACCCTATATCCTAACTCAAAACACAGTCACCAACTCAAGGTATCACCTACCCACACAGTCACTGTCATTTAAACCTAGGTTCACACACATAATCTACACAAGGCTACCTAGTTCTCACATTTGTTTACACAGTGAAACACAAGTTCTCTGATACCCAAATCACTACACAGTAATCCCCAATGCACAGAATTCTGCACATACACAGTACATCTCTCCCAAGCCCGACTGCACTGTACACACAGTCATCAACTAGGTTCACTGATACATAATTTCTCCCCCCTTTCTCCCAATACTCAGAGTTCTACACAGCTGAACCCGACTGTGCACAGAATTCTCTTCTAGTGCACAGGAAAACCAACAAATAGTTAAAACACAGGCAAATATATGATGTATATAGGTTTATAAATCAAAACATGCATAGATTCGAATACCTAGATGGATAACTCCTAAATGAACATTTCATCAAACACATTGCAGTACAGAAAACCAATATACATACAAACCCATAAATTCCCAATCCAAACCCTAAGAATCGAGTTCAACCTACCCATATGTGATGAAATCAGTCTCCCTACAAATACCTAGGGTTAGGGTTCCTGATAATTGGGGAAAACCCCATGTTGGTCACCAAAACCCAATCCAAAACTCTAAAAAATCGAACTACACAGCAAGGGTGTTTCCTAATGGGTATGAACAACAGAAAACAGAATTAAAATGAATAAAAATAGGGTTTTACCTAGGGAGATGGCTTCTTCAATGGAGGTTCTTCTTCTCCAAGGCTTCCCGACCCACGTTCCTTGCTTTCCTTGCTTTGGAGGAGGAGAAAATGGAACCTAGGGCTAGATTTTGAAATTTTGGGGTGGGGAGATGGTTTCTCTTGATGGAGGCTAGGGTTTCTCTTTTCTACATGAAGGATGGCTTTGTGAGAAGCTTCCTTTTTATATTAAACCTAGTTTAGGGTTTCCATACCTAGTCTTTTTAGGTTAAACCCCCTGGCCCTCTCATGTAGAACCTAATTAACTCAGGTTTAGGCCTTCTAGGGTTTGAGGTCCAAACCTAAAATTAGAATTCTAGGGTTTCACTAGAACTGGTTTACAATTAGGGTTGACTCACTAGGGTCTGTCCTAATGAGTTCTAGGGTTTGATCTAAAACTAAACATTACTAATAATAATATAATTAGTTACAAAACTCAGCAATTAATTAAATTCATAATTATTTAAAATAGTTAAATTACACAAATGCCCTTATATGGAAAAGTGGTAGTGACACTACTACCTCAGCAGGATGATGGTTGGAGCCGAACACCGGTACAACCCAGTGGAGAAGGAATGCTTGGCCGTGATGTTCGCTATCCAGAAGACGCGGCACTATATCACTGGCCAGACTATCCATATCATCTCCAGGATCAACCCTCTTCGAGTACTGATGAGCAAGCCAAGTATTCTTAATTCCTGGCTCACAACTTGGGCGATGTTGTTAACTCCATATGACATGGTATACGTCTCGCAGAAGTCTATCAAGGGCCAAGCGCTGGCCGACTTCCTAGCTGCTTATCCGATCCCGGAGGCCTCCAAATTATACGAAGACATTCCCGACGAAGTTGCAGAATGTAATTCCGCAATGGAAAGTAACGCATGGCAACTGTTCTTCGACGGCGCCTCCAGGACTGGTCCCCAGGGAAACGTGGTTTCAGGGGTAGGAATCGTCCTGGTCACTCCTGATAAAATTGTCATCTACCGAGCATATTCTCTTAACGAACCATGTTCCAACAATGTGGCGGAATATAACGCTCTGTTAATCGGGCTCCAAGCCGCTAAAGAGCTGGGGGTCGAGTCCCTGGAAGCTTTCGGTAATTCTCTGCTTATCGTCAATCAAGTCAGGGGAATATATGAAGTCCGGAATCCAGACCTCATCCCCTATCACCAAACAACGGTGGAGATAGCCATGACATTCAAAGGGTTCTTCCTAGAGCATGTACCTCGGTCTCAGAACATGGAAGCTGATGCCCTAGCCAGTCTAGCTGCGGATTTAGCCACTCCTATAAGAAGGCAGGATTCGGTAATCCTTCTTAACAGAGATTTATTCTACATGAAGAACAACTTTCACATAGAATACAGCTACGCTGTGAACACGGATCCCCCTAGAAGAGACTGGAGAAGTTGCTTCATGGATTTCGTCGCATACGGAATCTTGCCGGAGGATACCAAAGAAGCAGTATCCGTCAAAAGACGATCATTACGCTTCTACTTCGACGCATCTTCACAATGCCTATATCGCCGGACCTACGACGGACTGCTACTAAGATGTCTCTCTGACGATGAAGCACAGCAGATTATCTGGGAAGCCCACGATGGCGTATGCGGAGCGCATCAGCCTGGTCCTAAGCGACAGGATCGTATCAGGAGAATGGGCTATTACTGGCCCACTATGATCACAGACGCGATCAACTATGCAAGACAACACAGAGCCTGTCAGGTTCATGCAGACTTCATACATCACCGTCTGAATATCTACATCCTACGGTTGTATCCTGGCCTTTCGAAGCATGGGGTATGGACATCATTGGTCCTATTCACCCGTCTTCTTCCAGAGGCCACCGGTTCATACTGGCCATCACGGATTACTTCTCCAAATGGGCAGAGGCGATCCCTCTCGCTGAGGTAAAAGCGTCTGACGTAATCAGCTTCATCAAGCATCACATTATTTATCGCTTTGGGATTCCTCGAAGGATAATCCATGACAATGGGCCTCAGTTCATCAGCCAAGCATTTCATCGATTTTGCGATAAAAATTGGATACATAATATTGCCTCTACAACATATTATCCAGCTGCTAATGGTTTGGCGGAAGCTTTCAACAAAACCATTATCAAGCTCTTGAAGAAATTCGTCTCTTCAAACAAAAGAGACTGGAATGACAAGCTGGGCGAATGTCTCTTGGCATACCGCACAACGGTACAGACACCGACAAGTTGTACCCTATTTTCACTGGTCTACGAGAGCGAGGCAGTTCTTCCCATTGAAATCCAGATCCCGTCGCTCAGGATAGCCGTGACTAATGAGCTGACCCAAGAAAAGAACGACCTGCTAAGGCTTCAAGAGCTAGAAGGATTAGACGAGAAATGCCTCCAAGCTCAACAGCGCATCGCGCTCTACCAAGCACACATTTCCAGAGCTTTCAATCATAAAGTAAAGGAAAGAGTGTTCAAAGTCGGCGAGCTAGTTTTAGCCGTAAGAAGGCCGATGATTCTTACTCACAGGAGTAAAGGTAAATTCCAGCCCAAGTGGGAAGGCCCTTATGTGATCGAGACAACGTTCTCGAATGGCGCTTATAGGTTAGCCCAGCCTAATGGAGACCTGTTAATGGCTCCTATGAACGGTAAATTCCTGAAAAGGTACTATGCTTAACCTCCTCTGCTCAAGTGGAATATAGAGAGAATCTCAAAGTCTGACCAAACTACCTCCAAAACGAAACTAGTTAGGTCATATTCTATCATGTCAGTATGACCTCTGAATAGGTATGTCCTGTTAGAAGTTTATCGAGAGTCTATCACGTCCATACTACCTCTGATATCACTCTTACCCAAACTTGTCATTTATATTCCGAAATGATGGGTCCACAAAAGTCAGAAAAGATTCGCTTTATTTATTCCCGAAAAGAGCAGAATTACATTGGGGAAGCAAAAAGAAGGAAGGACACATCATTATGGTAGAGCGGTCAGATCGTGAATCAGCTTCGCCAGTGCAGCCACCCTCTCGTCCCTGGAAACCAAGGCATCAGCGCGGGCCTGTTCCAACCGTGCCTCGGGATTGTTCGTAAAGGACAGTTCGGCCCTTGCCCGAAGAGAGCCAGCTCGGGCAGCTTCTGCACGCTCCAGGTCCTGTCGCGCTGTGCTCAGTCGACTAGTCGCTACGTCTAGACCTGCCAACGACTGAGAAGCCCACTCCTCTGCCTGAGCGAGTTTCTCCTTCAACTTGCGAGCCCTCGCTGTATTCCCTTCATGCTCGGATTGGCACTTCGTCTGAAGAGCAAGAGCCTCCTCTACGACAGCTTTTCTTTTATCCATCTCCAGCTTATGTGCTTGGATGGAGTTATCTAGGCTCTCCAGCTGTTTGGTAAGTCGCGCAGTCATGGAGTCGTATCTGGCCTGGACCTCAGCTTCAAAACTACCCCGAGTCAGCTGCATGTATTCGTTAATAGGTTGCTCCAACCCATTAACCATCGCCTCCAGGGCGTCAGCTACTCCAGAATCGCCAAACTCCCTGACCGCCCCAATCAAAAACTAGGAAGCCTTCTTCAGACGATCAAAATCTAGGTTCTTCGCCAACACCATTGATATCAGCGTGTTCAAGCTGGTGTAAAAAAGGCTAGTATACAGCTCGGTCAGCGCAACCAGATCTGGTTGTATGCCAGGAGTGGCCGCAATATTGGCGAGTTTCCCTCCAGGAATAATTGCAGACGAGGTGGCCACAGCCGCCGCCTCGACAGGTGGTACGACCGAAGAAGGTGCGACAACGAAGGTCGAAGTCATCGCCATACTCGCTAGAGGCGAGGTGACGATGACGGGTTCGTCCTCCTCTTGAGGTGACGAAAATACTCCAGGCGAGCTGGCCCCCGAAGGTATTTCCTCCTCGAAGTCGAACGCCTCCGTATCATCGTCAGGAGCCCGAGCAGAGCCAGAAGACGCTTCATCGCCATACTTCCCGTGGACGCCATCCCCTGAGAAGAGGACAAGAAAGTTGATATCAATATGATAGTAATCTTTCTAAGAGGAGAAATAAAGATGACCTTTACCCGTAGCCAACGGTATATATGCCGCGTCTGCAGCCGATGTAGCCATATCACGCCTTAATGACGCAATACGAACTGTCATACCTGGAGAAGGAGGTGGGCCAACCGACATCGCCAGGAGCTCTACTAAGCCTTCACCAAGATGCAGTCGAGGTTCGTCAGCTGGAACCTCACTGGTCATGCTCACGGACGCAGCAGGAGTTTCATCTGTTGCTGGTCTAGGGAAAGATTCTCCCATCTATCTCGGCCACACAGGCGATTTCATTCAACAACGACAGCCTCAAACAGGAGTTCTTCGGCGCCGCCAATCGAAACTGAGGGTCCCTCTCCGAGAGGCGGGAAACCTCCATTCAAAGAGACATCCCCAACAGGAGAGACAGCAGGTCCCTCCCTAGGAGCCTCAATGCCAAGAATCCGGAGAGGGCGATCAACCGTCTTCTTCTTCCTCTTGCGAGGGGAAGTCTTCTTCGAAGCAGGAGCCCTTCGCTTCCCAGATACCGCCAAAGCCCCCGCAGGCGGAGGCACTTCACACCTCGGCACCGATACCAGAGGCTCATCCGGAGTGACGGACTCCTCATCCTCGTCAGATGAAACCGAGTGGACTTCGATTCTTCCCCCAGGCTTGGGAGAGGGCACCCTAAAGCTTCTACGAATGTCAAAATCGTGATGGAAGGTGTTGATTGCCACGTAGAACTTAGCGTACGAATGGAGGATGCGCAGCTCCGTGGAGAGGGTGGCGACCGACACGATAAAGATCACTCCCGTGCAGCCCATGATGAAATACCGCCATCCTCTGGCTCCATCAATGAGTCCGCCCCTGGACCTGAAGCTGGTGATGGTATTTTCCACGTGCAGCTGATCGTACCCAAACTGCCTGGCGAATCGACTGGGCAAGTAAGGCTCGAAGAAGCAATAATCTTCGCTTCTGTATAGCAGATGGGAGGGTCTGATGCAGACCAACCAATTAAAAGCTTCTAGAAAAAGATTGGTCTTTTCTCCACCAAAATCCTCAAGCCTAATCCCCGACTGATTGCGATGTACAGAGGGGACAGTGCAGAGGAGCTTCCAGCAGTGACCGAGGCTCAGCACCAGCCGACAGTCTAAGACTGTATTCACATTCCAGAGGGGGTCCTTGTAATTCAGCAAGAAACTACCCCCCGCACTACTACCAGGGCCGGAAGACATCACCCTGGGGTTGTGGAGGATTAATCATCCCATCAAGTACAGGTATGGTAACTCTACCCGGGGAAAGCTATCACGTCGAGCTTCATCGACGAGCAGTCCGTCAGTCATGGCTCTCAGGCCAGCCTTTATACGGCACACCATGGCAGGGAGCAAGCCCAGTCTTGCCCCGAACACCAGACGAACGACGGGCCACAGGATGTTCCGGTGAATGCGGTCCGCGGACGCGATGCCGGGCACCACTACTCGACGCAGCCATAGGGAGAGAAAGTCAGCCAGCTTGGCTTTCTCAGACAAAGGCCTGCGGCAGCGCCTCAAGTAACTATATGCCTTAGTGCCTTCAGGGTACTTTCCTACCCCGTCATTGAGAAACTGATCTGGAGCTTTAGCCTCCTCCATAAGATCCTCGACGACCTGGGAACTGAGCACGCCCAAACAGTTCACGGGCTCATTCTTGCCCCCCGAAACTTTCTCCGACTTGACGGCCCTGGCCCGGTGGAAGAAGAGGTAGGACATCCACTTAGTGGTGTGAGCCAAATCAGAAGGCTCATTATAAAAAGCAGTGCACGCGAAATAGTAGCACATCAGCTCCTGATACACCTCTACAACCCGAGGGTCCGAGTCCTCCAACTCCCGGTTGGTGGGAACATACTCTTCATACGGGGTATCCCCCATCGGCAGTCTCGAGATCGCTGCCATTTCGTGGAGGGCCAACCCCAACTCCCCCAGTGGAGTGGCAAAGGTCCCGGTGAGCGAAATGTATCGCTCCATCAGTGCCAGAAACAGGTTAGGGTTGGGAGGCAACCCAACACTCGTCGCGCTCACGGCAGCATACAGTCCTATGACCTCCAGCTCTCTTTGAAAATGCTTCAGAGCCCCGTCAACTAGGCAAGTCCATCGGAGGTTTGCTGGGGTGATCCACCCATTGCACCGAGGATTCTCCTTGGGGTATACTCCTCCTCGCACCATGAAGTCATTACAGCAAGTCGACAATTAGACCGGCTGGATCACTGAACTATCTTCACTCAGGACGCTGCCCAGGCACAGTCCCCTGAACAATGTCACGACGCCAGAAGGGCGGCTGACAAAAGACCCCTGGTCAGCTCCTTTCAGGTGAAAGATCAT
The DNA here is from genome assembly GCA_036927795.1 of Iris macrosiphon. Taxonomy (NCBI): domain Eukaryota; kingdom Viridiplantae; phylum Streptophyta; class Magnoliopsida; order Asparagales; family Iridaceae; genus Iris; species Iris macrosiphon. The sequence goes on from JAYESA010000003.1 coordinate 2,051,398, forward strand.
CCCCGGCTTGCCATGAAGATCGGGAGTCAGCGTCCACGACATCCTCCTGGAATGTGTGGCATGGAAGAAAGCCGAGATGGGATAATCTTTCGGCATCGTGGGCAGATACAAGACCACGCTCCCGGCGGGAAAAACCCAGGGTTCTCTCTTGGGCTTCGTCTGGGATTGTTTGTCTATCATATCCCCAAAGAGAAAGGCGGGCTTGATGTACTGCTCCCCGTCTACGTACGTTAGGGGCTCCCCGTTGATCATGCTCAGTAGCATTCGCTCGCCCTGAGCCGATATCAAGATCCCCCTTCCTTCAGGATACTGGGGTCCGGAGATAGGAAATGTCACGTGCGACAGATCCTCCAGGTAGTTCGAGTGCAGCATCCCGGCAGCAGAACCCATCACCTCAGCCAGTGGAGACTCATGCAAGTTAACTGCAAAAGTGCAAGGAAAATACGTCAATATAAATCTTGCAACACAAAGACCAAGAAACGACAGTCTGTGCTTTACGCCAAGACTGTACAAAATTTGGTCATTTTACGCCGGAAGTCACATCCTGAAGCGTAATTGGCGGTATACTGTCTGTGCTTTACGCTAGACTACCAAAATTCTAGTTATTACGCCGGAGGTCCCATCCAAAGCGTAAAACTAAAATTTTATAGTATACACCAAGTTTTCGGCAATCAGAGCTTTTACGCTCATAACTGCGAAAAACATGGAGTTTTTACGCTGGCACATTAGAAATATGGGCGTAAAAGATGAAAATGTCTTCGTGCGTCATCTTTCTCAAAGAGGCTATCAGCATAGAAGACGACCTAGCGCGGTCACGTTCAACGTGTGCGAAGGATTTTTTGTCATTCTTTGTCATCCCCAATGGCTATACCTCTAAGGCCGGGTGCGCTACTCGTCGGCAGGAGCCTTCGCTCAGAAGAAAGTTTACCTTGCCCGACCGAAGACTCTCTCGCTAGGGCCGAAGAACTAGAAGAAGAGCCTGTTCTCTTTCCCTTGGTGGAGGGGGTTTGTTTCGGCGCCATTTCTGAAAACTCGAATGCTCGAAGAAAGAACGAGGGGAAAAACTCAAACAATCGAGGCTCTCTTTCACAAAAGACGGATAAAAAGTTTTTCTTTCAAAAGCTTGGGATATATATAGAGTTCGGGTCGACTCCTCGAATCCTCAGATGGGCTCCTCGAAACCCCAATCAAATCTCACAAATTAAATATTTGGTTATGATTGGGTACTACGTCAGCCCACTACTCTCGAAAGACGGACAGTCAGCAAATTTGAAGAGTTTTTCGTGCAAAAGCAGGTCAGTGGTTCCTATGCTAAAGAGCTTTCTACGCTCGACAGCAACAGATCTACGGTTTTACGCTCGTAAGCTACAAGTCTATGGTTTTATGCCCGGATGCCTTTGTGCTCGGTAGCTTTATGCTCGAGAGGCTACAAACCTACGACTTTACGCTCAGCAGATACCAAATCGATGATCTCACGCTCGATGGTGTTTAGTTTTCGCTCGGAGGCAACAGATCCGCAACCTTATGCCCGAAAGATTTCTTTTATTCACAGGCTACAAATCTACAGTTCTACGCTAAGGAGCTTTCTACGCTCGACAGCAACAGATCTATGGTTTTACGCTCGCAAGCTATCAGTCTATGGTTTTATGCCCGGATGCCTTTGTGCTCGGTAGCTTTTACGCTCGAGAGGCTACAAACCTACGACTTCATGCTCAGCAGCTCCGAATCTACGATCTCACGCTCGGTGGCTTTCTACGCTCAATAGACTACGAACTTAGGATTTTCAGCTCATCTACACTACAGATCTCTGACTTTTCGTATATCCGAACAGCAAGGCGATCGATTACAGGAGTTCACACAGAAGATACTCCTTCTTGACCTCAACATATCCCAAGTACCCGAAGCATACAGAGTTCAAACATTAAGAAATTACTCTTCTCAGGTCAAATGGAGGTTCATCCAGACTCCAGTCTGAATATCTCGTCTATCAAGATGGCAATTCAGTTTGACAGCCATTTCTCGACCCTGTTCCAAGGGATTTTTGAGAAATCATTCTTGAAGACGAAGTATGAATAAAAATTCTGTTCATCAGAAGTAAAAACAACAGTTCAGAGCTCTACACGGTTCCTCAGTCCTAGCAGCAGGACAGTTCTAAATGTTCTAAATGCTCAACAGCGTTCTATGGATTATTCGCTATACGCAAAAGGACAGGACCTAACACTCTTTTAACGGAGTCAGCGTAAAGAATCAGACGTGTCGAAGCTACACATATTCAGACTTCATAGCAACGTACGGCAAAACGATCATATGCAGAGAAGAAAGACGATTTTTATTAAAGATTAAAGTCATGATTACATATGAGGGAAGTCCTGTCTACAAAGGGTTTTTTTTTTTCATGACTACATATGAGGGAAATCCCGTCTACAAAGGGCTTCCTCATCATCGTCGTCGGAAGATCGCCCCCAGAATCTGTTCTACCGGGTTCTCGTATCGGTGCAGGTCTTCCTCTTCTTCCATGGCAGTTCATCGACCACCACAGTCATGAACAAGAAGATCGATGGCGGGAGGATACAAAACTGGGCGTGCATAAATGATGCAGATCCCATGCTCCGTATGCCATGACCGATCCAGTTGAGGCTTCTTTAAGACCCAACTCGATCGAGGATAGCAGTTACAGTTTGTCTGCTCTTGTCTGCGGAGGTCTCAGGGGAAAATACACCGCTTGCAAGCCGTATGGTCAAATATGACCCTTTCCCTCTCCCGAAGAACCACCATACAAAGTTGCTGATTATCCCGAGCAAGGGAGGCTAAGATATCCTTCCATGATCCATCGTTGCAGTGGACACTTGCTCGAAGAGGCCGTCTTTTTCGGCTCCTTACACGCTGAAAGAACATGGTCTCCTTCTTCCTCAGATCGACCCGACGAACTCCGGCGATCATCTCTGCGTGGTGATGGGAATGTGGGGAGAATGGGTTAACTCCCCCAGCCTTTTTTATAGGCGAAAGGGGTCACACCGGTCCCCAATAAATCTGCCATAAAGTCAGCATCGACTGTTTCAACGCTCCATTCAGAAACGTTTTGAGCCACGAGGAGCGGTTCATGCTTCATTCAAAGCGTTCCAAATTCTGAGGAATTTGAAAGCTTTGAAGGGGGTCTTGTAGAAGCATGAAAAATATGCCGGATGACTATACGCGTCATATTGGTGCAGAGCAGCGTAAGCAGAAGCCTTCAGAGCCATCAAGCGTGCAACTGAGCTCTTTCGGCTAAAAAATAGCATGAAATACGAAAGCTCAAAGGACCATCCGCATAAGGCAGTACGTCCAAGCCGCTTTAGCGTAAATAGGGTGCTCCATCGCCTCCAGGGCGTAAAACTCATCCTCTTTCAGACGCAGCATTGAGGTGTACAAGAGACGCTTCATATTCTCTGAAGTGAACCTGTCAGACCCTGCAATGAAGATCCTACAATGAACCTAACGTCTGGACTTCTGACAAAGGGATACGGCTCGATTACCCAGACGACGGCTATAATGATGGCACAGCACTGCGACCCAGGCTGTCAAATACCGCCATCCCCTTTGCGTAAACTGCTTTTACAAGCACGAAGGGATACGCTGCCTTGTTTTACACAGGCAGACATGAGCTGTTTACGTTCTGCAGTAGACAAACCGCCTACCACATCAAAACCTGCACTCCGTACGGGGTCGAGGCACGTCTCTACGTTTAATGCACAGAGCGGTGGTAGTTTCTCAAGGCACGTCTCTGCGACTGATGCGCAGAAGGGGTTACAGACCTTCAAAGACACGCCTCCACATTTAATGTACAGGATGGTGGCAAATCTCGGCATTTAATGCAAAAGATTTGATTATATCTTCAAAAGCCGTAATTCCGGCTAAGACGTCCCCATTAGCACTCTGGCATGATACGCAGCGGCTTCTACGCCCATCCAGCTCCTACGTCTGCTCGGCCTCTACGCCTACTCGACTTCTATGCCTGCTCGGCTTCAATGCTCATCCGGCTCCAATGCTCATTTGGCTTCTACGCCTGCTCGGCCTCTGTGACCACTCGGCTTCTACGCCTACTCGGTCTCTATGACCACTCGGCTTCTACGCCTGCTCGGCTTCAACGCCCATTCGGCTTCTACGCCTACTCGGTCTCTATGACCACTCGGCTTCTATGCCTGCTCGGCTTCAACGCCCATTCGGCTTCCACGCCTGCTCGGCCTCTATGACCACTCGGCTTCTACGCCTGTTCGGCTTCTACGCCTATTCGGCTTCTATGCCGGTTTGATAACCATTTGGCTTCTATGCCATGGTGACAGACATTTGGCTTCTATGCCAACCTCTTCTACACAATGGATACCTACCTACGTGGCTTCTACGCCGTGATCTTCGTAGCGATTATACGCATTTTGTCCCTTAGTTGGACCTGCGTTACACGCTCATTCAAAGGATCATCTATACGCAGGCATTGGTTACTTTAACCGTTGTGTAAAAGGGTGTTGTACTTTCTACTCCTCGGTTTCTACACCGACGGAGTGGTCACTGTCACTAAAATCCTATAAATAGAGACCTCTATCAATGAGGAACAAGGTCGACAAAAAAGGAAAGATCGAACCAGAGGTCAAGAGAGAGAGAGAGAGAAAGAGAGAGAGAATCCGGAGCTCAGGTAGAGAGCAGGGATCGACGACTTTGGCATCGTGCATCCACCCTCTTTTGCAACCTTCGAAGCTGCTTCCTGTCTACTACGGCACTTCTTCAACATCGTGTGGTCCAAGGGCTAAAGTGATCGACTGCAGATCAGACACCTATAGCAATATTTACCCAGATTAAATAAATTGTACTCCCATATCCTCGTATAGGATTAAATTGTACAAGTTTGTTTGTAAACCAAAGAAGGCAGGTTTCGTATAAACCCCATCCTGAATACATTTTCCATTCTTTCGTTTAATACCACAAACAGCATGTTACTATTTGTCTCCTCCATGGCCGAACGGTCCCGGTGTCCCAGAGAAAATTTTGTTCGAGGAAACAAAACCATGTGCGCAACAGGTTATCCGTGACCAATGCAAACACCAAGTAGGTATAACAAGAGAATCGAGCATTCTCGTCCCACCAAACAATACTCGTCTCAATCCAATCAACTATCCATAACCATTCTCCAACTTATATCCCAAGGCACTATCTCAAGTTATCCCCATAGGCACTATGCCGCTTCTCGACACAGTGTTCCAATTAGTACAACATCCCTCGCTCAGAAACTATGTGGCATAATGCCCTCACCGATGCAGTTATCCGACTTCGAACTATAACTACACGCTTTGTATGACAAAGCGCCCAACTTGATACTCGTGCGCAATGTACGCTCGCTCGCCCACCCGAAGTACCTCGATGTTCTAATCAAGATGCTCCACTCAAACTCCAACTACCTAATGTAAAACCAGCTCAAGCCATAAATCATATCCAACCAAATGAAGCATACTCTATGCACGCTATAGTGTAGTGATTTCCAAGTTCTAGTCCAAGTGTTCAAGCCATTACGTGTGTTCCATATTATTAGGCATGCATGAGTAGAGTAGAAGGGACAGAGCCCACTCACAAGTTTGATTCTGTTAGTACTCTGCCTTGCCGATACGACCGGTCCCTTGAACCCGTGGTCCAATACAAAGCACAATCTACTCAATTGGTATGACCGTGCGAGCAGGTCGTGCTCTCCAAATCATCCGACCGATCGGATTAAGAAAGACGACATTATCGCTCCAATCCTGCTATCCAAGTACTACTCTAAACGAACACCTGATTCCATCGAACTCCACTTATGATATTCACATAAAACCAACTCAAATAAATACTTGCTCCCAAATTTAATAAATTAAAATATAACCAGCTATTGCCTCATTCAATCTGACTCAGTGTAATACACTGTGCGGTTGTGGGGCATTATAGCAGATGTCCACTGAGAAAAACTAGTGGGTTCCTTCTTCCCTGCTTATTATTTCATATTTTACTCATTTTTGGTGTTTAGACACCGGTACTTGTTAGTCGTATTTCTGGATATTTAGTTCCCTACATGATTGTAATTAATCAGGCTGCAGCTAATCATGGTCATGTCCTTGTTACTCTGCCAGTCTTCTTATTTTTGTACAGCTGCTTTCTTGAATATTATGGTAGAGAATTTGGGACGCCTTACTTCCTTGTCATATATATTCTATGTTTATTGTTCTTATTTGACTGATTGAGACAATAGATGCTCTGTGTGACCTTAAGTGACTTGCTTGTAGTATGCTGTCACGCTCCAGTCCCAATATACGTAGGACTAGGAATACGTAAGCATGGCAGCCGTATGTATATGTTAACTCCAATATATGGAAATCATAACACATACGTACGTTGTATTATGAACAATATCTCACAAGTGGTATATAATTATCATAAGTCACAGGGCATAACTAAATATCATCCACAGAATCAATTATAAATGAATAACCAATCAACTATATCACTAAATCAAGTATAAGATGCTTGATACGAAGAAGTAGTTGGGTGGAGACAAATCCACTACCGAACTAGAATATAAGAGAAATAAAATAAGTACATCTACTAATGATCAGAGAGGCTCGGAGAGACTACCTCCTCAAAATAGAATAGAGTAGTGAGTCCTGATCTGTGCTCCTGCAAATAGTCATGATCGTCTACACCTGGAAAGGGACCAGGTCCTCAGAGGGACGTAACAAGATACATGGAAGCATGCAATAAAGTAAATACTGAATAAATAAAGCGGGTGTGCTAACCATCTAAGTGAATGCAATGTGAGGACAACCTTGGTACGTATGGGTGGGTGTAGGCATAACGTCCACACTTTGAAGAGCATGGTATATGTACATGTAACGTCCATCATTCTGAAGAATGAGGTATTTGCAAATATATACTTCTGTATCGCTCCGAAGAACGCGGTATCTGTATAAAAGAAATCATTGGATCCGTAGCTCCTCTGGGTACTACATATTCTAATGTGTGTATCCCATACGCCTACTAGTTGTCCTCTCCGCCTAATGCCAATGTATAATTCGCAAACACGACGTGGACATCTCGTACTATAATACAAGTCGCTAAAAAAATATACAACTAAGCTAAATACTGTCACACGTGCTGCTCACACCGATGGCCAGTCGAGTATGAAGCACGCGTCCCTTCATGAACTCACTCTGTGACGTGAAATGATACGTGTCAAGGCCTGGGGACTCATATTGATAACTCCACAACTTTTGGTGCGTCCACTAGACACTAGGTCATACACAAGTCCTAACGTCAACGCCTTCGTTGACTGCACCCGAGTCTTTCTCGGACGCACACAGTTATATAATATTAAATCAATAAAATATTCAACTAAATAATATATGAATTTAAATAATACAACAAGGCAAGGTATACTTGTCTGGCAAGAAAGCTACGTAGTGTAAGCATCCAGACGTCAAGCACAAGGGATCATAAACCATGGCATCCGAATGAACGTCTCCGGATGCTGAAATAAACATCACCAACGTTCCCAGAATAAGCGAGATAGTCATAAAAGCCTACCCTTTCATCTAATTTAGACACAGGGGCAAAATGGTAATTTTGGGTTAAAACAGGTCCACTAGTGGGCCACTTTGCACCGAAAATTGTGCCAAAGTTAAAGATTTCTAAATGGGATAAATTATAGGTCAAATAAATTCTAAACGTCGATACGAACTCAACGGTATGTCCAATTTTGGATTTCGGTAAGCCGATCACAAATTTGCCCTTAAAGTCAAACCGTGGGGCCCGCGAATAAGCGGCTTGGTCAACTGTCTCAGAATTGCATGAAACTTGGGTCACAGGACTAGCGTGATACCAAGAATTCAATGGTGCAAGTTTTGTTGTATTCCGACGAGCGTATACAAAATGGGATGGTGTTTTATAAAAGTTACGATACGGGGACTTTTTACGGATACGAGTTGATTTCGACGTGCACACACGTCCAAATCATCTTTCGTAAAATCTCACTCGTCAGGATATACCATATGCACCTTTTGGTACAATTGGTACACGATGAGGTGGTCCCGTTTGGAGGCCTCACTCTGTATCACAAAATTTAAGTTTTAAATTTTAAAGTTTTTGGTCATTTTGGAGACCGAATAATTTAACACATAAAACGAATTAATAAAAACTAAAAGAATAAAAAAATTCTTGGTTATATTGAGAAGAAACCCCTTCAATTAGATTTTGAAAATATTAAACATGTTTATGGCAAATTGGGTGTGAACATGGAGGTTTGGGTTGAAGTTTCTGGACTGTTTTGGTCAGTTTTTCGGCCATTTTTCGGTCGATTTTTTGACCAATCAGGGACACAAAAACTCGTCCCGCTTGAAGAAAAGTCTTAGAGAGTTAGGTTGTGAACGTACACGGACAAACCGCTCGTAAAAAGAATCAAAAATAAGGGAGATATAATACCTTGAAGAGAGGGACGGAACTGCGCACATGTGTGCACGCGGGGCAGACGGACGGCAGTGCGGCGGCGGCCCGCGGCGGTGCGGCGGCACGGCGGTGAGGGGGCGAGGCGTCGAGGTCAGCCGGAGGTCAGGGCGTGGTCACCGTCGTCGGGGCTAGGGTTAGGGTTAGGGTTTAGAGTTTTTGTGATAATATATGTGTATATATATATTAGAGAGAGAAAGAGAGAGGTCTGGGTGGGGGTTCCTGCGGGTGAGGGGGGGATTAGGAATAGGGATCGTCGGTTGGTAGTTAGTTAGGGAATATATTAGGGTTTATATTTTTATGTTTATGTTTATCTTTTTCTTTTTATTTGTTATGGTTTTTTTGTTTTCTTTTTCTTTTTATTTTCTTTTTATTTATTTCTATTACTAATACTAATATTATTATTATCACTATTATTATTACTATTATTATTATTACTAACATTATTATTATTATCATTATTAAATATATTTATTAACATATATTCACATATATAAATGAGAAAAAATTAAAAAATAATATTGCACACAATAAATTCTAGAAAATTTTACTTTTATAAAGTTTTAATAAAAATACTACACACAAAATATTTTATAAAAATATTTTATAATTAATAATTAAACATTTATTTAGTTATATAAATCTAATAATTGTATTATCTAATTAACTAAGTAATTAATTAAATGGTTATCTACAAAATAGGATAATAGTATATAATATGCACATCTATAAAAAGAAAAAAGGCCTAACTTGGCACGGGAAATTATGGGATGTCAATTGTAAGAAGTTGGGATAGAAAATAACCACAAATAAATTATATATATAAATTATCTAAATATTTAATAATTAATCTATGGTCGTTACACTAATGTCATACTAACACCAAGGGATTGAATTTTTGTGCCACGAAAAGATCCTACAGGTAGTGTCTCTTGTGTTGGCTACTTCCTATGGAGGGGGATACAGATTTTGGGGCCATCCTATATTATTAATATCGAAACCACGGTAAAGTGTTCTAATAAAAATCATTGGATTTTAATTGATTTGAAAAATAATCTAAAACAAATACAAGAAATACAAATTACACACAAAATACCTATTTTTGGGTGAGGGGGTTTACAATCTACCCACCTTAAAAGAATTTCGTACTCGAAATTAAAAATAAGGCATGATTTGTTAAATCCTTCACATTCGTATATAAGGCAAGTAATCGCAATCTCTTCCAAAAATTTAAATAACGAAATCTTTTCAAACCAATCGCAATTACTTCAAATTTAAAATAACCACTGTTTAATCAAAATTCAACCAATCTAATCTATTCTTGATTTTTTAAATAATCAACATCTAATTTAAATTTATATGACATCCCACATCAAAATTTATATCACAATTTTTAACTATCATAATCTCCTCTAGACTTTGAACAATTAAACAATTCTAATCAAATCTTATTTCTATTCTCAACTTAAGAATTTCGTACTCTTCAAATTTTAAACTCAATTTCCATTCTCAACATTTCAAATAGATGATCCAACAATCAACATTCAACTTTTAATTCAAATCATCAAATTATAAAATTTTGAACTCAATTCACCAATATTCATGTTTAGAGTTCTATTTATTTTTCTCAAGATTTAAATCGTTGATTCAATCTTCAATATTCAAAATTTAAATCATGTGCTCAAAGTATAAATATTTGGTCCACAATATCAAGATTTCAAAATTTATTAAATCCTCGTCGTCTTAATCATTTTTCTTAAAATTTTTAAAATTAAAATGACTTAAATCCCTCAATCTAATCTTACTTGATCACAATCAAAAAAAATTTTGCCTCAAGTTGACAATGCGACTTCTACCCAACTTAGAATTTATCCATCTATCACATAAGGTTGTACATTTAAGAAAAACTTTCTCAAATTATTTAATCGTGTTATTCAATCCTCAAAAATTTTAACACTAAATATATCACATATGATATGCCCTTAATTACAAAAGATAGTCACTAAGTAATACGATTGGCCGATGGGGTAAATCTAGTACTCTCCGGGTATCAAACTTATACCAAGCACGAGCGTTCCTCTTTCCGAAAAAGAAAAAGACGAAAAACAATAATAAAGAATGGAAGGAGGAGGTGATAGAATACAAGTATGGGGTTCAAGAAGATTAAAGAATTCAAAAGGAAGTTGTCAAGGCAGAATCGATTCCCCTTTTTTGAATGTACAAGAATTTGTGGAGCTCAGCATAGATCCCGAGGGCACCGCAGACGAAGACCCATGAACCTCTCCTTAGCCATTTTGTTTCGGGTTAAGAAGTTGTGGATTGAAATCCTATTTTGGTAAATTTCTATTCGCATGTTCATATCATAACATTTATGTACATGATATGATATGCTCTGGCCTGTCTAGAGGAGAAGTATATTCATCTAACATGCTAAGTCAACTATATCTCAATCCACGTAAATTAGTATTACGAAAAGCGAACCAAGCGCACTAAGGTTAGCTAGACCATAATGCACCGATTCTAATTTTTGACAATGTATTAGTGTGTGCACCTAATAAAACATATATCATGATCAAGCTCGATAAAATAATAAGCTTGCAAAACTAGGCTATAATAGCAGCATAAGTCGAGGTAGTCCAAAAAATATAAGTACGTTGGATTATGATGAAAGAAGGTATAAAATAATTCAAGTTCACCAAGAAGATAAGACTCGTCCGGTGTTGTGCCTCTACAGTTGCCATACTAACTTCTTGTCTAAGTCTCTAGTCGACCAAATGGGGTATGGGCCTCTAAGTTCTACAGTCTGGATAAATACTATCTTCTTATGGTAGCATATAGTTAATGTCATTCAATTACACTTCATTAATGGGTCAAGAGGACTATGTGATACTTGGTTGTGAAGCATACTACCCAACTTACAAGAATTAACTAATAGTATAACCGTCTCAAGGGAAATGTACAAATTAACCTTGTCCTTGTAAATAAAGTAGAAACTCTTGTTAGGGTATAAAAGGAAAAGATCTAGGTACTTATTAAGGTATCCTATTGTATTATATAGGTAATGGTCATCTTAAGTCTTAACCATAGTGCTTATAGAACAAAAGTGTTAATACTAAGAATGGAGAAGTTACTGGCTCTCAAGTGAAAGAGGATATAACCTATATGGAGATATGTGGAACAGATTACTTGATTTGAAACTAAAGGATAATCATAAAATTATAATCTAGATGAACAACTCAAACTATCAAGTTCTATCTACAAAGCACATAATTTTAAAATTCAAGATTAACAACTATAATCCTAGCAAACTATATATATCCTAACATAAAATTAAACACTTGGCCTATAATCAGAAGGGTTAGGTGGCACGAATTGAAAGATGAAAGAAAATTTTAGTCGTCGTACAATTAGCAAGCGTTAAGATTTTGGAGGAATAAGATATGAAATTAAATAGGTAGACTCTTGATAATATCATGGTTTTCTAAGAAAATATGGTATGCTAATCTCTGTGTTCGAGGTGTGATCAAGGAAAATATTCTATTCATTCCTCGTAGCTTCCTAAGGTACTGTTCTGCTAATATTAAGACAATAAGCTAAATTTATCGTTCTCTAACACTATCTCACTATGAAAGTTAGGTTTAGTCCTAATATTCAACCTTGGATTTCTATTGGTTCCTCAATGCTAGGGTCAAACAATATGGTCAAATTTCTAACTAACCCTAGTAGTGTCTACACTACTCTCAAGTTCTTCATAAATATATTAAGGGATAATGGTCAATTAATCTACATGTAAGGGATACTAGGGTTCATTAGGTATTCTAAACTTAGTGATGCGTCAATATTCTAGTTGTATTCTTAGTAGGAATGTTACCCTAATTGTTACCCTAACAACAAGGATTCCTATATTCTAGCATAAGACTATACTCAAGGAACAATTAGGAAAGTACATGAATCAAGCATAATACAATTAATTAAATAGAACGGGTTGGAAGGAAGGTGAGTCATAGTCAAATGTGGATGATACCTAAAACTCTAATCCTAGGTGCAGGCTTGATCGGTACAGTAACGTAACCGAGACAATATACTCTAGACCTACATGGGCCACCATAAAAATATTTTACGCCCGGGTCCTAATATACGTAGGACTAGGAATACGTAAGCATGCCAGCCGTATGTATATGACAACTCTAATATATGGAAACCATAACACATATGTATGTTGTATTATGAATAATAATTCACAAGTGGTATATAATTATCATAAGTCATAGGGCATAACTAAATCTCATCCATAGAATCAATTATAAATGAATAACCAATCAACTATATCACTAATCAAGTATAAGATGCTTGATACGAACAAGTAGTTGGGTGGAGACAAATCTACTACCGAACTAGAATATAAGAGAAACAAAATAAGTACATATACTAATGATCAGAGAGGCTCGGAGAGAAGATCTCCTAAAAAGATAATAGAGTAGCAAGTCCTGATCCGTGCTCCTGCAAATAGTCATGATCGTCTATACCTGGAAAGGGACCAGGTCCTCAGAGGAACGTAACAAGATACATAGAAGCATGCCATAAGGTAAATACTGAATAAATAAAGGAGATGTGCTAACCATCTAAGTGAATGCAATGTGAAGACAATCTTGGTACGTATGGATATGTATAGGCATAACGTCCATACTCCGAAGAGCGTGCTATCTATATATGTAATGTGCATTATTCCGAAGAACGGGATATCTGCAAATATATACGTCCGTATCACTCCGAAGAACGCGGTATATGTATAAAGGAAGTCATTGGATCTGTGGCTCCTCCGGATACTACGGATTCCAATGTGTGTATCCTTTATGCCTACTAGTTGTCCTTCCTGCCCAATTCCAATGTACAAGTCACGAACACGACGTGGACATATCGTACTATAATGCAAGTCACAAAAGAAATATAAAACTAAGCTAAATACCGTCACACGTGCTGCTCATACCGATGGCCAGTCGAGTATGAAGCACGCGTCCCTACATAAACTCACTCTGTGACGTGCAATGATACGTGTCAAGGCCTCGGGAGTCATATTGATAACTCTATAACTTTTGGTACATCCACTAGACACTAGGTCAAACACAAGTCCTAACGTCAACGCCTTCGTTAACTACACCCGAGTCTTTCTCGGACGCGCACAATTATATAATATTAAAATAACAAAATATGCAACTAAATAATATCTGAATTTAAATAGTACAACAAGGTAAGGTATACTTGCCTGGCAAGAAAGTTGCGTAGTGTAAGCATCCAAACGTCAACCACAAGCGATTAGAAACCATGGCATCCGAATGAACGTCTCCGGATGATAAAATAAACATCACTAACGTTTCCAGAATAAGCGAGATAGTCAGAAAAGTCTACACTTTCGTCCAATTTGGACACAGGGGCAAAACGATAATTTTGGGTCCAAGCGGGTCCACATGTGGGTTACTTTGCACAGAAAAGCGTGCCAGAGGTAAAGGTCTCTAAATAGGACAAATTATAGGTCAAACAAATTCTAAATGTCGATACGAACTCAACAGTATGTCCAATTTTGGATTCCGGTGAGTCGATCACAAATTCGTCCTAAAAGTCAAACCTAGGGCCCGCGAATAGGCGGCTTGGTCAACTGTCTCAGAATCGCATGAAACTTGGGTCAGAGGACCAGCGTGATACCATGAATCCAATGGCACAAGTTTTATCGTATTCCGACGAGCGTACACACACGTCCGAATCAGCTTCCGTGAAAGCTTATACGTCAGGATATACCATACGCGCCTTTCGATGCAATTGGTATATGATGAGGTAGTTTCGTTTCGTGGGGCGCACTCCGTATCACAAAATTTTAGTTTTAAATTATCAAGTTTTTGGTCATTTTGGAGGCCGAATAATTTAACACATAAAACGAATTAATAAAAACTAAAAGAACAGAAAAATTCTTGGTTATATTGAGAAGAAGAACCTTCAATTATATTTTTAAAATATTAAACAGGTTGATGGCAAATTGGGTGTGAACATGGAGGTTTGGGTTGAAGTTTCTGGACTGTTTTGGTCAGTTTTTCGACCATTTTCCGGTCGATTTTTCGACCAATCCGGGATACGAAAACTCGTCCCGCTTGAATAAAAATTCTAGAGGGTTCGGTTGTGAACATACACGGATAAACCGTTCATAAAAAGAATCAAAAATAAGGGAGATATGATACCTTGAAGAGAGGGACGAAACTGCGCACATGTGCGCGCGTAGGGTGGATGGACGGTATTGTGGCGGCGGTCCGCGGCTATGCGGCGGTGCGGGGGCGGTGCCGTTGAGGTCGAGGCGTGGTCACCGGCGTCGGGGCTAGGGTTAGGGTTAGAGTTAGGGTTTAGAGTTTTTGTGATAATATATGTGTATATATATATTAGAGAGGGAGAGAAAGAGGTCTGGGAGGGGGTTCCTGCGGGTGAGGGGGAGGGTGGGATTAGGAATAGGGATCGTGGGTTAGTAGTTAGTTAAGGAATATATTAGGGTTTAGATTTTTATGTTTATCTTTTTCTTTTTCTTTTTCTTTTTCTTTTTCTTTTTATTTGTTTTGTTTTCTTTTTGTTTTCTTTTTGTTTTTGTTTTCTTTTTATTTATTTATATTACTAATACTAATATTATTATTATCACTATTATTATTACTATTATTATTATTACTAACATTAATATTATTATTATTATTATTATTATTATTATTATTATTATTAACTGTATATTTATTACATATATTAACATATATAAATGAGGAAAAATAAATTGTAGAAAAATTTACTTTTGTAAAGTTTTAATGTAAATACTACACACAAAGTATTTTATGAAAATATTTTATAATTAATAATTAAACATTTATTTATTTATATAAATTAAGTAATTGTATTATCTAATTAACTAAGTAATTAATTAAATGGTTATCCACAAAATAGGATAATAGTAAATAATATGCACATTTATGAAAACGAAAAAGGCCTAACTTGGCGCAAGAAATTATGGGATGCTAATTGTAGAAAGTTGGGATAGAAAAATAACCACAAATAAATTATATATATATATATATATATTATCTAAATATTTAATAATTAATCTATGGTCGTTACACTAACGTCATACTAACACCAAGGGATTGAATTTCTATGCCACGAAAAGATGCTATAGGTAGTGTCTCCTGTGTAGGCTACTTCTTATGGAGGAGGATACAGATTTTGGGGCCATTCTATATTATTAATGTCCAAACCACGGCAAAGTGTTATAATAAAAATTATTAAATTTTAATTGATTAAAAAAATAATCTAAAACAAATACAAGAAATACAAATTACACACAAAATACCTATTTTTGGGTGAGGGGGTTTACAATCTACCCAACTTAAAAGAATTTCATCCTCGAAATTAAAAATAAGGCATGATTTGCTAAATCGTTCACATTCGTATATAAGGCAAGTAATCGCAATATCTTCCAAAAATTTAAATAACAAAATCTTTTCAAATCCATCACAATTACTTCAAATTTAAAATAACCACTGTTTAATCAAAATTCAACCAGTCGTAATCTATTCTCGATTTTTTAAATAATCAACATCTAATTCAAATCTATATGACATCCCACATCAAAATTTATATCACAATTTCTAACTATCATAATCTCCTCTAGACTTTGAACAATTAAACAATTCTAATCAAATCATATTCCTATTTTTAACTTAAGAATTTCGTACTCTTCAAATTTTAAATTAAATTTCCATTCTCAATATTTCAAATAGATGATCCAACAATCAACATTCAACTTTTAATTCAAATTATCAAATTATAAATTTTGAACTCAATCCACCAATGTTCATGTTTAGAGTTCTATTTATTTTTCTCAAGATTTAAATCGTTGATTCAATCTTCAATATTAAAAATTTAAATCATGTGCTCAAAGTATAAATATTTGGTCCGCAATATCAAGATTTCAAAATTCATTAAATCCTCACCGTCTTAATCATTCTTCTAAAAATATCTAAAATTAAAATGACTTAAATCTCTCAATCTAATCTTACTTGATCACAATCAAAAAAAAATTTACCTCAAGTTGACAATGTGACTTCTACCAAACTTAGAATTTACCCATCTATCACATAAGGTTGTACATTTAAGAAAAACTTCCTCAAATTATTTAATCGTGTTATTCAATCCTCAAAAATTTTAACACCAAATATATCACATATGATATGCCCTTAGTTACAAACGATAGTCACCAAGTAATACGATTGGCCTATGGGGTATATCTAGTACTCTCCGTTTGTAACGCCCCACAATCGTACGGTGCGTTATGCTGAGTCAGATTGAATGAGGCAATAGCTGGTTACATTTTAATTTCTTGGATTTGGAAACAAGTATTAATTTGAGTTGGTTTTATGTGCAGATCGCTAGCGGAGTTCGATGGAAATCAGGTATTCGTTCAGAACAGTACTGAGATAGCTGGATTTGGAGCGATAATGCAGTCTTCCTTAGTGGCGTGCTGTCGTAGGCACCCAAAAATAAAACCTTTACTCTTAAAATAATATGTAGTAGTGAGAGTAAGGATCGTTCCCACGAAGAGTAATTAGTTTGATCTTTATGCTATGTGAAATAAGATAGGGGAAGAGTTTTGGATCAAAGCAATTTAAAAAGTGCTAAAAATAATTAAAGTATTAAAATAATCAAAGGAAAAAAAATGTTGGTCTCAGTCAACATCCACCATTGGAATCTTAAAACTGATCATCGATGCAAGTATATATTAATTCATTCTTTGAATATTCATCGTTGGAATTATTTTCCTATCTTCTTTAGCCACAGTTAATTAAAAACAAGCGATCTAATTAACCTTAACTACTAAACAACCCCAGACAAGCGCTAAAGGTTTAATCTAGTAGCGTATTAAACTCGATGAGATCGATGAAGCAAAACAACACAAGCACAAGCGGTTGCATTTAATTTTGTCAAAAGTTTTTCTCCTAAGATCTAATAAAACAAAGCAGTTCATTAAATCTTGGTTGCTTCACAAATTAGAGGGATCGAACAATTACGGATTCGATATCTAATTTAGCATTAGATTGTCAGAAATAATAAACTAGCATGCATCCTAGTCATTAAACAAAACAATCATGAAAGTAGGCATAGAAAAACATTCAATACTCAAAGCATAAATCAAGCATATAAAAATAATTTAGATCTCAAAAGTTTTATTCATTCCGAGGCTTCCGTTTCCTTCGACCAACAAGACTTTAGCCGCACATATTCATGAAAACTTCAAAAGAATATTGGAGAAGAGAAAGAAGAGTTATGTGTTGTTCTCCATTTCCTCCTGATCTCTATCCCTTTTATAGACT
The DNA here is from genome assembly GCA_036927795.1 of Iris macrosiphon. Classification (NCBI taxonomy): domain Eukaryota; kingdom Viridiplantae; phylum Streptophyta; class Magnoliopsida; order Asparagales; family Iridaceae; genus Iris; species Iris macrosiphon. The sequence goes on from JAYESA010000003.1 coordinate 2,069,277, forward strand.
CTAAATTAGTGTTTGAAGATCACAATATCTTCCCACAAATCCTCTAATAGTTACAACAACCCAAACAATAAAATAAAATCTTTGAATAAGTTGGGAAATAGTTATTTTAGCTCCACTTTTTGTGCACAACATAGTTGACTCAATCTTCAAGCGTAATTTGGTCCATGATGCAGCCAGAATATCGGGAAACTCAAAACAACAAAATTGTGCCTCTATCACTTAGCTTTTCGAATCAATTTGGATCAGCTCAATTGGACTTCGGATGAGCAAGTCATGACTATTTTGCTACAAGGTGTCAGAATTGTCCAAAATTGATAATTAGCTCCATATTGCTTTTAGTGACTCTAATTGCATCCTAAATCAAAATATAAAAGTAATGAGTATCTTTAGACATTAAATGAGCATAAAGGAGTATATATTAAGGAATAAAAATATAATATTTTATGTTTTCATCAAATACCTCCACACTTAACCTTTGCTCGTCCTTGGGCGAAACTCTAATTTATTTTTCAAAAAAGAAATCTAGGTTGCAATATCATAAATAAATAAAAACCAAGCTCTTCAAAAATCATAATATATCATGAACATATATTTTTAAACAACTTCTAATTACTTAGTAGGTATTTTTACTTGACAAATGGAGTAAACTAAATAGGTAGACCCTCACGGAATAAATACTCAACTCTCATGTGTTTGAAGGTATATATTTTACTCAAATTCATTCCAGAAGAAATGATCTACCATAAGCTTGCATATCTTCTCATTCTCCACCACTGGGATCACATGCATAACATAAATCAAAAGGACTTTTCATGGGTTGTAACGTGGCTTAGGATTAAGGTGGGATATATTTGGGAGTGTAGCTCAAAAGCCATCAAAACTAGTGGAGCAAAATTGAATTAACTTAATCTCAATATAAAACATGTAAAATCAATCACTCCATTTTGCAACATCTTCAATTTGGCTTTTAAAGCATTTAAACAATGTAAAACAACTTCCATCCTTATTTTTTCTTTTCTTTTTTTTTTCTTTTTTTTCTCTCTTTTTTTATAACAATAATGGAACTTAGGAAATTTGAGGATGAAAATATGTTCCATTTTATGGGTTGTAACCAAACCATAAATTTAGACACCCCCACTCTTATTTTTCCGTACACCCATACATATCATATTGATCAACAATGCTCCACTAGCTTTGCGACTTGGGTAAAGGTATAAATATTATTGGTTGAAAGCTTGTAATGTGGGTATACCAAGAAAAAGGCAATAAAGCTCAAAGGGGTTCAACAAAAAGAAAATTAATTACAAGGTGGGCTATTTGGCTTATGTAACGTATAACAAAGATGGCTTTAATCATGTTCATGCATGCATGTGTCAATGTGACCTCGAAGAGAATCAAAGCAAGTTCTAGAGAAACAAATCAGTGGAAGAATATCTCTCATGAAAGAATAATGAGACTGATGTGTCAGTCTAAAGGCTCAAATCCTCACTGACTTTTGTCTACCAATTTAGATACTACCATTTTTAATAAAAAATAACTAGACTAATTAATTCTAAGTTGAAAAAAAATTTATTTCTTCAATCATGTTATGAATTTTTCAAATTTAGTTTAATCTTACTCATGACATACACAACCAAAAATCATTAAAAACCACAAAAACAAAATCCTTTTATTTATAAAAACAAATCTCAATTATTATTATTATTATTTTTTTTTTGAGAAAAACACAAACTCAAACTGCTTAAAAAAAAATTAAATATTCCCCCACACTTAAAACAGACATTGTCCCCAATGTATGATTAAATGCAAATAAAAGACAAAATAACAAAAAATAAAATGCGAGAATAAAAATAAACTTTCCTTGGGTTGCCTCCCAAGCAGCGCCTTTGTTTGATATTGTCGTTGGCTCGACTCTATGCACACTTGATATAACTAGGCAGGAGTTTCAAGTCTAGAATGCATACCTGCAAAACAGAAGGTAAAGATTTTTTGTCATTAATTGGAAACAAAATATATGGAATGTTACCTGACTGTTATCTTATTGGAAGATCGTTCAACACTGCAATAGTTTTATGTAAGTGAGTACTCAAAGTTAACTCATATTCTTTCTCAAAATTCTCACTGATGGCAACTTTTACTCCATCTTTTCCATCAAGTTTAAAAACTTCTTTTCCATTAGGTACTACATCGTCGTTAGGAATGTTCGTGTCTGCAACGATATTTTTCTCTTCTTCTTCTTTTGACGATGCACATGCTTCTTTTTCTGGAATTTCAACTTCTTTACAACTTCTCAAAATGATTGAACTTACAGTTTCTTTTGGATTTACTATCGTTTTAGATGGTAAGTTCTCCAAGCTTTGTGCCTCTAGCTTATTAACTGCAGTTGTCATTTGACTCATTTGATTGTTCAAACTTTCGATACTAGCCCTCGTCTCCTGTTGAAATTGTAAATTATTAATGACAATAGACTTAACAATATCTTCTAAAGACATACCAGAACTAGAAGTTTGGCTTGGTTGTAGGTATTGCTGCTTGTATTTATGGTAACTTGGGCAATTTTGAGTTGCTGGTTGATTTAATTCTGGACTCCCATAGGTGAGATTTGAATTATCTCTCCATCCTATGTTGTACGTGTCTGAATAGGAATCATACTTCATTTCTGGTAGTCCAAGAAAACCACATTCCGTATTCACTTGTTCATTGGACTCCTCTTGGAGAGTTGGAGACATATCGGTTGGATGCCCAGATACTAGACAAATCCTACAAGCCTTTGTTGTTTTCATGTTACCTACAACCATCTGACGAACAAGAGAAGTTAAACAAGAAATTTGTTGTTCTAAGGAAGAAACATTTACCTCATCAGCATGCCTAGATGGAAGATCTAGCAAAGTGCCAAATATTTGAGAATTGGCCGCCATTTCCTGTTACCGATTTTTTTTTTTTTTTTTTTGCTAATAGGAAAAAAATTATTTGATCACAAGAACGAAATAAAGATCACAAAAAGCACAAAAATCAACTAAAATTACTCCTCGGCAACGGCGCCAAAATTTGGCGCTTCGTAGGCACCCAAAAATAAAACCTTTACTCTTGAAATAATATGTAGTAGTGAGAGTAAGGATCGTTCCCACGAAGAGTAATTAGTTTGATCTTTATGCTATGTGAAATAAGATAGGGGGAGAGTTTTGGATTAAAGTAATTTAAAAAGAGCTAAAAAATAATTAAAGTATTAAAATAATCAAAGGAAAAAAAACGTTGGTCTCAGTCAACATCCACCATTGGAATCTTAAAACTGATCATCGATGCAAGTATATATTAATTCATTCTTTGAATATTCATCGTTGGAATTATTTTCCTATCTCCTTTAGCCACAGTTAATTAAAAAAAAGTGATCTAATTAACCTTAACTACCAAACAACCCCAGACAAGCGCTAAAGGTTTAATTTAGTAGCGTATTAAACTCGATGAGATCGATGAAGCAAAATAACACAAGCACAAGCGGTTGCATTTAATTTTGTCAAAAGTTTTTCTCCTAAGATCTAATAAAACAAAGCAGTTCATTAAATCTTGGTTGCTTCACAAATTAAAGGGATCGAACAATTACGGATTCGATATCTAATTTAACATTAGATTGTCAGGAATAATAAACAAGTATGCATCCTAGTCATTAAACAAAACAATCATGAAAGTAGGCATAGAAAAATATTCAATACTCAAAGCATAAATCAAGCATATGAAAATAATTTAGATCTCACAAGTTTTTATTCATTCCGAGGCTTCCGTTTCCTTCGACCAACAAGACTTTAGCCGCACATATTCATGAAAACTTCAAAAGAATATTGGAGAAGAGGAAGAAGAGTTGTGTGTTGTTCTCCATTTGCTCCTGATCTCTATCCCTTTTATAGACTCTAAATTAGTGTTTGAAGATCACAATATCTTCCCACAATCCTCTAATAGTTACAACAACCCAAACAATAAAATAAAATCTTTGAATAGGTTGGAAAATGGTTATTTCAGCTCCACTTTTTGTGCACAACATAGTTGACTCAATCTTCAAGCGTGATTTGGTCCATGATGCAGCTAGAATATCGGAAAACTCAAAACAGCAAAATTGTGCCTCTATCACTTAGCTTTCCGAATCAATTTGGATCAGCTCAATTAGACTTCGGATGAGCAAGTCATGACTATTTTGCTACATGGTGTCAGAACTGTCCAGAATTGATAATTAGCTCCATTTTGCTTTTAGTGACTCCAATTGCATCCTAGATCAAAATATAAAAGTAATGAGTATCTTTAGACATTAAATGAGCATAAATGAGTATATATTAAGGAATAAAAATATGATATTTTATGTTCTCATCAAATACCCCCACACTTAACCTTTGCTCATCCTCGGGCGAAACTCTAATTTATTTTTGAAAAAAGAAATCAAGGTTGCAATATCATAAATAAAAAAAAATAACCAAGCTCTTCAAAAATCATAATATATCATGAACATATATTTTTAAACAAATTCTAATTATTTAGTAGATATTTTTACTTGACAAATGGTGTAAACTAAATAGGTAGACCCTCACGGAATAAATACTCAACTCTCATGTGTTTGAAGGTATATATTTCATTCAAATTTATTCCAGAAGAAATGATCTACCATAAGCTTGCATATCTTCTCATTCTCCACCACTGGGATCACATGCATAACATAAATCATAAGGACTTTTCATGGGTTGTAACGTGGCTTAGGATTAAGGTAGGATATATTTGGGAGTGTAGCTCAAAATCCATCAAAACTAGTGGAGCAAAATTGAATTAACTCAATCTCAATATAAAACATATAAAATCAATCACTCCATTTTGCAACATCTTCAATTTGGCTTTTAAAGCATTTAAACAATGTAAAACAACTTCCATCCTTATTTTTTCTTTTCTTTTTTTCTTCTTTTTTTTTCTTTTTTTTTTATAACAATAATGGAACTTAGGAAATTTGAGGTTGAAAATATGTTCCATTTTGTCGGTTGTAACCAAACCACAAATTTAGACACCCCCACTCTTATTTTTCCGTATACCCATACATATCATAATGATCAACCATGCTCCACTAGCTTTGCGACTTGGGTAAAGGTATAAATATTATTGGTTGAAAGCTTGTAATGTGGGTATACCAAGAAAAAGGCAACAAAGCTCAAAGGGGTTCAACAAAAAGAAAATTAATTACAAGCTGGGCTATTTGGCTTTTGTAACGTATAACAAAGATGACCTTAATCATGTTCATGCATGCATGTGTCAATGTGACCTCGAAGAGAATCAAAGCAAGTTCTAGAGAAACAAATCAGTGGAAGAATATCTCTCATGAAAGAATAATGAGACTGATGTGTCAGTCTAAAGGCTCAAATCCTCACTGTTTTTGTCTACCAATTTAGATACTACCATTTTTAATAAAAAATAACTAGACTAATTAATTCTAAGTTGAAAAAAAATATTTATTCAATCATGTTATGAATTTTTCAAATTTAGTTTAATCTTACTCATGACATACACAACCAAAAATCATTAAAAATCACAAAAACAAAATCCTTTTATTTAAAATAAATCTCAATTATTATTATTATTATTATTATTATTATTATTATTTTTGAGAAAACCACAAACTCAAACTACTTAAAAAAAAAATATTTCTCCCACACTTAAAACAGACATTGTCCCCAATGTATGATTAAATGCAAATAAAAGACAAAATAACAAAAAATAAAATACGAGAATAAAAATAAACTTCCCTTGGGTTGCCTCCCAAGCAGCGCCTTTGTTTAATATTGTCGTTGGCTCGACTCTATGCACACTTGATATAACTAGGCAGGAGTTTCAAGTCTAGAATGCATACCTGCAAAACAGAAGTTAAAGGTCTTTTGTCATTAATTGGTAACAAAATATATGGAATGTTACCTGACTGTTGTCTTTTTGGAAGATCGTCCAACACTGCAACAGTTTTATGTAAGTGAGTACTCAAAGTTAACTCATATTCTTTCTCAAAATTCTCACTGATGGCAACTTTTACTCCATCTTTTCCATCAAGTTTAAAAACTTCTTTTCCATTAGGTACTACATCGTCGTTAGGAATGTTCGTGTCTGCAACGATATTTTTCTCTTCTTCTTCTTTTGACGATGCACATGCTTCTTTTTCTGGAATTTCAACTTCTTTACAACTTCTCAAAATGATTGAACTTACAGTTTCTTTTGGATTTACTATCATTTCAGATGGTAAGTTCTCCAAGCTTTGTGCCTCTAGCTTATTAACTGCAGTTGTCATTTGACTTATTTGATTATTCAAACTTTCGATACTAGCCCTCGTCTCCTGTTAAAATTGTAAATTATTAATGGCAATAGACTTAACAATATCTTCTAAAGACATACCAGAATTAGAAGTTTGGCTTGGTTGTAGGTATTACTGCTTGTATTACTGGTAACTTGGGCAATTTTGAGTTGCTGGTTGATTTAATTCTGGACTCCCATAGGTGAGATTGGAATGATCTCTCCATCCTATGTTGTACGTGTCTGAATAGGAATCATACTTCATTTCTGGTAGTCCAGGAAAACCATATTCCGTATTTACTTGTTCATTGGACTCCTCTTGGAGAGTTGGACAAATATCGGTTGGATGCCCTGATACTAGACAAATCCTACAAGCCTTTGTTGTTTTCATCTTACCTACAACCATCTGATGAACAAGAGAAGTTAAACAAGAAATTTGTTGCTCTAAGGAAGAAACATTTACCTCATCAACATGCCTAGATGGAAGATCTAGCAAAGTGCCAAATATTTGAGAATTGGCCGCCATTTCCTGTTACCGAATTTTTTTTTTTTTTTTTTTGCTAATAGGCAAAAATTATTTGATCACAAGAACGAAATAAAGATCACAAAAAGCACAAAAATCAACTAAAATTACTCTCCGGCAACGGCGCCAAAATTTGGCTTGCTGTCGTAGGCACCAAAAAATAAAACCTTTACTCTTGAAATAATATGTAGTAGTGAGAGTAAGGATCGTTCCCACGAAGAGTAATTAGTTTGATCTTTATGCTATGTGAAATAAGATAGGGGGAGAGTTCTGGATCAAAGCAATTTAAAAAGAGCTAAAAATAATTAAAGTATTAAAATAATCAAAGGAAAAAAAATGTTGGTCTCAGTCAACATCCACCATTGGAATCTTAAAACTGATCATCGATGCAAGTATATATTAATTCGTTCTTTGAATATTCATCGTTGGAATTATTTTCCTATCTCCTTTATCCACAGTTAATTAAAAACAAGCGATCTAATTAACCTTAACTACTAAACAACCCCAGACAAGCGCTAAAGGTTTAATCTAGTAGCGTATTAAACTCGATGAGATCGATGAAGCAAAACAACACAAGCACAAGCGGTTGCATTTAATTTTGTCAAAATTTTTTCTCCTAAGATCTAATAAAACAAAGCAGTTCATTAAATCTTGGTTGTTTCACAAATTAGAGGGATCGAACAATTACGGATTCGATATCTAATTTAGTATTAGATTGTCAGGAATAATAAACTAGTATGCATCCTAGACATTAAACAAAACAATCATGAAAGTAGGCATAGAAAAATATTCAATACCTAAAGCATAAATCAAGCATATGAAAATAATTTAGATCTCACAAGTTTTTATTCATTCCGAGGCTTCCGTTTCCTTCGACCAACAAGACTTTAGCCTCACATATTCATGTAAACTTCAAAAGAATATTAGAGAAGAGGAAGAAGAGTTGTGTGTTGTTCACCATTTCCTCCTGATCTCTATCCCTTTTATAGACTCTAAATTAGTGTTTGAAGATCACAATATCTTCCCAAAAATCCTCTAATAGTTATAACAACCCAAACAATAAAATAAAATCTTTGAATAAGTTGGAAAATGGTTATTTCAGCTCTACTTTTTGTGCACAGCATAGTTGACTCAATCTTCAAGCGTAATTTGGTCCATGATGCAGCCAGAATATCGAAAAACTCAAAACAGCAAAATTGTGCCTCTATCACTTAGCTTTCCGAATTAATTTGGATCATCTCAATTGGACTTCGGATGAGCAAGTCATGTCTATTTTGCTACATGGTGTCAGAACTGTCCAGAATTGATAATTAGCTCCATTTTACTTTTAGTGACTCCAATTGCATCCTAGATCAAAATATAAAAGTAATGAGTATCTTTAGACATTAAATGAGCATAAATGAGTATATATTAAGAAATACAAATATGATATTTTATGTTCTTATCACTTAGTCCGATCGGTCGGATGATTTGGAGAGCACGGCCTGCTCGCACAATCATACAAGTTGAGTAGATCGTGCTTTGCATTGCACCACGGGTTTAAGGGATCGGCCGTATCGACAAGACAGGATGCTTAACGGAATCAACTTGGTGAGTGGTCTCTGTCCCTTCTCCTCTACTCCTTCATGCCTAATAATATGGAAAATACGTAAAGGCTTGAACACTTGGACTAGAATATGGAAATTACTACACTGAGGCGTGCATAGAGTGTACGCCGTTTGTTTGGATAGGTTTATGGCTTGATTGGTTTTTGTATTGGGTAGTTGGAGTAAGAGTTTGATTACATTTGGGGCAGTTGGAGAAGCAGTTGGAATGATATATCTTGGTTGGAACATCGGGAATTCGGGCGAACGAGCGTGCATCCGTGCACGAGTATCACTTAGACGCTTTGTCAAGCAAAGCGTGTAGTTGTGATTCGAAACCGAGCAACTGCATCAGCGAGGGCATTGTGCCCCTATTGGGGCATTGTGCCATGAGATTGTTCTGAGCGAGGGATGTTGCACCAATTATAAATATTATGTCGAGAAGCGACATTGTGCCTATTGGAATAACTTGAGATTTGTGCCTTGGGCTATATGTTGAAAGAATGGTCATGGATATTTGGTTATGGATATTTGGTTGGATTTTGATTGGATGAGTCTAGGATCGCTTGGTGGGGCGAGAATGTTCGATCCTCTCGTCATACCTACTTGGTGTCTGCATGTCACGGACAACCTGTGTTGCACAGGGTTTCGTCTCTTCGAACGGGATAGGCTCTGGAGCACCGGGACCGTTCGGCCATGGAGGAGACAATGGTAACGTGCCTTGGGGGCGGTGTCGGTAGCTCGATACGACCAGGCAGGGTAGCTACTCAGTCTGGATCGGGTAGAACTGTACTTGATCAGTCCGATCAACGTCCTTTATAGCTTGGCCAGTGACTTCATATAGATAAGAGTTGGTTTGCTTTACTTTGGTTTAATTTGTGATTTTCGCGTTGGCGGCGGCCACCTTGCCTCGGCAAGAGTGTGCATATCGAGATTGGATTATAGTTTGGATTAAGGATGGATATCGAGGCTTGGATGGTGGTTTGATAGATTCTCGTGTTGCTTGGGTTTAAGTATGATAGTTTGCATGTTAGTTTCCTTCGAGTTGGTTATATATTGCTTGTCGATTGGTTTGAGTTGAATGCTTGCATGCTTAACCTGCTTTATAGTTTTCCTTAACATGTCATCCCTATGCCATGAAATGAATCTAGGATTCAAATAAAAAGATCACCATATAACTGTTTGTATTCACTATTTTACTTAGTGTCGGCTTAGACGAGTAGGTTGTCCCGCTCACCAGTACGGCCGTGTACTAACCCACATTTGTGGGTATTATTTTAGGTACGTAGGTGTAGTGGCACTGCTTGGATATACGGGACATAATGTATGAACGGTAAGTACCTTTATGGGCTAGAGAAAAGGGCAAAAGTATTACATCGCCTTTGTGGCATTTTATTTGGATCCTATCGAGATCTTCGCTGCTTATACTCTGATGTGTGCTTGGTACACAATACTTGACTTTCATTGCAACTTGGTCATTTCTATGATAACTTTGGTGTTTGACAACATCGCCTTGTACGAGCGCAACTCGAGGCTCGTATGGCATCACGTCCCGATGAGAACGATTGTCCTGCGGGAGCGCTGCAATGTGATGATTCACGTTCAGCGGGGACTATTGAGCTTGCGGGAGATTGGGGCATGACATATTGGTATTAGAGCGCCCGGTTCATTTTTTCGAACTTGGTCCTTCGCTTTATCACAAATTTTAAATAGCTTTCGTATGTCGTTTAGCTCTTGGCTCTACTTAGTGCCGCATTGGATGTTTCATGTAATAAGTCTATATATTTCTGGTTGTGGCTGCATATTGTGCTTCATTTCATTGCTTTTTGTTGGTTTTTGTTAGATCGCTTAGCATCGTTAGGCGTTGTTGTATTCGTGCAGTAAGTTACGTGGCGCATTGGCTGAGCAGGTTTGAGTTTGGCTTAGGAATATCTGGATAACCTTACATGAGTTGCTCGTACAACAAATGTGAGGAACTATTCGGTATTGGGTTGGATTACTTGGAAGAGATCGTTGCACGGGTTGGTCGTGTTCCGAAAGTATCAGACGGTTTAAGAATAGCTGGAAGCATTGAGAATGGAACATAGCATAAGTTGTATAGCGAGATTGATAGAAAGAGTTAGATGGTTCAGGCATTGCCTGAGTTTCGTGTCAGACTTGAGTTGGGGATGGCAGGATCACGCATTGGGATGGTTCAAAATAGATCATGGATCAGTGCAAAGGAATCGTAATGCGAGTAGCGACTTGATTCAGAGTGGTATATGGGATACCACATTGTGAGCAAGGCATTAAAATATTTTGGATAGACATTAATGGAAATTGCCTCAACGGACACGGGTAACAGGAATACAAGTTGGTTGGTGCACATCGGCTGAGTTAGGAAGAATGAAAAAATTGGAGCAAGCGAATATTGAGTTGAGCATAATCGAGAACGGACTTGTGCAAATGAAAGTATCGTTGGACTTGGGTGATGGGCAAGATCGGAATAAGCAATGGGAATAACTGTTTGGAATTTAAAGGATTGAGGCAAACCAAGCATTACAAACAGTTAAGATTGTTCATATGGAAAGATGAATATCAGAGTACAGCTTACAAGATGTGAAAGTTCGGTGGAGCATTCATGAATGCAAAGAGAGAGTTGAGCATAAGGAACAAACAGTTGGGATACGCTTGCGAAACGATGGGTTAATCGAAGGATAGCGAGCACGGACTATAAAATTATGGAAACACATAGGAGCAATTGGTTGAGAAATGAACATGACTTGGTTTGGAGGGGCAGTGCGATGGATTCACACGAACTTAAAGTATTTTGGATATTGGCACTCGGGAAGTTTGACTCAGGTTTGGCAAAAGTAAAAAATTTGGCGGAATGGTGCAACGATGGTAGACGGATTCTTTGAAAGACATAAACAGGCATGAGGCAAGTCTAGCTGATGTTAAGTCAGATTGGAAATTTATACTTGCAGTACTGAGGCGGATTGAGGCAACAAGTATAGTCAATATGGATTTAAAATTTATGTTGGAACTGATGCACGAGTTATTGAGAGTGTGTGGACTAATCAGAACATAGAGAAATTAAGACAGGCTAAAGAATGGAACGAGGGCAAGGATTGTGGCGGATGGACTTTTGAAGATAGCAAAATGAAAGAGCAACGTTGGAGCAAATCACAGTGTTGCTCGAGAAAGTTGGACGTACATTATGGAACGCGGCAAACGAATAAGAATTTGGAGCAAGTCTTGGGTTTCAAAAATCATTGCAAGTGGTAGTGCGAGTAGTCGAACATGACAGTTCAAAAAATTTGATGGATTCAGGGTAGAACGACGGATTTGATGGAGGACGGTTTCAACGAGCGCAGTTCTCAAATTATGACATGGATAGATAGTAAGACTCTAGGTGGTTAAGCGGCGTTTGGTTGACAGATTATCAGAGGTAGTGCATGAAGTGCTCAAATTTGAAAGTTTGTCCGAATGGAATGGTTGGATTATGGCTCAGATTTGCAGATGAGATATAGTATGGTTCATAGTAACTGTCCATCATGATATTATCGAGCGTAGCTTCGGGATAGCTGACCCTAGCGACTTGACCGCCAAATCAGAGATGAATATTGTAGACCCATAGAATGACCCTTGTGGTGGCGCATTTGGGAATGCGTTGAAGTGATGGTGGGAATGGCCTAAGTCAACTGATGAGATTCGGAGTCGCAGATTTTTGCAGATAGCATCGCCTCTGACTCGTCGTGCCCCGGAAGGGAATAGCATTCATATGAATTGACGATTGTGAAACTAGCTTGTGAAGTTAAAACAGCAGCTCGTTCAGATCAAATTATTGCAATAATAGAAGGGACAGATGTGCCTCAAATCTACAAGATGCATCAAATGCTAGTCTGGGATGCGTGCTCGTACAGAAGGCAAAGGTGATATCCTGTTCTTTGAGGCAGTGGAAGCAGGGCGAAGAACTATTCCATGCACAACCTAGGAATTATGGCGAGTGTGTCCACGTTGAAATCGTGGCGACACTATCCCTTTGGTGTGGCGGCGAGATCTTCATGGATCACATAAACCTCAATATATATGTTCACCTAGTGAGGTATTGAGATTTGAGGAAAAGGTGTTGGGCAGAGCTGATCTAAAAGCAAGTTGATATTTGGGTAAGTCGCCTAGCTGGGGTAGTATCAGTTGAGATGATCATTCGGAGCATGAGATTATATTTGGAGATGGTGCTAGTGTGGATTCAAAAATAGTTGGATGGATTGAGTTGGAGCACGAACTAATTTGAGTCAGGTGGAAAGATCATCGGTGGGAAATCATCATACTTGAGGATAGTGCTTGTGCGAATATGTTGGAATGAAAGTCAGAATTGGTTCAATTGGAAGTAAAGCAAATGAGTGCCTCGGACATAAAGATACCCTTGTAACTTGTCAAATTCGCTATCGCTAAGCTCGACTGAAATGCATGTATTTTAGGGATGCCTTAAATATGTGTACGATCCAAAACTAAGCGATATAAGGAATTTGTATTAAGATGCAAGAAGGATGTGGGAATATGGAATTTGTGCGAGCATTCAGCGTAAGCAAGATGCTGAGTCAGGATTAAGAGAATGTGAGTTACATGGAGCTAATTATGAATTGGATTGCAGCATGCTAGTAAAGAATGGATACTAGTATGGTTCGGGGATGAACCTGATTCTATGTGGTATATTATGTAACACCCCGCAACCGCACGGTGCGTTACGCTGAGTCTGATTGAATGAGACAATAGCTTGTTATATTTCAATTTGTTGGATTTGGAAACAAGTATTGATTTGAGTTGGTTTCATGTGCAGATTGCTAGTGAAGTTCGATGGAAATCATGTGTTCATTCAGAGAAGTACTTAGATAGCTGGATTTGGAGCGATAATGCTGTCTTCCTTGGTCCGATCGGTCGAATGATTTGGAGAGCACGGCCTGCTCGCACAGTCATACCAGTTGAGTATATCATGCTTTGCATTGGACCACGGGTTCAAGGGATCGGCCGTATCGGCAGGACATGATGCTTAACGGAATCAGCTTGGTGAGTGGGCTTTGTCCCTTCTCCTCTACTCCTTCATGCCTAATAATATGGAAAAGACGTAAAAGCTTGAACACTTGGACTAGAACTTGGAAATTACTACACTGAGACGTGCATATAGTGTACGTCGTTTGCTTGGATAGATTTGTGGCTTAATTGGTTTTCACGTTGGGTAGTTGGAGTAAGAGTTGGATTACTTTTGGGGCAGTTGGAGAAGCAGTTGGAATGATATATCTTGGTTGGAACATCAGGAATTCGGGCGAGCAAGCGTGCATCCGTGCACGAGTATCACTTGGACGCTTTGTCAAGCAAAGCGTACAGTTGTGGTTCAAAACCGAGCAACTACATCGGCGAGGGCATTGTGCCACCTTTGGGGCATTGTGCTATAGGATTATTCTGAGCGAGAGGTGTTGCACTGATTGGAAATATTGTGTCGAGAAGCGGCATTGTGCCTATGAGAATAACTTAAGATTTGTGCCTTGGGCTATATGTTGGAAGAATGGTTTTGGATATTTGGTTATGGATATTTGGCTAGATTTTGGTTGGATGAGACTAGGATCGCTTTGTGGGGCGAGAATGTTCGATCCTCTCGTCATACCTACTTGGTGTCTGCATGTCACGGACAACCTGTGTTGCAAAGGGTTTCGTCTCCTCGAACGGGATAGGCTTCGGAGCACCGGGATCGTTCGGCCATAGAGGAGACAATGGTAACGTGCCTTGGGCGCGGTGCCGATAGTTCGATACGACCAGGCGGGCTAGCTACTCGGTCTGGATCGGGTTGAACTGCACTTGATCATTCCGATCAATATCCTTTATGTCTTGGCCAGTGACTTCATATAGATAAGAGTTGGTTTGCTTTACTTTGGTTTGGTTTATGCTTTTCGCGTAGGCGGTGGCCACCTTGCCTCGGCAAGAGTGTGCATATCGAGATTGGATTGTGGTTTGGATTGAGGATGGATATCGAGGCTTGGATGGTGGTTCGATAGGTTCTCGTGTTGCTTGGGTTTAAGTAGGATGGTTTGTATGTTAGTTTCCTTCGAGTTGGTTATATATTGCTTGTCGATTGCTTTGAGTTGAATGCTTACATGCTTAACCTGCTTTACAGTTTTTCTTAACATGTCATCCCTATGCCATGAAATGAATCTAGGATTCAACTAGAAAGATCACCATATAACTGTTTGCATTCACTATTTTACTTAGTGTCGGCTTAGACGAGTGGGTTACCCCGCTCACCAGTACAGCTGTGTACTGACCTACGTTTGTAGGCATTACTTCAGGTACACAGGTGTAGTGGTGCTGCTTGGATATACGGGACATAATGTATGAACGGTAAGTACCTTTGTAGGGTAGAGAAAAGGGCAAGAGTATTATATCGCCTTTGTGGCATCGCCTTTATGGCATTTCATTTCGACCCTATCGAGAGCTTCGCTGTGTATACTCTGATGTGTGCTTGGTACACAATACTTGACTTTCGCTGCAACTTGGCCGTTTTGATGATAACTTTGGTGTTTGACAACATCGCCTTGTACGAGTGCAACTCCAGGCTCGTACAGCATCACGTCCCGATGAAAACTATTATCCTGCGGGAGCGCTGCAATATGATGATTCACGTTCAGCGGGGACTATTGAGCTTGCGGGAGATTGGGGCGTGACACCATGTATCAAACTTATACCAAGCACGAGCGTTCATCTTTCCAAAATAGGAAAAGATGAAAAACAATAATAAAAAATTGAAGGAGGAGGTGATAGAATACAAGTATGGGGTTCAAGGCTATTAAAGAATTCAAAAGGGACTTGTCAAGGCAGTTGTGGATTAAAATCCTATTTTGGTAAATTTCTATTTGTATGTTCATATCAGAACAGTTATGTACCTGATATTATTTTCTCTGGCCTATCTAAAGGGGAAGTATATTCGTCTAACATGTTAAGTCAACTATATCTCAATCCATGTAAAGTAGTATTGCGAAGAGCGAACCAAGTGCACTAAGGTTAGCTAGACCATAATGTACCGATTCTAATTTTTGACAATGTATTAGTGTGTGCACCCAATAATACATATATCATGATCAAGCTCGATAAAAGAATAAGCTTACAAAACTAGGCTATAATAGCAGCATAAGTCGAGGTAGTCCAAAAAATATAAGTACGTTGGATTATGATGAAAGAAGGTATAAAATAATTCAAGTTCACCAAGAAAATGAGACTCATCCGGTGTTGTGCCTCTACAGTTGCCATACTAACTTCTTGTCTAAGTCTCTGGTCGACCAAATGGGGTATGGGCCTCTAAGTTCTACAGTCTGGATAAATATTATCTTCTTATGCTAGCATATAGTTAATGTCATTCAATTATTCTTCATTAATGGTTCAAGAGGACTATGTGAAACTAGGTTGTGAGGCATACTACCCAACTAACAAGAATTAACTAATAGTATAACAGCCTTAAGGGGAATGTACAAATTAACCTTGTCCTTGTAAATAAAGTAGAAACTCTTGTTAGGGTATAAGAGGAAAAGATCTTGGTACTTATTATGGTATCCTATTGCATTATATAGGTAATGGTCATCTTAAGTCTTAATCATAGTGCTTATAGAACAAAAGTGTTAATACTAAGAATGGAGAAGTTACTGGCTCTCAAGTGAAAGAGGATATAACCTATATGGAGATATGTGGAACAAATTACTTGATTTGAAACTAAAGGATAATCATAAAATCATAATCTAAATGAACAATTCAAACTATCAAGTTCTAACTACTAAGCACATAATTTCAAAATTCAAGATTAACAACTATAATCCTAGATAACTATATATCCTAACATAAAATGAAACACTTGTCCTATAATAAGAAGGGTTAGGTGGCACAAATTGAAAGATAAAAGAAAATTTTAGTCATTGCACAATTAGCGAGCGTTAAGATTTCGGAGGAACAAGATATGAAATTAAATAGGGAGACTCTTGATAATATCGTGGTTTCCTAAGAAAATATGGTATGCTAATCTCTGTGTTCGAGGTATGATCAAGAAAAATGTTTTATTCATTCCTCTTGGCTTCCTAAGGTACTGTTCTGCTAATATCAAGACAATAAGCTAAATTTATAGTTCTCTAACACTATCTCACTATGAAAGTTAGGTTTAGTCCTAATATTCAACCTTGGATTTCTATTGGTTTCTCAATGCTAGCGTCAAACAATATTGTCAAATTTCTAACTAACCCTAGAAGTGTCTATACTACTCTCAAGTCCTTCATAAATATATCAAGGGATAATGGTCAATTAATCTACAGGTAAGGGATGCTAGGGTTAATTAGGTATTCTAAACTTAGTGATGTGTCAATATTCTAGTTATATTCTTAGTAGGAATGTTACCTTAATTGTTATCCTAACAACAAGGATTCCTATATTCTATCAGAAGGCTATACTCAAGGACTATTAGGAAAGTACATGAATCATGCAGGATACAATTATTTAAATAGAATGGGTTGGAAGGAAGGTGAGTCATAGTCAAATTTGGATGAGACCTAAAACTCTAATACTAGGTGCAGGCTTGCTCGGTACAATAACATAACCGAGACAATATACTCTAGACCCGCATGGGCCACCACAAAAACATGTCACGCCCCAGTCCCAATATACGTAGGACTAGGAATACGTAAGCATGCCAGCCGTATATATATGGCAACTCCAATATATGGAAACCATAACACATACATTGTAATATGAACAATAATTCGCAAGTGCTATATAATTATCATAAGTCACAGGGCATAACTAAATCTCATCCACAGAATCAATTATAAATGAATAACTAATCAACTATATCACTAAATCAAGTATAAGATGCTTGATACGAACAAGTAGTTGGGTGGAGACAAATCCACTACCGAACTAGAATATAAGAGAAACAAAATAAGTACATCTACTAATGATCAGAGAGGCTCGGAGAGAAGAGCTCCTCAAAAGATAATAGAGTAGCAAGTACTGATCCGTGCTCCAGCTAATAGTCATGATCGTCTATACCTGGAAAGGGACCAGATCCTCAGAGGGACGTAACAAAATACATAGAAGCATGCCATAAAGTAAATACTGAATACATAAAGGGGGTGTGCTAACCATCTAAGTGAGTGCAATGTGAGGACAATCTTGGTACGTATAGGTAGGTGTAGGCATAACGTCCATATTACGAAGAGCGTGGTATCTGCACATGTAACGTCCATTATTTCGAAGAATGAGGTATGTGTAAATATATACGTCTGTATCGCTCCGAAGAATGCGGTATCTGTATAAAGGAAGTCATTAGATCCGTGGCTCCTCCGGGTACTACGGATTCTAATGTGTGTATCCCATACGCCTACTAGTTGTCCTCCCCGCCCAATACCAATATACAAGTCACGAACACGATGTGGACATCCCGTACTATAATGCAAGTCGCTAAAGAAATATACAACTAAGCTAAATACCGTCACACGTGCTGCTCACACCGATGGCCAGTCGAGTATGAAGCATGCGTCCCTATATGAACTCACTCTGTGACGTGCAATGATACGTGTCAAGGCCTGGGGAGTCATATTGATAACTCCACAACTTTAGGTGCGTCCACTAGACACTAGGTCAAACACAAGTCCTAACGTCAACGCTTTCGTTGACTGCACCCGAGTCTTTCTCGGACGCACACAGTTATATAATATTAAAATAATAAAATATGTTACTAAAGAATATCTGAATTTAAACAGTACAACAAGGCAAGGTATACTTGCCTGGCAAGAAAGCTACGTAGTGTAAGCATCAAGACGTCAAGCACAAGGGATCAGAAACCATGGCATCCGAATGAACGTCTTCGTATGCTGAAATAAATATCACCAACATTCCCAGGATAAGCGAGATAGTCAGAAAAGCCTACCCTTTCGTCCAATTTTGACACAGGGACAAAACAGTAATTTTGGGTCAAAGCGGGTCTGCATGTGAGCCACTTTTTACCGAAAAGCGTGCCAGAGGTAAAGGTCTTTAAATGGGATAAATTATAGGTCAAACAAATTCTAAACATCAATACGAACTCAACGGTATGTCCAATTTTGGATTCCGTTGAGCCGATCACAAATTTACCCTTAAAGTCAAACCGTGGGGCCCGCGAATAGGCGGCTTGGTCAACTGTCTCAGAATCACGTGAAACTTGGGTCACAGGACCAGCGTGATACCGCAAATCCAATGACGTAAGTTTCGTCGTATTCCTACTAGCGTACACAAAATGAGATGATATTTTACAAAAGTTGCGATGTAGAGACTTTTTACGGATACGGGTTGATTTCGACACGCACACACGTCCGAATCAGCTTCTGTGAAAGCTCACACGTCAGGATATATCATATGCGCCTTTCGATATAATTGGTACACGATGAGGTGGTCGCGTTTCGCGGGTGCACTGGATGAAAATATTGAGATGCCGAATAATTTCAGTTTTAAATTATCAAATTTTTGGTCATTTTAGAGGCCGAATAATTTAACACATAAAACGAATTAATAAAACTAAAAGAATAGAAAAATTCTTGGTTATATTGAGAAGAAAACCCTTTAATTAGATTTTGAAAATATTAAACAGTTGATGGCAAATTGGGTATGAACATGGAGGTTTGGGTTGAAGTTTTTGGACTATTTTGGTCAATTTTTTGGCTATTTTTCGGTCGATATTTTGACCAATCCGGGACACGAAAAGTCATCCGGCTTGAATAAAAATCCTAGAGGGTTAGGTTGTGAACGTACACGGACAAACCGCTCGCAAAAGGAGTCAAAAATGAGGGAGATATGATACCTTGAACAGAGGGACAGAACTGCGAACATGTGCGCGCGCGGGGCGGACGGACGGCAGTGCGGCAGCACGGTGGTGTGGGGGCGACGACGTCGAGGTCGGTCAGAGGTCGGGGCGTGGTCGCCGGCGTCAGGGCTAAGGTTAGGGTTATGGTTAGGTTTTAGAGTTTTTATGATAATATATGTGTATATATATATATTAGAGAGGGAGAGAGAGATGTTTGGGAGGGGGTTCCTGCGGGTGGGGGGGGGGAATTAGTAATAGGGATCGTGGGTTGGTAGTTAGTTAGGGAATAGATTAGGGTTTAGATTTTTATGTTTATGTTTATGTTTATCTTTTTCTTTTTATTTGTTTTGTTTTCTTTTTCTTTTTGTTTTCTTTTTATTTTTATTTTATTATTATTTATTTCTATTACTAATACTAATATTATTATTATCACTATTATTATTACTATTATTATTATTACTAACATTATCATTATTATTTTTATTATTATCATCATTATTAACTATGTATTTATTAACATATATTCACATATATAAATGAGAAAAAATTGAAAAATAATATTGCACACAAAATAAATTTTAAAAAAATTTACTTTTGTAATTTTTTTATAAAAATACTACACACAAAATATTTTATAAAAATATTTTATAATTAATAATTAAACATTTATTTAGTTATATAAATTAAGTAATTATATTATCTAATTAACTAAGTAATTAATTAAATAATTATCCATAAAATAGGATAATAGTAAATAATATGCACATCTATAAAAAGGAAAAAGGCCTAACTTGGCACGGTAAATTATGGGATGCTAATTGTAGGAAGTTGAAATAAAAAATAACCACAAATAAATTATATATATAAATTATCTAAATATTTAATAATTAATCTATGGTCGTTACACTAACGTCATACTAACACCAAGGGATTGAATTTCTGTGCCACGAAAAGATCCTACAGGTGGTGTCTCCTGTTTAGGCTACTTCCTATGAAGGGGGATACAGATTTTGGGGCATCCTATATTATTAGTGTCCAAACCACGGTGAAGTGTTCTAATAAAAATTATTGGATTTTAATTAATTTGAAAAATAATCTATAACAAATACAAAAAATATAAATTACACACAAAATACCTATTTTTGGGTGAGGGGGTTTAGATATGCACCCCCTTGTCTAGTTGCAGCCGTGACCGTCGTACGATATTTTATACCTTGTACGGGAGAGCTGGCCATATCCGTCTTGTATTTTGGTACTAGAGTGTGACAATATGGCAGCTCCTTCCATTGAGAAAATATATCCTCCTGTGGATCTCTCGCTCTCTTATTTTGAGCACCAACTAGCATCACTGATGTAACACCCCGTTCCGCTCAAGCGGACTGCCGTCTCAAATGGCAATCGTGCAGCTGTCCCGACCTGTTTTGCCTCGATCAAGAAGCAAAGGATATCCAGACTTGCCCCCACAGGAATCCGACTTAGGCTTTCAGAGGCTCGCTCAGACGTATCGCTCTACCGAGGCGAATCATCGCTAAGGTGGGTGGCTACGGTGAACTTGTCTTTGCTTAGCCAGCTCACATAAAATCTGGATTGATACATGCTAGTCGCTAGGTGAATCACCCCCTGCATGCTAATAAATCCAACGCACCTAGCTAAGGGAATAATCCCAACTTATATTGCTTGGTAGAACATGGAAAAGGAAATACTGCTTATATTCAGACCCTCGCATGCTAAGTCCCTTAATGGTTTCATCTCTCGGACTACCTTCGGGCCCGAGCAACGTGCCTGCTTATGTTCCTAGAAACGCATGCTTGTCTGCTTGATAGTTACCGTATTTTCATCCAAACCCCGGGAGACTACTACGTAGTCGTTCCGTGCCTGAATGAACCTGCAAGTATCCGGGACCGTTAGGTCACCAAGGCAATTCCCGAACCAGGGAATTTGCACCCTGACTGAATGAATCACTGAATCACTGCTCCTGAGCAAACTACTGAATCAACTGGCCTGGCAAGCACTACTGAATTACTGAATCCTGCCTCAACAAGTTCTGTATATATATTGCATCAAACTCGTTCCATACCGGACTTGTTCAATATATACACATACTGCATCGAACTTGTTCCTGTACGAGACCGAGACCCTGACCTGCATATCGCGGACAACTCGAAAATGAGGCATAGTTCCACGGGCGGTCACCGGGGCACTGGGACCGTTCCGATTCGGATGGAACTGCACGATAGTCTACTGCATCTGGACAGGATGGTCTGCAACCACCACTGCATCTTTGTTGCTTTCCATCCTCGTTCAAGACTATAACGAACTGCACGATAGTCTACTGCATCTGGACAGGATGGTCTGCAACCACCACTGCATCTTTGTTGCTTTCCTTCCTTGTTCAAGACTATAACTGGTCCTTTATGGCTATGCCAGCGACTCATGTTCATATAGATAAGTCATCCTCGCTTAGCGGCTATCCGCGTGCGAGTCATTGCATCGCATCAAGAAATAACTTAACACCTGAACGATCATGTTATAAACGACCCTCGTGTATGCATATGCTTGCCTCCTGAATGTTTATACATGCCTCTGCTCGAATTAACAAGTTACCTTAATGTTTGCCTTGGACAGGGAAGGAGATGGTAAGTTGGTAAGTCTCGTCGTGTTTCCTCTAACATTGCACGGCGCACTGCCCGACACGTTAGGCTATTCAATATCTGTATGAAACTGATCCTAAGGCAACTAGAAAGACAACTTAATAGTTGTGCACGGAACCTGTATTACGTGTTTGGATTTGTCGAGCGGGCGAGTAGCTTCCCCACCAGTGCATTCAATGTACTGATAATCCACCAGTTTGTATGCAGGGTGCGGAAGAACCTCGTGCGGTGCGGATGCCTCCAACGTGCGTGCTAAGGCATGGACAACACTCCAAAGCAATGGTGCGTCCGGGACTGAAGCACATATACAAGACATAAGTTATGAACATCGCCTGACCATCGCCTGTACAATCATTCCACAGTTGTAGCCACTTGGCATGCTTTTACTGTTTCAGAGAGAGAGGCTTAAGCGACTTGTAATCTCGGCTATACGCCGCCTGTAACCCTGTATATATCAATAAAGAGATTACTTTACTTGTGTTTCAATGCTTCCGCTACTATTGTCGACTCAGTGAACCTGTTACCAAATCGCTATGCGTTTATGACTCCGCTGGACTCGGACAATCTGTGCGACTCTGTGGCTTAGAACTCTTACCGCCAGCCAATGAACCATGGCCTTGCACGGGCGTGGCTCACGCTCGTGCGACATCACGCCCGGATAGGTTAAGCGATCGTTCCGCGGGAGCGCTGGCGTGGTTGATTCCCGCCTAGCGGGAACGGCCGATTGCCTGCGGGAGATCGGGGCGTGACATGTTGGTATCAGAGCCTGCCTTCTACGCCTTTGGACTTTGATTCGATATCTCTGTTTCGAAAGCTCGTTCGTGGGTTATGTGCACGCTCTCTCTCAATGCCTCGATGGGATGTTCCAACAAGTCTAAATACTTTCAAAATACGTTTTGAATGTTATGCTTGCTTGTATTGTTGTATACTGCGAGTGGCCTTTGTGCCAACCTGTGCGAACCCTTCGAGAGTATCGCTAGTAGCTTATCCGATTTTCACTAACTCTAAGTTTGGTTGAATGCATCTATTCGAGGGACGCCTTGAACTAGTGCACCATCCAAGACTTAGGAAAAGGTGAAACTCGAGTGCTAAGACTTCGCTGTCACTAAGCTGGTTGACGTGTTCACGCTAGAAGTGTACTTCGAAAGTGCGCACGATCCAGTCTAAGCGATATGCTAATTTTGAAGCTTGTACAAGTGAACATCCAAATAAAACAAGTGCAACGACTTGTCTAGGATTGCCTCAAACCTAGATTACTGCTTGTCCTTAGTAAGTCTCGAGGACGAGACTTTTTCTAAGTTGGGTAGGATGTAACACCCCGTTCCGCTCAAGCGGACTGCCGTCTCAAACGACAATCGTGCAGCTGTCCCGACCCGCTTTGCCTCGATCAAGAAGCAAAGGATATCCAGACTTGCCCCCACAGGAATCCGGCTTAGGCTTTCAGAGGCTCGCTCAGACGTATCGCTCTACCGAGGCGAATCATCGCTAAGGTGGGTGGCTACGGTGAACTTGTCTTTGCTTAGCCAGCACACATAAAATCTGGATTGATACATGCTAGTCGCTAGGTGAATCACCCCCTGCATGCTAATAAATCCAACGCACCTAGCTAAGGGAATAATCCCAACTCATATTGCTTGCTAGAACATGGAAAAGGAAATACTGCTTATATTCAGACCCTCGTATGCTAAGTCCCTTAACGGTTTCATCTCTGGGACTACCTTCGGGCCCGAGCAACGTGCCTGCTTATGTTTCTAGAAACGCATGCTTGTCTGCTTGATAGTTACCGTATTTTCATCCAAACCCCGGGAGACTACTACGTAGTCGTTCTGTGCCTGAATGAACCTGCAAGTATCCGGGACCGTTAGGTCACCAAGGTAATTCCCGAACCAGGGAATTTGACCCTGACTGAATGAATCACTGAATCACAGCTCATGAGCAAACTACTGAATCAACTGGCCTGGCAAGCACTACTAAATCACTGAATCCTGCCTCAATAAGTTCTGTATATATATTGCATCGAACTCGTTCCATACCAGACTTGTTCAATATATACACATACTGCATCGAACTTGTTCCTGTACCAGACCGAGACCCTGACCTGCATGTCGCGGACAACTCGAAAACGAGGCATAGTTCCACGGGCGGTCACCGGGGCACTGGGACCATTCCAATTCGGATGGAACTGCACGGTAGTCTACTGCATCTGGACAGGATGGTCTGCAACCACCACTGCATCTTTGTTGCTTTCCATCCTCGTTCAAGACTATAACGAACTGCACGATAGTCTACTGCATCTGAACAGGATGGTCTGCAACCACCACTGCATCTTTGTTGCTTTCCTTTCTTGTTCAAGACTATAACTGGTCCTTTATGGCTATGCCAGCGACTCATGTTCATATAGATAAGTCATCCTCGCTTAGCGGCTATCCGCGTGCGAGTCATTACATCGCATCAAGAAACAACTTAACACCTGAACGATCATGTTATAAACGACCCTCGTGTATGCATATGCTTGCCTCCTGAATGTTTATACATGCCTCTGCTCGAATTAACAAGTTACCTTAATGTTTGCCTTGGACAGGGAAGGAGATGGTAAGTTGGTAAGTCTCGCCGTGTTTCCTCTAACATCGCAAGGCGCACTGCCCGACACGTTAGGCTATTCAATATCTGCATGAAACTGATCCTAAGGCAACTAGAAAGACAACTTAATAGTTGTGCACGGAACCTGTATTACGTGTTTGGATTTGTCGAGCGGGCGAGTAGCTTCCCCACCAGTACATTCAATGTACTGATAATCTACCAGTTTGTATGCAGGGTGCGGGAGAACCTCGTGCGGTGCGGATGCCTCCAACGTGTGTGCTAAGGCGTGGACAACACTCCGAAGCAACGGTGCGTCCGGGACTGAAGCACATATACAAGACATAAGTTGTGAATATCGCCTGACCATCGCCTGTACAATCATTCCACAGTTGTAGCCACTTGGCACGCTTTTACTGTTTCAGAGAGAGAGGCTTGAGCGACTTGTAATCTCGGCTATACGCCGCCTGTAACCCTGTATATATCAATAAAGAGATTACTTTACTTGTGTTTCAATGCTTCCGCTACTATTGTCGACTCAGTGAACCTGTTACCAAATCGCTATGCGTTTATGACTCCGCTGCACTCGGACAATCTGTGCGACTCTGTGGCTTAGAACTCTTACCGCCAGCCAATGAACCATGGCCTTGCACGGGCGTGGCTCACGCTCGTGCGGCATCACGCCCGGATAGGTTAAGCGATCGTTCCGCGGGAGCGCTGGCGTAGGTGATTCCCGCCTAGCGGGAACGGCCGATTGCCTGCGGGAGATCGGGGCGTGACAACTGATGCCTTCTACCACTGCTGATCTCCATTGTAGTAAAGTGCAAACTTCTGAGTCTTCTTGAAGTATCTCATCACCCTCTTTACAACTTTCCAATGTTCAATACCTGGGTTACTAGTGAATCAACTCAACATCCCTACAGCAAAAGCAATGTCAGGCCTAGTTGTAGTGTCCCGTTCCCCCTATTCGGGGAGCGCGGCTAAGAAATTGTTAGTATTATTCGATTGGGACAGATTGAATTAAGATCCTTTTCTCGTTATGGATTGGTTTCTTCGGAATCAAGTCCCATATTCAACAGATCATGCCTCAAGGAAGGACTCGACGACAGAGTTAAGAGGGGCCTTTCAGTTGCGTTGGTTTCCTTGCCCTTTTTGATGCCGCTTGGTTGCTTTCTTGTTGGTTTTGTGACTTACGTTTTCTTGAACGGTTTTGATGGATTTTATTTCCTTCGTTCTTAGGATTTCTTATTTTGTATCGAACCCTTGGAGATCGAAGCAGGAGATATTGATCATATGTTGGTGCGTGTAGGTGATCGTAGGCGACGCGCAAGCGGAGTCTTAAAGATCTTCCCTTTCCTCTACCAGTTTACTAACTTGTGAGTGGCATTATTTTTTATTTGTGCCATTCTTCCTAGTATTCAATCCTAATAAATTGACTCATCCGTGCATTTCGATCAACAATACCAAACGAATAAATTGAGTCAGATAAAGAAGAAGTAGACTTGAAACACTTATAATGCTTGTCACATAGAATTCTCAACAATCACATTGATGCGTGCTTGTCCGTTATACATATAGCTATTTTGTGTTCAGTTATAGTTAGAACTTATTCATATATAACTGCTCAATGGATAGTACATAACTTGTGAATTCATCATATCAGCCAGTAGACTATGCCATCGTATTGTGCTAAAGTAGTTCCATTCATATTGATGTTTGAAATGATTCGCATGTTAACTTAGTGTTCATATCGTCAATGGTCATGGATAATTTGTGTACAAGGGTCTTAGTTCCTGCGAACGATTGCCGGGGCACCGGGGCCGATTTGTCCTGGGCAGAACATGAGTTAGTCGTGCTAGCAACTTACCACGGGTGAGGCAAAAGTTTATAGCGGGGCTCGCTACCAGCGCTACAAGCATCGTCGTCTACCCAAACTATGGTCCATGACGGCTAGTCAAGACAGTAATCTTTATGTATATTTAAACTGTGCAGACTAACTATGTCTTCGTGGCAGGAAAGTTTATGGTAATTTTTGTACAAGTGGTTCACACGGTACAGGTAAAGTCATCGAACGGTGGCACATTTTGTTATGTCATTCCATTCTATCGTATATAAAAAATTGAACTAAGGCAAGATAGAAAGATCACATAATAATAATGTTGCATGTTCACATGAATATGATGTTGATTTAGTATGTTGGGTTAGCTCGCCCTCACCGGTACTTCTCGAAGTACTGACCCTCGTTACAGCATGTTCCCCTAGCAGAGGCGAAGCGGCAAAGAGCTGAAGCTTTCTCCAACCCTTCCCTGATCAGGCACGTTCGTGCTGTAAATTTTGGAACCCAAGTACATAATCAAGAAAGGAGCTCACACTTTCTACTTTGAAGCCCCTAGGTGATGGTGCTAACTCGCACCCAAGGTGTTTTGTGCTTTTGAAATATAAGTGAAGGATATAATGTATGGATCGGCTATCTCATTTTGCGTCCAGGTCGTAAGCCCGTGCGGCATCTTTATTACTTTTGGGCTAATAGTCTGTAACCAGATGTTCATTATGAATAAAGAAAACTTTTCTATATCTCAAAGTGTGATATCTTATTTGCATACTCTGTTGTATTTGTTCTAAAGTATATCATCATACCAAGGCCTTGTGCACGCGCACCTTACGCATGAACGGCATCACGCCCGACGGACGATTATCAATTTAGCAAAAATTGAGACGTAACATATTGGCATCAGAGCATGACTTCAGATCCTTTGACCTTCGAGTCAGAAGAGTTTCTCGAAATGACCCTGTCCCTCCCACTTGAACTCTTGAATTCGCTTGGCCAAAATGAGATGCGTTCCTTACAATGAGTCCATAATATGTTTTGAGACTGATGCAAGTTTCTTTTCTTTGAAGGAACGGCCTCAGAGCTGGATGCACAAGCGCAGGTAGTAGCACAAGTGCAAGGGAGCATTTCTGGCACATCGAGCAGCTCAGGAAGTCTAGCGGCCGCACCCTCAGTTGATATGTTCGAGCGGATAATGCCTTTGATGGAAACACAGCAGAGACAGGCCAAATTATGTCAGAGCCAATTTGAGTCTCGGATTGAGGCTTAATTTTTGGTACTGTAGACTCAGGTCGAAGCACAACAGAAGCAAATGGATACCTTATAAACGATTGTGATGATGCTCGTTGCCAGCAACCATTCTATATCAACAGCCGACATGACAGTGCCAGTTGTAGCCATGAATGCGGGACCTAGGACCCTCTGAAACCTCCACCCTCAGACAAAAAGGGTCCCATCCTGCAAATATCAGAGTTCAAAAAGATGTGTCATGCTACCTTTAAGGGGACTGAGAACCCCTCCGTGGCGTTGGATTGGCTGGTTGAGTTAGAGGACTACTTTGAAGTACTTCACATGGATGAAACAAAGAGAGTTGCTTGTGCTCAGCTTCAGCTCTATTTAAATGCACATGATTGGTAGGATGTGCACAAACAAGCTATGTTGAGTGAAGATGACAAGATGACTATCTCTTGGTCCATGTTCCGTAAAGCCTTCGAAGAGGAGTATATTCCATCCATCGTCCGTCGCGAGAAGGAAGACGAATTCACATATCTGCAGCAAGGAAACATGACAGTACAGCAATATGCCTCAGAATTCAACAGGCTTGCAAAATTTGCTAAGTCTCATCTCTGTGATTTCGAAAGTCGAGCACAAAAGTTTGAGATAGGACTGCGACCTTCTATTTGTGCCCACGTCATCGTTTCTCAGTACTACCATGCGGGAGTCCCTAAACTATGCCCTCTCCATAGGGCCGCAGTACCCCCCAGTTCGTACCGGTGCTGTACAAAATTTCAATCACAAGCGCCCTAGCAACACAGGTGGTAACAATGCACATAAGCGTCACAATAACATCGGCTCTCAGGACCCAGATCCAGGGAAGAACCAGGGGCAACCTTGTACCTACTGCCACAGTCCAGGACACCACATTAACGAATGTCGTATTCAAAAAGGGGGATGTTTCATTTGTGCTAAGTTTGGCCACGTTGCTTGTAGTGCCCCGTTCCCACTGTTCGGGGAGCGCGGCTAAGAAATACTTGGTATCGTTCGATTGGAAAAGATTGAATCAAGATCATTTCCTCGTTATGGATTAGTTTCTTTAGAATTAGGTCCCACATTCAACGGATCATGTCTCAAGGAAGGACTCGACGACAGAGTCGAGAGAGGCCTTTCCCTTGTGCTGGTTTCCTTTCCCGTTTTCGATGTCCCTTGGTTGCTTTCTTGTTGGTTTTGTGACTTACTTTTTCTTGAATGATTTTGATAGATTTCATTGCCTTCATTCTTAGGATCTCGCATTTCATATCGAACCCTTGGAGACTGAAGCAGAAGATATTGATCATTTGTCGGTCCGTGCAGGTGATCGTGTAGGTGATACGAGAGCGGAGTCTTGAAGATCTCCCATTTCTCTTCCAGTTCACCAACTGGTGAGTGGCTTTATTTTGATTAGCACCATTCTTCCAAGTCTTCATACTTAATAAATTGACTCATTTGTGCATCCCGATCAAACGATACCAAAACAATAAAATTGAGTCAGAATAAAGAAGAAGTAGACTTGAAACACTTACAATGCTTGTCATACAAAATTCTATGCGATCATATTGATGCATGCATGTCCGTTATACATAAAGCTATTTTGTGTTCAGTTGTAGTTAGAACTTATTCATCTATGACTGCTCAATGAATAGTATATAACTTGTGAATTGATCATAATAGCTAGCAGACTATGCCATCGCATTGTGCTAAAGCAGTTCCATTCTTATTGATGTTTGGAATGCTTCGTATATTAACTTAGTGTTCAGATCATCAATAGTCATGGATAATCTTATGCACAAGGGTCTTGGTTCCTGCGAATGGTCGCTAGGTCACCGGGGATGATTCGTCTCGGGTGGAACATCAGTTAGTCGTGCTAGCAACTTAGCACGGGTGAGGTGGGAGTTTGTAGCGGGGCTCGCTACCTGCGCTGCAAGCATTGCCGTCTACCCAGACTATAATCCATGATGGCTCGTCAAGACAGTGATCTTTATATATATTTAAACTGTGCAGACTAACTATGTCTTCATGGCAGGGAAGTTTATGGTAAGTTTTTTACAAGTGATCCGGACGGTAAAGGTAAAGTCATCGAACGGTGGCACATTTTGTTATATAGTTTCATTCTATCGCATATAAAGAATTAAACTAAGACAAGATAGAAAGATCACATAATAAAGATATTTTATGTTCACATGAATACGATATTGATTTGGTATAATGGGTTAGCTCACCTTCACCGGTACTTTTTGATGTACTGACCCTCGTTGCAGCAGGTTCCCCAAACCGAGGTAACCTAGTGAGGAACTGAAGCTTTCTCCAATCCTTCCCGGATCTGTAGGCGAGTTCGTTCTGTGACTTTTGGAGCTCAAGTACATACTCAAGAAAGGAGCTTGCACTTCCATTTTGAAGCTCCTAGGCGATGGTGCTGACTCGCACCCAAGATGTTTGTGCTTTTGAAATACTAGTAAAGGATGTAATGTATTGATCGACTATCTCTTACGCATGTACGGTATCATGCCTAGGGGACGATTATCGATTAGGCAAAAATTGAGACGTGACATATTGTTATCAGAGCATGGCTTCAGGTCCTTTGACCTTCGTACGTATCAGAAAAGTTTCTTGAAATGACCCTGTCCCTCCCAGTTGAACCCTTGAATTCGCTTGGCCAAAATAAGATGCGTTATATATAGTTCGTCCATAATATATTTTAAGACTGATACAAGTTACTTTTCTTTGAAGGAACAGCCTCAGAGCCGGATGCACAAGCGCAGATGGTGGCGCAAGTACAAGGGAGTAGTTCTGGCATATCAGGTAGCTCCGAAAGTCCAGTTGTCGCACCCTCTGCCGATCCGTTTGAATGAATGATGCATTTAATGGAAACGTAGCAGAGACAAGTCAAATTACGATAGAACCAGTTCGAGTCCTGGTTTAAGGCTCAATTTTTGGCACAGCGGACTCAGGTAGAAGCATAACAGAAGCAAATGGATACCTTGTAAACGATTGTGACGACGCTCGTCGTCAGCAACCATTCTACATCAGCGACCACCGTGGCAGTGCCAGTTGTAGCCGATACCGCGGGACCTCAGGAGTCTCTGGAACCTCCGCCCTCAGATGAAAAGGGTCCCATCCTACAAATATCTGAGTTCAAAATGATGTATCATACAACCTTTAAGGGGACTGATGACCCCTCCGTAGTGTTGGATTGGCTAGTTGAGTTGGAAGACCACTTCGAAGTGCTTCGCATGGGTGAAACCAAGAGAGTTGCTTGCGCTCAGCTTCAGCTCCATTTAAATGCACATGATTGGTGGGATATGCACAAACAAGCTATATTGAGTGAAGGTGGCAGGACGACTATCTCTTAGTCCGTGTTCCGTAAGGCCTTCAAGAAGGAGTACCTTCCACCCGCCGTCCACCGCGAGAAGGAAGACGAATTCATACACCTGTAACAAGGAAGCATGATAATGTGGCAATATGCCTCAGAATTCAACAGGCTTATAAAATTTGCTAAGTCTCATCTCTGCGATGCCAAGAGTCGAGCACGAAGGTTTGAGATAGGACTGCGACCTTCTATCCATGCTCAGGTCATTGTTTCTCAATACCGTACCATACGGGAGTCCCGAAACCATGTCCTTTCCGGAGATCCGTAGTACCCCCCAGTTTGTACCGGCGTTGTACAAAATTCCAATCACAAGCGTCCTAGCAACACAGGTGGTAACAATGCGCATAAGCACCACAATAACGACGGCTCTCAGGACTCAAATCCAGGGAAGAACTAGGGGCAACCTTATGCCTACTGCCATAGGCCAGGATGTTTCGTTTATGGCATGTTTGGCCACGTTGCTCGAGATTGTCGGGATCGCCCCCAACGATCCTCCTCCGCGCCGTTCTCAGCAGCAGAATCGCTCATCTCAGAATCAGGGGCAAACACCTCGAGCGAATTAGACGATACCGTAGAATGCTCAGGGCCGGGTCTATGCTCTGACTCGGGATGAGGCACTCGCATCAAACACGACGGTGTTAGGTATATTACTTTTCAATAATGTACCTGCTCGAGTATTGTTTGATTATGGTGCCACACATAGTTTCATTGCGACAGATTTTGCCATTGAAAAAACATTTCCTACAACACCGCTAGGCCTAAACCATAGCATCCGTACTCCATCGGGTGTGGATTTGCCGGCTCATTTAGTCTGTCGTGAAGGTAACATTTACATCGGGGAAGGAAATTATCACTAGATGCGATAGTCTTAGACATTAGGGACTATGAAATCATTCTGGGGATGGATTGGCTCGGTGCTTGCTCGGCTACCATTGATTGTGCGGAAAAAAGTCGTGTTTCGTCTACCTGGCGAGATCGAATTTTGCTATGCGTGCAGTCCATAGTCGAGTGCGCTGAATGCCTACATGGTGATCTCTGCAATGTCTGCTCGGGGGGTAATACATTCCTGCTGCAAAGGGTACTTGGTGTCCGTTCGAGACACACAGCAAGATTGCACAAACGTTGAGTCTATTCCCGTTATGGCGGATTTCCCTGATGTATTCTCCGACGAGTTGTGCGACATGCCGCCCGTTCGAAAGATAGAGTTCACTATTGATACATTTTCAAAAACTCGACCATTTTTTAAGACTCCGTATCGAATGGCCCCGGCAAAACTAAAAGAGTTAAAGATTCAGTTGAAAGAATTGCTTAATCGTGGGTATATTCGTCCGAGTGTGTCTCCGTTGGGTGCGCCTGTATTGTTTGTAAAGAAAAAGGATGGCTCGTTGCGGCTCTGCATCGACTATCGTTAACTGAATAAAGCGACTGTTCGAAACAAGTATTCCCTCCCCAGGATAGATGACCTCTTCGATTGACTGCAAGGTGCAACAGTATTCTCGAAAATTAATCTTCGCTCGGGTTACCATCAGCTCAGGATTAAATGAGACGATGTGCCAAAATTAGCCTTTCGGACCCATTACGGCTACTATGAGTTTTTGGTAATACCATTCGGATTTACCAATGCCCCTGCCGTCTTTATGGATTTAATGAATCGTGTGTTCCGAATGTACCTCGATAAGTTTGTAGTAGTGTTCATTGATGATATCTTGGTGTACTCTAAGAATGGGAAGGAACATGCAGAGCACTTGCGGACCGTGCTACAGACTCTTCGGGACAACAAGTTATATGTAAAACTGAGTAAGTACGAATTCTGGCTGAGCAGTGTATCTTTCCTTGGGCACATCATTTCTGCGGAAGGTATTTCAGTCGATCCAAAGAAAGTTGAAGCCATTATTGAGTGGAAACGGCCTGCATCCGTCAGTGAGATTCAAAGCTTCCTCGGGCTAGCGGGCTACTACAGGCGGTTCGTAAAGGATTTTTCCAAACTAGCATCACCTCTAACTTGCCTCACACAGAAGGGAGTCACGTTTGAGTAGTCCGCCGACTGCGAAGCCTCGTTTGAAGAGTTAAAGCATCGCCTCACCTCTGCCCCATTACTTGCACTACCAGAAGAGACCTCGGGATTCCAGATATTCAGCAACGCGTCAGGGCAGGGCTTAGGGTGTGTACTTATGCAATAAGATAGGGTGATAGCCTATGCATCCAGGTAGCTGAAAAAGCATGAGAAGAATTATCCTACGCATGACCTGGAGCGAGCGGCAATTGTGTTTGGGCTAAAGTTATGGCGACACTACCTCTATGGAGTGGCTTGCCAAATTTATACTGATCACAAAAGTTTGAAGTACCTATTTACCCAAGCGGACCTTAACCTATAGCAGCGGCGTTGGCTAGAATTAATAAAGGATTATGACTTGATGATAGACTATACACCTGGCAAGGGAAATGTGGTAGCGGTGCATTGAGTCGGGTCTTTACGAGATCCATGTCCGTTGATCGCAGGTTACAAAGGGACTTAGAGGAGATGTGCATCGAACTCCGAATTCGGTATCGCGATGCACTGGTTGCTCAAATGCGTTTCGTACCCAACCTATTAGAGAGGGTCACATCTACTCAGAGGAACGATCCATTCCTAAGAAAAATGTGCGAGCAGATTCTAGCGTAGAAAGCGAAAGACTTTACAGTAGTTGAGAACGGAGTGTTGCGAGTTAAGGGAAGGCTATGCGTCCCCAACGACTCAAAACTCAGAAAGAAAATCCTTGCAGAAGCTCACTATGCAGCCTATACGGTCCAACCCGGGAGCACGAAAATGTATAGAGACCTTCACACTATTTTCTGGTGGCATGGCATGAAGAAGGATGTGGCGCTCTTCGTGTCGAAATACATAACCTGTCAGAGGGTGAAAGAAGAACATCAGAAGCCGGGCGGAGAAATACAGAATCTTGCTATCCCGGAATGGAAGTGGGAGCACATATGCATCGACTTCATTGTTGGCTTGCCGAAGACGCAATGTGAGAACGACGCAATCTGGGTCATCATCGACCGGTTAACCAAGTCAGTGCACTTCATTGCCATCAAAACTACTTGGAGCACCGATCACCTTGCCCAAGCCTACCTTGATGAGAGAGTTCGGCTGCACGGAGTGCCAGTTTTCATAGTATTAGATCAGGACGGACGATTCCTATCACGTTTCTAGGAAAGCCTTCAGTCAGCGATGGAGACCAAGTTGAAGTACATCTCAGCCTACTATTCTCAAACAGATGGCCAAACAGAACGGGTGAATCAGGTACTAGAAGACATGTTGCGCCTCTGCGTAATCGATTCAAAGTCAAGTTGGGACGTCTACCAACCGTTGGCCGGATTTGCATACAATAACAGTTGTATTATAAATACTAAAAAATAAATATTCAAAAAATTCAAAAAATTCTGAAATAATTTCAAAAAATATATAATAATATTATAAATACTAGAAAATTATGTGGGTCCATTCTATATTCCTAGGCTTGCACAATAAATTCTAGAAATCCTAAAAAAATAGTTAATAGCCTAAATAACTCCAAATAATACTCAAAATACTCAAAAAAATTTAAAAAAATTCAAAAAATTATATTTAATTATTTAGAACCTAAAATAAAATTTTAGAATATTTTTAATTATGTTTGTCACTAAAATAAATTCTTGAAAGCCCTAAAAAATTACTATTACTAGTTTTTAATTAACCAAAAATTGTGGAAAAATTTTAATAGTCCCAAATTAACCTAATAATATTTAAGCAAGAATTTCAGGATATGGAGGTTACAAGTAGTCTACCCACCTGGAAAAAAAATTTGTCCCCAAAATTTATGATACACAATATTTTTTTTATACCATCAAAATTTAAATTCAACAAACGATATAATCATGAAGTAAATCCATATTGTTATTTCACAAAATTCTTAAAATTCTAAAAATATCATATTCCTGAAAATCTTCAAATTTAAAATCAAATTCCATTCTTATCACAATCTTCTCAAAAATTTTAAGCTAATAACTAAATACTAAAAAAAAAATCCAATCCTCTAATTTAAATCCAATCAATGCATATTTATAAAATTTAAAATCTCATCCAAAAAATTTGAATTCAAACACCAATCCATTAATGATCTTATTCCTCTATCCTTTTTTCACACAATACTCAAACAATATTATACTTACAAAATCTTCAAATACAACATTCAAAATATAAATTTTAAATTTATATCTTGCAGTCAAATAAATATAATGATAATCTTCTTAAATTCCTAAAAATTTAATGACAAATCCAATCATATCATAATCTTCATAAAAATTTGTGATTTAACAAAATCGTCAATTCTGCCATATTAAATTCTCAACTCTTTATTTAAATTAATGTTTATCCTCGAAATTTAAAATCCTTAATAATAAAAAAAATTTTGCCACCATCAAAATTTAAACAATATAATCATGAAGTAAAACCACTATTGTTATTTAACAAAGTCCTTAAAAATTAACTTCATCCTCATAACTTTAAATTTTTAAGTAAATCTTCAAAATTTGAATTTATCTTCAAAATTTAAAATCCAATAGAATTTTTCTTTTATATCAGATTTACAAGTGATAACTCTTAAATACAATCTAACATTATTTTCTTAAAATTTAAATTCCATTTATAAATATCTTCAAAATTTTAATAATTAAATCCCTCAAATTTAATCTCATATCCAAACTTAAAAATTAAATCCTATCTTCATGTTTTAAAACTCCTCAAAAATTCCATCCTTTAAATTTGGAATCTCATATTGTAGTCATTTCTCACAATAATTTGATTTGTCCTCATAGCCATAATTTGTTTTGTCCTTACTGCTATTACGTATACGAATTCTTGGTATTTAAATTAATGACCATTCTTAGAACATCGATTAACGATCCAATCCTAAAATTTAGAAGTTAAATCAAATCTTCGTAGTAAATCCTACTAATATATATTTTATGAATAAATTAAAAAAAATTAAAGTCTCATCCTCAAAATTTAAATTCCAAATCTACTCCATCAATCTTATCCCTCGAACAAATTTAAATTTTGAATTAAAATAAAGTCCTTAAAAGTCGAATTCAACAAGTTATAAAATCAATCTTTGTATTATTATTATTTTGGTCTAACTCAACCCATAAACCAAATCTCAATATTATATTGAACTCATAACACTCAAATTCTTAACATTATCCTTGAATTCCTCGAATTATATCTCAAAACTTTCAAGATTATCCTCAATTTCAAAAACTTTCAACATTATCCTCAAATTTCTTTTTTTGTCAATAATCAAATATGACAACTTCTACCCACCTTATAATTTTATCCTTAAAATAAAATTCTCAAAATTTAACTTCTCGAACAATTAAAATAAAATGTATATACTTTCCTCAAAACTCAAATATTTAAATATTGAAATAAAATTTTAATCAAATCCAAAAATATTTATAGCTTTGACTATGTTTATTGAATTGAATTTTAATCCTCAAAAATTTTAAATAAATAAAATCTCAACTCCTCAAAAATTCTTAAAACTTGAAATTTATTTCCAATCTTCAAATTATAAATTTAAATCCACATCTTATAGTCCAATAGCTCTAATGGTAACTTTTTTTTAATTCGACAAAATCACGAAGTAATAAACCCATACTCAAAATTTTAAATCAAATACTCAAAATTTAAATTCTTCAAAATTAAATTTAAATCCAATATAATAATCTGTAAAAATCTAAAATTCCATAAATCTTTAACTTCTTGTATTTATCATCATTTAATATAAAACTATTT
Organism: Iris macrosiphon; assembly: GCA_036927795.1. Classification (NCBI taxonomy): domain Eukaryota; kingdom Viridiplantae; phylum Streptophyta; class Magnoliopsida; order Asparagales; family Iridaceae; genus Iris; species Iris macrosiphon. Next base: position 2,106,030 of record JAYESA010000003.1, read on the forward strand.
TTTTTAAATTTCAACCATGTTTTAGAAAGTAAATTATAATTATCAAGCTACAAAGAAATTTAAACCTCAAAGCAGAATTTTTTTTAATAATTCTCATTTTCAATAATTGTGTAACCTTAAGGAAATAATTTACCAATCGAGCAGTCTACCCCTAACTTTGATCACACCAACTTATGAAAATATTATAATATATAATCACTTAATTTTTTCAAGTTCATCTACTAGAGTTTACCTAAAAGTTCAACAGGTATACCTATTTTAATCATTTAGCCTATGTAACACCTTAACTACCTAAGCAATAAAATTAAAATAATGCCTTCCAATTGTATACCTAATCCTAGTTATTCTCCTAAATTCAAATCAATCTTAGTTGTGAATGAGCATCTCCTAGTCGCAGGCTCACAACTAGTACTACTAAGTTGAAGTACTAACCATGATATCGCACAACTTGCGAAGACTAACCTACATGGGCCACCATATCACCATCATGTGAATAGCACCTAGAGCAATCAACATCCTGATAGTAGTCATCCCTACAACGGGAGCATAGGTATCAAAGTAGTCAAACCCCTATATCTGAGAAAATCCCTTGACTACTAGCTTGGCCTTGAACTTGTCAACAGTTCCGTCTGCTTTCATCTTATTCTTAAATATTCACTTGCATCCGATGGGTTTAGCTCCTTCAGGCAGATCGACTAACTTCCAAGTATTATTAGAAGTTATTGAGTTAAACTCGTAAAGAATAGCCTCTTTCCCGAAAATAGCATCTCCGGTCTTCATTGTCTTATCATAGGTAAGCAGATCAGCTTTTACATAATAGGTAACAAAATTTTCTCCGAAGTCCTTCGGCCTCCTCACTCGCTTTGTTCTTGGCTCAGTGGGTTCTGCTTCAAATGTTGTCTCATTTACTACAACTTCTTCTTGGACTACTTTTCTTTGAGAGATACTTGTCTCGTCTGTGCTAGCAACATTCTTCGGGCATCCGCGAGAAAAATATTCTTATGCCTAGCAAACTTGACTTCAAAGAATTTTGCGTCACGAGATTCTATGATAGGATTAGATTCAATATCAAGGAACCTTCGAGCATCACTCTTATCAGCATAGCCCAGTGTAAGATCCATGCCCCACTTTTTGATTTTTATATGTTTAATTAGTCATGAGATTGATATTAATACCTATAGAATAAATTAATAAACTACATAAATAAATAAATAAATAAATAATACATGTCGGTTTATAAGTTTAAAGGAAACCAGTAGCTAAGTTATTAAGTAAATTAAGGATAATAAGGAGATGATAAATTAAATACTCAAAATTTATTCTATTTAGAAAGATTTGTTTGAAATCCTTATATAACTGGAATGGTATCTTTATAGATATGCTTATATTAATTGGAGTCCAAATCATACTAATCTAAATCAAAATTATCCATGCATAAGATAAACACCAATATCTCTCCTATCCCTATGCCCATATATCAACAAGCTTCATGTCAAAACCTATATATATGCAAAGTCTAGCATTATCATCTTCACCTTTATAAGAAATGAGCTCACCTTTATCCCATAGCAGCAACTAGACCACCCACGAGTCTTCATGCAGCCAACCATCTCCCAGCCATCTATTTCTCCTTCCCTTCGACCTCACCCCTACTATTATCATGTTCATCTCTTCCCTCTCTCCATCTATAAGATCTGCTTCTTCCCACCATTGTTTTCCTTAACCCTGCTTCATCTGAGCCAAGTCGACAACCGCTCCCAACACGACTAGACCACCAACACCACCATGTTCAGCCGTCGATAAACCAGTACCCTAGTCCAGGCGATCTTACCTCCATACTGCGTCCAGACCGCACCAGCGGCACCCGGATGCTCCGATCCCACTAGTCTGCCCCGACGACGCTCGGTTCCAGCGTCGCCAACGCTTCCGACACGTCCGATCTGGTCTCCCCGTGAACCTCTGCTGATTCGTCGTTCGAGCCCAACACCTCGGCGCCGCACCCGCGGGCCAAACCGGGTTCCCCAACTAACTGTGCCCTAGTGCACAACCTACCAACCTCACGACAATACCTCTACAGTCTCCAGTCTGTCACCGCAGACCTCTGAACTTCCCGTTAATGTGCAGCCGAGCTACCCTTCCTTCTAGGTGACCTACTTTCCTTTCCTTCTTATTTTTGAACCAAAGATAAATAACAAATAAATGAATAAGGTCGCCTTCAAGCTGCTTATATTAGGAAGTAGTTGTTCAAGTGAAACCAAGTTGTTTGAGTGAAACCAGTAGTTGGGAAGAGTATCAAGTGGGCATGGTTTTCTTTCATAAGAAAACAATGAATTATAGAAGAACCTCCTACGTATGTATAGCATATACAAAAGAAAAACATGAAGAGAATGAAATGATACTAAATGACTATAGATTGTGCATGGAGACTAGGATACTACATATAGCTGAGAAGAAGTCAATATATGGATTTGGGTTAAAGAGAAGCAGCATGGCGTAAAATGCATCTGAAAAAGTTTAGTTGGGAAGTAGCTAGTATATTTAGACTTGACCCATTATTCAAGAAGGAAGCAAAGGAGTTGTTTGCTTTCCATGCTTTAATAATGGAAAAACTCTTTTGTCTCATTTAATGCAACCAATTAGGCCCTGGGGTACATGTTTCATGCCTAATTGCTAAATTATAATCTCTAACAATTAACTAATTAAATATGAATTTTCATTTAGGCATTTACAATTAAGTCTCTATCTTTTTATAGATTATTTGTAGTAACATATAGAATTAACAATGAAAATGAGAGTAGTTAAGATATTATGATAGGTAGAAGAATATAGAGGCCTAAAAGATTATTTGAGAAAAAAAAGGTATAAACTACGAGCCATGAAAAATAAGTTGTGAATACCATAATATTTGTAGGAATTTCTATAGTTTTATATTTCAATAAATTTTATATAGGGTTGGAACATGTCGTGGTATTCTCACAGCTTCAACAACTTAGACCCGAGGCGAGTACATTTTCTGATAGTTTCCATTATTTGATATTTTCTATGATGCATGTTTATAGTATTGTTTTACCTGATTCCTGACACGATGGATACACGGATTGGTGTTGTATGGATTTATTTTTGGGAGATACATATTTTCAGGCCTATTGACTTTTTTCTGGACTAATGAATTACTGGACTAATGTATTTTCTGGCCTGTTGACATCCTCTGGACTATTGATATTATTCGTGTATGGACTTGGATCCATGAGTACTAGTCAGACAGGAAAATACCTAGAAGACGTGTGAACATTCCCTTTCCATCCCATAGTCTTTCTCGAATAATAGCAGCTACACACGACACGTGTGGTTTGCCTGATATCACCCCCTAACCGTTCATATATCACCTTGGTATTTCAAAACACTAGTTAGATGCAGTCATTCTGGATTAATCTATACTTGCTGATTGTACACTTGCATGACAGGTTTCCTAGTTCACATATCTGTCTGTCTATACATGCCTCTCTGTTCTTCTTTCTTGTCTTTTATTATTTCTTTATTTAACTATTCCTCTATGATGTACCCTATTCCATTATTATATGCTCATCAAGTATTTCATAACTATTTACTGTTTATAGTACTTGTCAATTAACTGGAACTGCTATTGGGTTGTACTCGTTCCATCCTGACTAGGTAAACATTTTTAGGTGACTTGCTATCTTGCTCATTAGATTTGGTTGGAGATCGAGATGCTTGTGGAGGCCAATATTAGAATTTAGATAGTTTAGCAACTTCTTTGGATTTGATGTTTAGCGGGTTTGTTCTCGAGTTATGATTTAATTATAAATTAAAAATCTTGTAAAACTATGTAAATATTGTGAATGGGCAATAGATTTGAACGTGTGATTAAATATTATCTATTTGTATTGATAGACCATTGTTATCATAGACAGCGTACTACCGCCGATGCTACGGCGTAGGCTGGGCTTGGCCACGTACTCGTTTCCGAAAAGCGGGTGCGGGTCGTGACACCCAAAAATATGGTCTTTATAGTTCTTGTTCCCAACTTCTGAATCTTGAGGTCTGGAAGCTTCACGTACGCCAGACACCCCCACACTCGAATGATATTCAAGTTGGGTCTTACCTTGAACTAGAGTTCATGAGAAGTAATGTCAGATGTCACGAATGGTACTCTATTCAAAATAAATGTAGCAGTAAGCACTGCTTCTCCCCATAAGCATTTTGGAAGTTCGACTATCAACAACATGGAGTTCATCATATCTGTCAGCGTCATGTTCTTCCTTTCTTCTATACTATTAGATTGGGAAGAATACAGAGCAGTTATTTCATTGACAAATCCATGTTCTTTACAGAACGATGCAAATTCCAAGGAGTAATATTCTCTGCCTCGATCGCTTTTGAGTCTTTTAAGTTGTTGACCTATTTAACGTTCTGCTTCAGTCTTGAAGTCCTTGAACTTCTTGAATGCTTCGTCTTTTGACTTGAGAAGATATATGAATGTGTACTGCAAGAAATCATCAATGAAAGTGATGAAATACTTCATTTTGGCCTTTGTGGAGAATTGCTTGAAGTCACAGATATCAGAGTGTACCAACTCCAGAAGATCTGTGCTTCAGTTCACTCTTCTGAACGGCTTCTTGACGATCTTCGTCTGTGCACAAACTTCACATTTCTCCACCTCCTTACCCCCATATTTGGAGATAATACCTAGACGAGACATCTTGTTAAAGCATTTACAATGCACATATCCTAGTCTATTATACCATAATTCAAGAGAATAAGCAGAAATAGAGACTGCATTGATACAAACAGAAGGAGTTAAAAGCTGCAGTTTAAATATTCCTTCGGTACAGAAAGCTTTTTCGAAGTATTTTTCTTTGTAGGATATTATCATCTGACCGGCATTGATATCCATCCCCAGGCCTGCCTTGCACAACAGACTCCCAGAAACCAGATTCTTGGTGATTATTGGTACATGATTTACATTCTCATGTGTTAGTGACTTTCCAGAAGTCAGCTTCAGTACTACCATCCCGATCCCCCCAACATTGCAACTTGAGACTTATCCGCCATCGAGACTTTCTCAGAGGTAGGCTCATATTTGACGAATAGCTCATTCTTAAAGCATACATGACAAGATGTGTCACGCCCCAATTCTATAAAATTGATAGTCGTCCCCCGGGGCGTGACGCCGTGCGTGCCTAGGTTGCACAACGAACAAGGCCAAGGTATTTTATATAACGAGCACATAATCAGAGTATACATATAATTGGAACATAATTTTTCAACATAGAAAAGTTCTCTTTATTAATAATGAACATCTTTTACAAACTCTTAAATGAGTCGGATAATTGCCGCACGGGCTTACAAAAGTGGACTCAAAATGAGATCACCTTCCTGATATATTACATCATTTTACTAAAACTTCAAAACTATAGACACCTTCGGGCAAAGCTATCACCTTTCCACGGAGCTGCATAAGTTATGTGCATGAGCTCCTGGATCTTCAAAACGCTTCTTCGAAGGCACGATCAGGGCATGCCTGTAGGTGAACTAGATTGTAAAGTCGCTCTAGCTTCCTGCAGAATCTCTTTGGTGCAGGAAACTTGTTGCAACGAAGGTTAGTACATCGAAATGCACTGTTGAAGACGAGCTAACCCAACTATACTAATCAATACATTGTTTATATGAAGCATGCAAGTTATTATGTGATCTTTCTATCTTGTCTTAGTCCATTTTACAAGCAAGCATTAGATATAGAAGTTTACTGAAATAAATATGCCACCATTTGGTGACTTTTATCTGTCCATCTGAACCACCTACATAATACTTACCATGACCTTCCCTGTCATAAAAATATAGTTAGCTTGCACAGTTTAAATATACGAGGGAATTATTGGTATATTGTCATAATGGACGAGTTATAGTCTTGAACGAGGTGGTATGCAACGAAAGCACATGAGGCGGTATACGCTATCCCGTCCAGCACGTGAGACTATCGTAAATTTCGGTCCGAATCGGATCGGTTCTAGTGCCCCAACGACCGTCCGCAGGAACTATAGCCCTTGTGCATAAGTTGTCCATGATCAAATGCCACGACACGCACCCGGTATAGGGGCACAAGTGCGTGGGTATGTCCAGCCTACGCCACAACATCGGCGGTAGAACGCTGTCTAGGTCATAATACTATCTAATCATTCTCTCTCGAATATCCAACTCCATAAGGAGACACAGATATCACAATATAATATGGAATACTCAATCACATAAACTAAAGCACGATGAGATATCGAAGAAAACAAATAAAATATAAGATAAGTCTAACAATAATAAATAGTCTAACCTGCAATCAATAACATCCAATCTCCAAGTATGCTGAAAATAAGTCCTTTAAGTCGTAGTCTGGAAAAATATTTTCAGTCAGGTTGGAACGAAGTATACCTCTAATAACAGTTCCAGTTAATTGATAAGGACTATAAAACAATAAATAGATGATGCTATATACTGATAGAAGACAATGAATAAATGCAATGGTAAAATAAAGAGACAAGCAATATAGGTAATATGGTACAGTCAGTGCATATATGATATGAAAGGAAAGAGGTACAATATCATATACGAGTGATATAGTATATAAACTAAAATAGAGAACTGTAACTATTTTAAGTGTATGAACTCATAGTTTTGAAATATGATCGGCTTAGAAACTTGTACGATAGCTACATGGCCTGGCTAATCATACGTGAGGTGTATGATTAACACTATCAATGGTGACACTTGTACGATAGGTATTTTGATCACATCTCTCACTAGCAATTTACTCGCCCCCAACTCGTACTGTGGATCCAATCATGACACGTGACGATACACGATCAATGTAACACCCCATTCCGTTCTAGCGGACTGCCATCTCAAACGGCAAATGTGCAACTGTCCCGACCCGCCTTGCCTCAAACGAGAAGCAAAGGATATCCAGACTTGCCCCTGCAGGAATTAAACTTCGGCTTTCAGAGGCTCGCTTGACGTATCGCTCTACCGAGACGAATCATCGCTAAGGTGGGTGGCTACGGTGAACTTGTCTTTGCTTAGCCAACACACATAAAATCTGGAATATTTATGCTAGTCGTTAGGTGATTCACCCCTGCATGCTAATAAATCCAACGCACCTAGCTAAGGGAATAATCCCAACTTGTATTGCTTGCTAGAACATGGAAATTGAAATACTGCTTATATTCAGACCCTCGCATGCTAAGTCCCTTAACGGCTTTATCTCTCGGTCTACCTTCGGGCCCGAGCAAACGTGCTGAATATGTTCCTTAGAAATGCATGCTTGTTTGCTTGTAATGTTGCCATATTTTCATCCAAACCCCGGAAGACTACTACGTAGTCGTTCCGTGCCTGAATGAACCTGCAAGTATCCGGGACCATTAGGTCACCAAGGCAGCCCCGAGCCAGGGGAATGCATCAAGGCAAGTTACTGTACAGAACAAGATCCAAGTATCTCGTGTACTCGTGTTCCAGTGCACTCGTGTTCTCGTGTTCTTGTGCACTCATATTCCTGTGTTCTCGTGTATCTCGTGATAATTGAAAGACCCAAAAGAAAGTGCATGTCGCGGATAACTCGAAAACGAGGTATAGTTCCACGGACGGTCACCGGGGCACTGGGGCCGATCCGATCCGGATGGAACTTCACGTGTGGTCCCTCGTGTTCGGGCGAGTGGTTTGCAGCGCATTGTGTACTTTATTGCATTCTACTTTCCCGGGACCACATCACGTGTGTAGTCCATCGTGTGCGGGCAAGATGGTTTGTAGCGCATCGTGTACTTTTGTTGTATTCTATCTTGCCATGGACTACTTCATGTGCAATCCATCGTGTACGGGCGAGATGGTTCATAGCGCATCGTGTGCTCTCGTTGCGTTCCACTCTCGTCTGGGATTAGTCCTTTATGGCTTTGCCAACGATTCATGTTCATATAGATAAGTCATCCTCGCTTAGCGGCTATCCGCGTGCGAGTCATTGCATCGCATCAAGAACAACTGAGCACACCGAATACTGTCCCGTTCAATGACCCTCGTGTTTGCATATGCTATGCCCCTTAATGCTTATACTTGCCGTGCTTGAAATTATAATGTTTGCCTCAATGTTTGCCTTGGACAGGGAAGGAGATGGTAAGTTGATAAGTCTCGCCGTGTTTCCTCTCATGTTGCACGGTGCACTGCCCGACACGTTAGGCTATTCAATATTTGCATGAAACTGATCCTAAGGCAACTAGAAAGACAACTTAATAGTTGTGCACGGAACCTGTATTACATGTTTGGATTTGTCGAGCGGGCGAGTAGCTTCCCCACCAGTGCATTCAATGTACTGATAATCTACCAGTTTGTTATGCAGGGTGCGGGAGAACCTCGTTCGGTGCAGATGCCTCCTTCGTATGTGCTAAGGCCAAGAGTTCCCTCTGAAGCCTTGCAACGGTGCGTCCGGGACTGAAGCACATATACAAGACATAATGTTGGAATGTCGCCTGACCATCGCCTGTACATTCATTCCACAGTTGTAGCTACTTGGCACGCTTGTACTATTTCAGAGAGAGAGGCTTGAGTGACTTGTAATCTCGGCTATACGCCGCCTGTAACACTTGTTCATATCAATAAAAGAGCTTGCTTTACTTTAACTTGTGTTTCAATGCTTCCGCTATATTTGTCGACTCAGTGAACCTGTTACTGATCGCCTATGCGTTCATGGCTCCGCTGCACTCGGACAATCTGTGCGACTCTGTGGCTTAGAATTCTTGCCGCCAGCCAATGAACCATGGCCTTGCACGGGCGTGGCTCACGCTCGTGCGGCATCACGCCCGGATGGGTCAAGCGATCATTCTGCGGGAGCGCTGGCGAGGGTGATTTCCGCCTAGCGGGAACGGCCGATTGCCTGCGGGAGATCGGGGCGTGACATGTTGGTATCAGAGCCTGGCTTCTACGTCTTTGGCCTCAATTCGATATCTCTGTTTCGAAAGCTCGTTCGTGGGTTATGTGCACGCTTTCTCTCAATGCCTCGATGGGATGTTCCAACAATAAGTCTAAATATTTTCAAAATACGTTTTGAATGATATGATTGCTTGTCTGGTTGTATGCTGCGAGTGGCCTTTGTGCCAACCTGTGCGAACCCTTGAGAGTATCTCTAGTAGCTTGTCCGATTTTCACTAACTCTAAGTTTGGTTGAATGCATCTATTCGAGGGATGCCTTGAACTAGTGCACCATCCAAGACTTAAGAATAGGTAAAACTCGAGTGCTCAGACTTCGCTATCACTGAGCTGGTTGACGTGTTCACGCTAGAAGTGCACTTCGAAAGTGCGCACGATCCAGTCTAAGCGATGTGCTGATTTCAAAGCTTGTGCAAGTGAATATCCAATGAACAAGTACAACGACTTGTCTAGGATTGCCTCAACCCTAGATCACTGCTTGTCCTCAGTAATCTCGAGGACGAGACTTTTTCTGAGTTGGGTAGGATGTAACAGCCCGTTCCGTTCTAGCGGACTGCCGTCTCAAACGGCAAAAGTGCAACTGTCCCGACCCGCCTTGCCTCAAACGAGAAGCAAAGGATATCCAGACTTGCCCCTGCAGGAATTAAACTTCGGCTTTCAGAGGCTCGCTTGACGTATCGCTCTACCGAGGCGAATCATCGCTAAGGTGGGTGGCTACGGTGAACTTGTCTTTGCTTAGCCAGCACACATAAAATCTGGAATATTTATGCTAGTCGCTAGGTGATTCACCCCTGCATGCTAATAAATCCAACGCACCTAGCTAAGGGAATAATCCCAACTTGTATTTCTTGCTAGAACATGGAAATTGAAATACTGCTTATATTCAGACCCTCGCATGCTAAGTCCCTTAACGGCTTCATCTCTCGGTCTACCTTCGGGCCCGAGTAAACGTGCTGGTTATGTTCCTTAGAAATGCATGCTTGTTTGCTTGTAATGTTGCCAAGTTTTTATCCAAATCCCGGAAGACTACTACGTAGTTGTTCCGTGCCTGAATGAACCTGCAAGTATCCGGGACCGTTAGGTCACCAAGGCAGCCCCGAGCCAGGGGAATGCATCAAGGGAAGTTACTGTACAGAACAAGATCCAAGTATCTCGTGTACTCGTGTTCCAGTGCACTCGTGTTCTCGTGTTCTTGTGCACTCGTGTTCCCGTGTTCTCGTGTATCTCGTGATAATTGAAAGACCCAAAAGAAAGTGTATGTCGCGGGCAACTCGGAAACGAGGTATAGTTCCACGAACGGTCACCGGGGCACTGGGGACGATCCGATCCGGATGGAACTTCACGTGTGGTCCCTCGTGTTCGGGCGAGTGGTTTGCAGCGCATCGTGTACTTTGTTAAATTCCACTTTCCCGGCACCACATCACGTGTGTAGTCCATCGTGTGCGGGCAAGATGGTTTGTAGCGCATCGTGTACTTTTGTTGCATTCCATCTTGGCCATGGACTACTTCATGTGAAATCCATCGTGTACGGGCGAGATGGTTCGTAGCACACCGTGTGCTCTCGTTGCGTTCCACTCTCGTCTGGGATTAGTCCTTTATGGCTTTGCCAACGACTCATGTTCATATAGATAAGTCATCCTCGCTTAGCGGCTATTCGCGTGCGAGTCATTGTATCGCATCAAGAACAACTGAGCACACTGAATACTGTCCCGTTCAACGACCCTCGTGTTTGCATATGCTATGCCCCTTAATGCTTATACTTGTCGTGCTTGATAAAATAATGTTTGCCTCAATGTTTGCCTTGAACAGGGAAGGAGATGGTAAGTTGGTAAGTCTCGCCGTGTTTCCTCTCATGTTGTACGGCGCACTGCCCGAAACGTTAGGCTATTCAATATTTGCATGAAACTGATCCTAAGGCAACTAGAAAGACAACTTAATAGTTGTGCACGGAACCTGTATTACGTGTTTGGATTTGTCGAGCGGGCGAGTAGCTTCCCCACCAGTGCATTCAATGTACTGATAATCCACCAGTTTATTATGCAGGGTGCGGGAGAACCTCGTTCGGTGCAGATGCCTCCTTCGTACGTGCTAAGGCCAGGAGTTCCCTCTGAATCCTTGCAACGGTGCGTCCGGGACTGAAGCACATATACAAGACATAATATTGGAGCGTCGCCTGACCATCGCCTGTACATTCATTCCACAGTTGTAGCCACTTGGCACGCTTATACTGTTTCAGAGAGAGAGGCTTGAGTGACTTGTAATCTCGGCTATACGCCGCCTGTAACACTTGTTCATATCAATAAAAGAGCTTGCTTTACTTTAACTTGTGTTTCAATGCTTCCGCTATATTTGTCGACTCAGTGAACCTGTTACCGATCGCCTATGCGTTCATGGCTCCGCTGCACTCGGATAATCTGTGCGACTCTGTGGCTTAGAACTCTTGCCGCCAGCCAATGAACCATGGCCTTGCACGGGCGTGGCTCACGCTCGTGCGGTATCACGCCCGGATGGGTCAAGCGATCATTCCGCGGGAGCGCTGGCGAGGGTGATTTCTGCCTAGCAGGAACGGTCGATTGCCTGCGGGAGATCGAGGCATGACAATCAATGTCCAATATATCATGTACGAGGTCTAATACAATGTCTAATATCAATGTCGTGTATAATTTTAATACGATAACCAATGTAACATCTCATGACTAAAGATCCAATCTATATACTAGTCCGTGTAGCACAGTATCAAAAATCAGATGTAACATTTCTAAATACTTGAATTATAGAAATTATCAAATAATGGAAATTATCAGAGAATCTACTCGCCTGTGATCCTTAGCTGGTATGAATCAGAGTCCAAGTCACAATCCAAATAGCCTATGTATTACAAATTTACCATGTCAAAAGATAATTTATTTTATTGTGGAATAATTACTCTAAAATCCTATAATCTTATTATTCTTTTTTAGGTTAATTCCTAAATTTTGTCCAAAGGAACTAAATTTTATCAACTCGAGACTTATACACGCAAATCGAGGCGATCTGTTGACCAAAAAGTCAACCGACACAAACTCTTCTTTCATGCATGATTTCCTGTAGATTTTAGCATAAAAAATATGCTAAAATTTAAGGCTCATCCAAATTCAAATTTGTTTGGGAATTATGGCACATACAAATTTCGTATTATGCACCGATGGTTAAATTCTAACCTAGAAGTTCTACAGAATTAACAGTATATAAATATTTCTAATTAAATTTTGGTAAAAACATATATCAATGATCTCATCATTAGATTTCTGAAACTTCAAACGGTTCATGATTCTAATTTCTGGTTCTCCCAAAATCGTGAAAACATCGAGACGCGTCTATTTTCGGACATGCTGTTCTATACAAATTTTCCAGAATTTAATACTCATAATTTCATAAAAAAATTTATATATTCAGAAATCTAACCTCAATATCGTCTAACGTAAGAAATGGGCCTCGTTTGGAGTCCAGAACTATGCACAATGACTTCTGGAAGATGAAGGAACCCTAGATGGTAATTCTCCAAAATTTGGCTTAAAGAAAACCCTAGAAATTAATAACCTAACTATTATATATATAGGGGAGAGAGGGAAGCCACGGCTCAAAGGAGTGCCATGTGGCAGCCATCCAACGATGTCCACTCAGATCGAACGGTCAGTGTTCGATGCGGCTCAGCTCAGATCAGTCAGACTCGGACTAGGATGCGGCTCGGCTCGGCTCGGCTCGCGGTCGGCTCGACTGCACCCACACCCACCCTGGGGTCGCTAACAAGCGGGCCCCACCCAGTTGGATGACTGGGCAGACGGATGGGCCCCTGTTGGCTGACTGGGCAGAATTAATTACTTTTTGGATTTTTATTTTCAAAAAATAGTTTTTAATTCAGTTTTCCCTAATTAACTCAAAATAAATGCTAAAAATAATCAGAAAATTCCCAAAAAATTCTATAAAATATATTTGACTATTTAGAACCTAAAATAAAAGTTTGGAATATTTTTAATTATATTTGTCTCTAAAATAAATTCTTGAAAGTCCTAGAAAGTTAGGGTTACTAGTTTTTAATTAACTAAAAATTGTGAAAAAATGTTAATAGCCCCAAATTAACCTAATAACAACATTTAAGCAAAAATTTTAGAATACGTAGGTTACAAGTCTGCCTATCCTAAAAAAAATTCCGTCCTTGAAATTTAAAATCCTCAATAGTTTTTTTCAAAACATATAATCATGAAGTAAATTCATATTGTTATATCACAAAATTTTTAAAATTCTATAAATAAATCATATTCCAGAAAATCCTCGGACTTAAAATCAAATTCCATTCTTATCATTATCTCCTCCAAAATATTAATTTAATAACTAAATACTCAAAAAATTTAATATCCAATCATCTAATTGAGATCCAACCAATGCATATTTATATCATCCCAAAAGTTTGAATTCAAACACTAATCTATTAATCATCTTACTACTCTAATTTAAATCTAATCGATGTATATTTATAAAATTTAAATCCTCATCACAAAAATTTGAATTCAAACACTAATCCATTAGTTATCTTATTCCTCAATTTTTTTTCCACACAACACTCAAATAAGGTAATACTTATAAAATCTTCATATACAACATTCAAAATATAAAATTTTAATTGCATATCTTGCAATCAATTAAATATAATGATAACCTTCTTAAATTCCTTAAAATTTAATGACAAATCAATCATTTCATAATCTTCATAAAAATTAATGTTTTAACGAATCGTCAATTCTGCCATATTAAATTCTCAACCCTTTATTTAACTTAATGTCTATCCTCAAAATTTAAGGCACCTTGTCTCTCTTTGTCAAGTCATAACCTCTTCATTAATTATTTACTACGGTCAAACCCCCAATGATCAAGTCTAAGAATATTCTACCTATAGTCATACAACATGCACTCTAGAAAATATACATGGTTATGGTCACTTTTGTCATTGTATTGCAGTCTCTGTCGGGGTGTACTACTAGCTATATTCTAGCAAGAGAATCATTGATACAAGCTATGGTACTAGGAAATTAATTAATCAACCAAATAGACAAAAGAACAGAAGGAAAGAACAAAACATAGTCTTCTAACACAACCATAGTTTAATGATGCATCCAAAGTTTGATACCTCTATCCCTTTAGGTACCACTGTTTCTACTACAAGCACACCAACTGCTAGCTCTCTTACCTACTGTAATTGTTTATACTAGTTGTTCTTATCACTCAAGTGCACACAAAGTGCAACACACCATACTAAGTACTACTCCTTCTAACACCCAAGTCTGTTTGCAGTGCCATCTCAAGCATTCTCAAGCCAATAGATCCTTACACATGAACATCAACCACTCATATAGTAATATACATTTCTTACCCATCATAAAATTTTATCCTCAAAATAAAATCCTCAAAATTTAACTTCTAGAATAATTTAAAATAAAATGTATATACTTTTCTCAAAAGTCAAATATTCAAATATTGAAATAAATTTTAATCACTTCCAAAAATCTTTATAGCTTGACTATGTTTATTGAATTAAATTTGAATCCTCAAAAGTTTTAATAACATAAAATCTCAACTCCTAAAAAATTCTTAAAATTAAAATTTATTTCCAATCTTCAAATTATAAAATTAAATCCATATCTATCTAAGTATACATATAAATACTTACAATCTCTAATACTCAAGGTACACACAAATACATCAATTGTCTACAACCCTCAACTGTGTACTAAAATTTGTACTGACCGGATTACTTGTACTATAACTCCTAATAATAAAAGTTATCATCACACGTATTTTCTCCAATGATTTTCTATCTATATTAACTGATACACCAATCTAATTATCATCACACGAAGTACTTACTATTATTAGCACATTGCTCAACTAATCCTCGATATAGAAATACTAGCACTATTGGTATGGTAATACTAGCTTCATTATTAGATCACCTCATCACACTCACAAGAACCCACGATCACTTGCACTTTCTATAATACCCATGTTTTACTTCACTCTCAAAGGCAGGCCTTTGATTCCATATCTCGATTTATGTATACGTATCTTCTCTTAAATCTTTTACAGATTGTTACACTAATCTGTGATACACTTTATAACTTTTATTACCAATCTTGATATTTTTTAACCCATGGCACACTCATTAATACCCTTTATGTATATACATTTTGTTACTCTTGTCACACCCAAGTAATCAACCATCAAATTGAATATCATGCTCCATTAATTTCTAATACAATTTTCTCGATACTTAATTGTTTACATAGATCATCCAATTACATGAATTCATGACTAGCCAGGACTAGCATGCTGACTTTGATACTAACTTCTGGAACCATCTGATACTCTTTACTCCTCTTTCTACTTATACAACCAATACTAACTATAATGAAATATATCATGGAACTATTGCTACATGGTACTATGCTATGGGTATCTCTAGATTAATGCCTACTGCTCATATGTCCAACTAAGAAATACTTATAAACTAACAAGTCACACTCAGTCAACACTAATACAAGGCACATACATAATTGCAAGTCACTAATTATCATACTAACAAGGAATCCTCAAAGAATAGAAGCTCAAAAAGGAACTGGATTAAGGACTGAAGGTATTTCTACTGCTAGTAAAGAAAAGAAGCGATGGAACAAAGTCCTGGAATAACAGAAGTGGATAAGTTTTGGGATGATACTTTAAGAACCAATTTAAGATACCACCTGATAATCATACACGTCTGTCCAAAATCATGACACTCAGAATCCTCGCCACGCTAGTAAGCATAGCTGCGATGAACGATAGATTCCATAACTTAGCTATGCAACTCTATAATCATGTCGTCTAGAATCCTCGATGTGCCGACTAGTATAACTGCAGGAAATTCTAAATTTCATAACAAAGATATATACATCTGAAGTCAGGTACCTACATTTTCAACATGCCAGCTAATATGGCTGCAATAAATTCTAGGCTCCATAACCAAAGCAGACATTTTACCTTTCTCACTATCCTCATCAACATATGTCATCAGATAATACCATAAATTTTAGTCCGTAAAATTTATCTTGATAAGAAATCAAACTCAACAACGACATAAAGAATTAAATTTAACACTGATCAACAAGAATCAACTCAATAACAACAAGTTAGAACGGACGAAAATAAGGAAAAAGATTGAAATTGAAAATTATAATAAGATTCTCAAGGGTCGTCCCAGGAATCTCTCAAATAATTGTGATTGAGTATCCTCTCTCATCCTAGTATCCTATGTCCTTATCATATCGCAGGCACGCAGTAGTACAACTAAGACGTCGTACTACCACGATATCACACAACTTACGAAGTTTGACCTGCATGGGCCACCACTAAAAATGTGTCACGACCCGCACCCGGTATAGGGGCACGAGTGCGTGGGTACGTCCAGCCTACGCCGCAGCATCGGCGGTAGAACGCTGTCTAGGTCATAATACTATCTAATCATTCTCTGTCGAATATCCAACTCCATAAGGAGACACAGATATCACAATATAATATGGAATACCCAATCACATAAACTAAAGTACGATGAGATATCAAAGAAAATAAATAAAATATAAGACAAGTCTAACAATAATAAATAGTCTAACCTGCAATCAATAACATCCAATCTCCAAGTATGCTAAAAACAAGTCCTCTAAGTCGTAGTCTGGAAAAATATTTCCAGTCAAGATGGAACGAAGTACACCTCTAATAACAGTTCTAGTTAATTGATAAGGACTATAAAACAATAAATAGATGATGCTATATACTGAAAGAAGACAATAAATAAATGCAATGGCAAAATAAAAAGACATGCAATATAGGCAATATGGTACAGTCAGTGCATATATGATATAAAAGAAAAAAGGTACAATATCATATACGAGTGATGTAGTATATGAACTAAAATAGAGAACTGTAACTATTCTAAATATTTAAAATCATAGTTTTGAAATATGATCGGCTTGGGAACTTGAACGATAGCTACATGGCCTGTCTAATCATACGTGAGGTGTATGATTAACACTATCAATGTCCACACTTGTACGATAGGTATTTTGATCACATCTCTCACTAGCAATTTCCCCGCCCCAACTAGTACTGTAGATCCAATCATGACACGTCACGATACACGATCAATGTCCAATATATCATGTACGATATGTAATACAATGTATAATATCAATGTCGTGTACAATGTCAATACGATAACCATTGTAACATCTCATGACTAAAGATCCAATCTATATACTAGTCCGTGTAGCACAGTGTCAAGAATCAGATATAATATTTCTAAATACTTGAATTATAGATATTATCAAATAACAAAAATTATCAGAGAATGTACTCGCTTGTGGTCTTTAGCTGATATGAATCAGAGTCCAAGTCACAGTCCAAATAGCCTATGTATTACAAATTTACCATGTCAAAAGATAATTTATTTTAATTTATTTAATTATGGAATAATTACTCTAAAATACCATTTTAATCTTATTATTCTAATTTTTAGGTTAATTCCTAAATTTTGTCCAAAGGAACTGAATTTGGTCAACTCGAGACTCATGGCACGCAAATCGAGGCGATCTGTTGACCAAAAGTCAACAGACACAAACTAGACTTTCATGCATTATTCCTGTAGATTTCAGCATCAAAAATATGCTGAAATTTATGGCTCATCCGAATTCAAATTTGTTTGAAAATTATGGCACATACAAATTTTGTATTGTGCACCGATGGTTAAATTCTAACCTAGAAGTTCTACAGAATTAACAGTACATAATATTTTGAAATAATTTCTGGTAAAAACATATATCAATGATCTCATCATTAGCTTTCAGAAACTTCAAATGGTTCATGATTCTGATTCTTTGTTCTCCCAAAATCGTGAAAACATCGAGACGCGTCTATTTTTGGACATGATGTGCTCTACGAATTTTCCAAAATTTAATACTCATAATTTCGTAAAAAAATTTATATATTCAGAAATCTAACCTCAATAGCGTTCTAACGCAAGAAACTTGGCCTCATTTGGAGTCCAGAGATATGCACAATGGCTTCTGGAAGATGAAGGAACCCTAGATGGCAATTCTCCAAAATTTGGCTCAAAGAAAACCCTAGAAATTAATAACCTAACTATTATATATATAGGGGAGAGAGGGAAGCAGCGGCTCAAAGGAGTGCCACGTGGCAGCCATCCGACGCTGCTCGCTCAGATCAAACGGTCAGGGTTCGATGCGGCTCGGCTCAGATCAGTCGGACTCGGACTAGGACGCGGATCGGCTCGGCTCGCGGTCGGCTCGACTGCACCCACACCCACCCCGCGGTCGCTGACAGGCGGGCCCCACCCAGTTGGCTGCGGGAGGCTGACGTATGGGCCCCTGTTGGCTGACTGGGCAGAATTAATTAATTTTTGGGTTTTTATTTTCAGAAAATAGTATTAAATTCAGTTTTTCCTAATTAACTCAAAATAAATGCTAAAAATAATCAGAAAATTCCCAAAAAATTCTAAAAAATATATTTGACTATTTAGAACCTAAAATAAAAGTTTTAAACATTTTAAATTATATTTGTCCCTAAAATAAATTCTTGAAAGTCATAGAAAATTAGGGTTACTAGTTTTTAATTAACTAAAAATTGTGAAAAAATTTTAATAGCCCCAAATTAACCTAATAACAACATTTAAGCAAGAATTTTAGGATACGGAGCTTACATTAAACAACGTCTATACTAAGTTATCAATTGATGCAGTTTAAGGTAATACGAGCACAAGACAAGTGAGATGGTATGATCTATTTTGCATAGCCTCCTTGATCAGTTTTTTGCATAGCAAGGTATGTTCTATACATAGCACAATTATAGCAGGAGTATACATTTATTGCATAGCAAGGTGTGTTCTATACATAGCATATTTATAGAAGAAGTATACATTCTAACCTGAATTGAAACACTATGAAAGAATATTCTAAGCGAACTAGCATGCAACAAGGTAACCGTTTCCAAGTTGGTTGACAAGCACAAATAATCCAAGTCTATTCCTTTTTATATTAACATCTTTTAGTTATTATGATATCTTTTGATCGAAAAAATCAAGAAGGCAAGATTTTAGATGTGAAGACTTGGTAGAAAGGTCAACTAAATCAAATTATAGCCACTCACAAGTTGGTTGGAGAGAGGAAAAAAAAGAGGTGCTTTAAGACTCCGTTCGCACAACGTCTACTGAACGATCACCTGTATTGCCACGAACAGATGATCAATACCTCTTCTACTTTTTCCAAGCTCGGAATAAAATACAGTTCAACGAACGAAAGTAATAAAATCCATCACAACCGTTCAAGAAAATACAAATCCAAAAATTAACACAAAAGTACGATAACAACAAAGGCGACAACGAAAACTAGGCAAGAAAACTTACAGCGGAGAGGTCCCTCTTGACTCTGCCGCTAAGTCCATCCTTGGGGCACGATCCACTGAATATGAGAATCGATTCCGAAGAAGCAAATCCATAACGAGAAAAAGATCATAATTCAATCTATCCCGATCAAATGATACCGAAAGTATTTCTTAGCCGTGCTCCCCGAAAAGGGGGAACGGGGCACCACATCCTAACCAACTAATAGGAAGTTTCATCCATGAAACTTAGGAATAGAACCTACCACTATGAAATAATAAAGAAAACTTTTTCTTTATCTCTGACTTAAGCTCCCAGGTCAATTCTTCGACCGAATGATTTCTCCAAAGCACGTGCACGAGCGAAACTGAACGACTTCGAAGCAGCTTCTCCTTGTAATCCAAGATCCTCACGGGATATTCATCATACGTCAAGTCCGCCTTCAAGCCCAGTTGATCAAGGTCCACCATATGACTCGGGTCATATACGTACTTTCTAAGATCTGAAAAATCGAAGATATTGTACACTTCAGATAGTAATGGTGGCAGGGTAATCTGATAAGTGACTGGGGTGACTCGCTTAAGTATTTCGAACGGGCCGATGAATCTTGTGCTTAGCTTCCCTTTTTCTCCAAATCTGGTAACTCCTTGCATGGGCGAGACCTTACAAAATACACGATCGCCTTCTAGGAACTCAAGGGGTCGCGCATCTGAGTAATCTTTTTGACAGCTTTGTGCCACCTTCAACCGTTCGCGGATCAAACGGATCTTTTGGACAGTTTGTTCTACGAGCTTCGGGCCAAAAAATTGTCGTTCACAAACTTTATCCCAACATATAGGGGACCTATACTTCCGCCAATACAATGCCTCATACGGCGCCATTTGAATGCTGGATTGATAACTATTATTGTATGCAAATTTGGCTAACGGAAGATACATGTCCCAACTTGACTTCTAGTCTAAGGCGCAAAGTCGTAGCATGTCTTCGAGGATTTGGTTTACCCAATCTGTCTGGCCATCTGTCTGAGGATGGTAGGCGGAGCTAAACTTTAACTTCGTCCCCATTGCTGACTGGAGGCTCTCCCAGAAGTGTGATAAGAATTGTCCATCTTGATCGGAGGCAATGGATATGGGCACACCGTGCAGTCGAACGATATCATTGAGGTAGATCTGCACCAGACGGTCGACACTCCAAGTAACTTTGATAGACAAAAAGTGAGATGAATTGGTGAGTTGATCACCCAGACGACATTAATTCTCTGTTGTGTCTTTTGCAAACCAACAATAAAATCTATTGTTATGTGTTTCCACTTTTACTCCAGTATAGTAAGGTTCTGCATCTCTTCGTCTGGCTTCTGGTGCTTGACCTTTACTCTCTGACAAGCCAAACATTGCGAGACAAATAATGCCATATCCCTTTTTATGCCGTGCCACAAAAATGTCGTGCGGAGGTCTCGATACATCTTCGTTCTTCCTGGATGTAAAGTATAACTTGCATAGTGGGCTTCAGTGAGTATCTCCTTTCTGAGGTTTCCATCGTTAGGAACATACAATCTTTCCTTTATTCGCATCATTCCATCCGTGCTCACCGTAAAATTGGTCGACCTTCCTTCGGCGATAATATTATGCATCTTCTCTAGGAACAGGTCGTCCTTCTGAGTGGACTTAACTTCCTCCAATAAGTCTTGTTCGAGGCACAACTGAGCCACCTGTACCTCATTTTTGTATCTAATTCAGAGTGTAATGCCCAAACTTTCAAGATCCTTTCGCAGCCTGTTATCAATATCTAAGCTCCCAATAAATACTTGACTCAGTGCATCAGCTACAATATTGCCCTTGCCCGGTGTATATCTAATCATCAAGTCAAAGTCGCTAAGGAGTTCAAGCCATAGTCGTTGCTGTAGATTCAAATTATTTTGAGTATAGAGGTACTTGATGCTTTTGTGATCCGTGAAGATTTTATACGATATGCCATAGAGGTAATGCCACTATAACTACAACGCAATACCACCGCTGCAAGTTCCAGGTCGTGCACTAGATAGTTTCTTTCATGAGGGTTCAATTGTCTCGACGCAAAGGCTATCACTTTTTCCCTCTACATAAGGACACATCCTAAACCCTTTCCTGAAGCGTTGCTATAGATCTTAAAATCATCGGATCCGTCCAGAATGGTAAGAATCGGTGCTGAGACGAGTCGTTACTTTAGTTCCACAAATGAAGATTCACAGTCGTCCGACCACCTTTCAAGTGAGATGAGTTAGAGGCACAGCGATCCTTGAATTTTTTTTATAAATCTCATGTAGTAGCCTGCTAGACCAAGGAAGCTCTGAATGTCACTGGCCGACTCTGGTCTCTTCCACTTTATAATGGCTTCAACTTTCTTTGGGTCGTCTAAGATGCCCTCCACGAAAATGATGTACCCGAGGAAAGATATACTATCCAACTAGAATTGGCACTTGTTTAGCTTCACGAATAACTTATTGCCTCGAAGTGTTTGAAGCACCATCCGTAGGTGTCCTAAGTGTTCATCCTTATTCTTCGAGTACACTAAGATATCGTCTATGAAGACTACCACAAACTTATCGAGGAATAGTCGAAACACATGGTTCATCAAATCCATGAATGTGGTAGGAGAATTCATCAGTCCGAACAGCATGACAGAAAATTCATAATGGCCATAGCAGGTCCGAAATGCTGACTTTGGCATGTCCTCTGGCTTGATCTTTAATTAGTGGTACCCAGAGCGATCATCTATCTTCAAAAATATTGATGCTCCTTGCAGCTGATCAAAGAGGTCGTCGATCTTGGGCAGGGGATACTTGTTTTGGATAGTGAGTTTTGGATAGTGACCTTATTTAACTTCCGATAGTCTATGCAGAGTTGTAACATCCTATCTTTCTTTTTCACAAAGAGTACATGTGCGCCCCAAGAAGACACGCTCGGACGAATATATCCACGGTCAAGTAGTTCTTATAGTTGTCACTTTAACTCCTTTCGTTCAGTAGGGGCTATTTGGTACAGGGATTTAGAAATCGGTTGGGTATTTGGGAAGGTATCGATGGTGAACTCGATTTCTCGGTCGGGTTGCATGCCAGGTAGTTCGCTCAAAAACATATCAGGGAACTCCGCCACAACCAAAGAAGACTCAACATTTGTGTAATCCAGTTGCATGTCCCGAACCGATAATAATTATCCCTCGTACCCAGAGTGTAGCATCCGCTGTCATGCCCCGACCTTCCGCAGGCTAATCAGCCGTCCCCGCTAGGCGAGAATTACCGCGCCAGCGCTCCCACGGGACGATCGCTTCCGTCCATCTGGGCGTGATGCCGCACAAGCATGAGCCACACCCGTGCAAGGCCGTGGTTCATTGGTTGGCGGTAATAGGTCTAAGCCACAGAGTCGAACATATTATCCGAGTGCAGCGAAATTATAAATGCATAGGCGATTTGGTAATAATTTTACTGAGTCGACAATAGCGGAAGCATTGAACAACACAAGTTATAGTAAAGCAACTCTTTATTTATTGGAATAAGAGTTACAGGAGGCGTATAACCGAGATTACAAGTCTCTCAAGCCCCTCTCTCTAAAACAGTAATAGCGTGCCAAGTGGTTACATTTGTGGAATAATACAGGTGATGTTCCAATATTATATCTTGTATATGTACTTCAGTTCTGGATTGCAATGCTCCAAGGCTTCAGAGTAAACTCCACGTCTTAGCACGCACGAAGGAGACATCTGCACCAAACGAGGTTCTTCCGTACCCTGCAAACAATCTGGTGGATTATCAGTACATGAATGCACTGGTGGGGAGGCTACTCTCCCGCTCGACAAATCCAAACACGCAATATAAATTCTGTGAACCAACTATTATGTTGTCTTTCTAGTTGCCTTAGGATCAGTTTCATGGCACGGATTGAATAGCCTAACTCGTGTAGCAGTGCGCCGTACGATATAAGAGGAAACACAGCGAGACTTACCAACTTACCAATTTGTCCTTCCCTGTCCAAGGTAAACCAAGTTAGTTCAAGCATGAGTATATATAAACATTCAGGGGAAATAGCATATGCAACACTATGTTATGAACGGGACTATGTTCGGATGCACGAGTTACAAGGATTTCTCAGGTGGGTTGCATAAGATGTTTAAGTGCTCTTTATGCACAAGTGTTGTTATACCATGATCAATCAGGTATTTTAGATGTTCATGACTTAATGCAATGACTCGCACGCGGATAGCCGTTAAGCGAGGATGACTTATCTATATGAACATGAGGTCACTGGCTTAGCCATAAAGGACCATTATAGTCTCATGAAAGAATGGGGTGCAACGCTTGATACATGAGAAGCAATTTCAGACGAACATGTGATACAATGGAGCCGTTGCACGCTATCCTGCCAAATCAAGCGACAATTGTGGGTAGACGAATATCCAAGGTAGTATACGCTACCAAGGCCGAATACCATGTATTCTGTTTCCCCAAGACGGAGTGAGCATACTTTAACCGAATTGGCACGCAATACACCATTCATCCTCCTAGGCCGGTATGATCCCAGTGTCCCGGTGATCGTCCGAGGAAGTTGATTGCCTCGTAAACGAGTTGTCCGTAATCATGCAAGTCTTGGGTCAATCCAGATTTATAATATGACTTGATAATCCTTGATTCTTTTCCTGAACGAGTATTGCTCCATGAGCTATGATTTATTTCTTTACTTAACATGGTAGTGTTCATATGTAACTTGACATGATTCTCGTTCAGTATATAACTTGCCTTGATGCATGCCCCTGGTTCGGGGATTGCCTTGGCGACCTAACGGTCCCGGATACTTGTAGGTTCATATTACACAGAAGGACTATTCGATAGTCTTCTGGATGACTCGATGCATATGCGATTGTGTTGTTGATTGTGGCATAATCTCATGGTGGCAAGCATTGAGTTGAGGCAATATTTTAAGTTAACATATAAGCAGGAAAGCATGCATTTCCTTGAAACTTAAACATTCACGTTGGCTCGAACCCGAAGGTAAACCGAGGAGTAAAAACGTAAAGGGACTTACCGAACGACATGATCTAGGATCTTGTAGTGTAAATATGTGGACAGTGCACTATGAAGAGCATATATATACATATCGTTCTACTCGAGGCAAAGCGAGGTCTTAGTTGCACAAGGCAAAGGTAGCATGCAAGGGTCTGTATATAAGCAATATTTTATTTCCATGTTCTAGCACAAGCAATACAAATTGGGATTACTCCCATAGCTAGGTGCGTTGTATTCTTTTTAGCATGCAGGGGGTGATTCACCTAGTGACTAGCATGTATCGTTCCATATTTTAAGTGTGCTGGCTAAGCAAAGACAAGTTTATCATATCCACCCACCTTAGCGATGATTCACTTTGGTCGAGGGATACTCCGAGCTAGCCTTTGAAAGCCTAAGCCAAACTCTTGAAGGGATAAGTCTGGATATCCTTTCCCTCAATCGAGTATTCTCGCCTAAACAAAATGGGTCGGGACATTGCACTCTTATTGTTTGAATCGGTAGTCCACTTGAGCGAAATGGGGTATTATATCATACACCACTCAGAAAAAGTTTCGTCCTCGAGACTTACTGAGCGTAGGCCATTCTATCGCGTTATCAAATCTATGCCAAGCATAGCAATCGGTACCACTAGATCCGTTAGAATACAATCTCCTACTCGATCCTTAAGTCGTGTCGCGTGTGTGCTAAGTTGGTCTCATTTGCATCTTAGCGTAGGACATGTTGCTTAACTCGGAGTATATTTCAATCGATCTTGATTAACGATCTAGGGCTGAGGCAAACTTATACAAGTCATTATACTTGTTCAGGTGGATAATCACTTACACTAGCATTTGAGATCAACATATCACGAGTCTGGATCGTACACATATTGGAAGCGCTTCAAGCATATGCATGTCACCCAACTTAGCGATAGCGAAGTCTTAGCACTCGAGTTTCATATCTCATTGAGTCTTGGATCATGCACACGTTCAAGGTGTCCCTCAAACATATGCATTCAACCAAGCTTAGAGATAGTAAAATTGGATAAGCTACTTGTGAAAATATCAAGGGTTCTCGTTTAACTTCCAACAAGGTTAATTCAATTTCTATATCATTTCCTTTCCAACTCAATCAAGTATTTGCACTACCGTTAAGCATGATCTATTCGGTTTACCGACTAACGTCTATCCGTTCGGGTCAAACATAGCACATGTTATCATTTTCAGTCTAATCCTAAGTCTTATTATCCCAGTTATGAAGCTTTATTCAAGCAATATGGTAAAGTCGGTAACACAGGTTCATTCACTCGGCACAGGATCGTCTGCCTAATTGCTAGGTCAGCTCACAAGGTCATAGGTACAAGTTCAAGCACGCGATTCATCGTGCAAATTTGTCGCACGATGCTTACCCCAATTCCTAGGGTCAAATAATTGTTCATTTGCATGGGGTATTCTACCCAAGCTCATTTTACAAAGATTTCTAAACGTCGAGCACAGATTTTTCCTACTCTCAATAACACGTTTGTTTGCCCGGGGGACGAGTCCGTTCAGTAAAATCCATAATATTCAAGATGCAGGACAAGCCTAGTAATTTGTAGTCTATCTCTCCAAGTATGTTTTGATAGAATCCTTATCCATTCTAAGTCTAGTCCACCAAGCCAAGATTCGATTCTGAACCTTTATTTATAACTTCAAGTCGTTTAACCTGATTCATGTATCCGTTCACGAAACCATCAAGCGTGATTTATTTCAGGTTCTAGGTTAACTTATCAATCAAAATATTTTCAATCACTTGCATTCCAAATTTGTCTTATCGTGTGGAACCAAAAATTAAGACAGTCCATTAGTTATCACGTCTCGGTCTCCCGCAAGTTCGATCACCCTCATTGGACGTGAGATCACCACACCAACGCTTCCGCTGGATAATCGTCCTAAACTGGGCGTAACGCATGTACGAGGATAGAGTTTTGCTCACACAAGACAAGAATGTTTGAACATTATGGTTATCTTCGGCATGATTGTGATACCTTATATTTCACCAAGTCATGTTCGTTCATGCAGTAATTATAATTCGTCTAGTAAAATCATCCAACTTTAATGTTACCATTCGGTAATTCTATAGTCTACTCCTAACATTCCTCAAGAAACTAAGTTTCAATATTCAAGCCCAAGTCTATTCCATTTTGATACGTTCCATTCATCGAGTTCGCTTGGAATTAATCATCGAACATGTTCCCGTGAGTTCGATTATCCCCGCCGTACGTGAAATCACCACGCCGGCGCTCCCGCAGGATAACCGTTCTCGTTGGGACTGATTTCAAGAGTTATCATTTCGAACTTGATTTCAAGATTGTTCTTTCAAACTCTAAGCCAAATCCATTATCGTTCATCTCTTTCATCGAACCAAGATATTTATTTTTGGGCTAACTTTTATTCAAGCGATATTTGTATTCAAGTTTAATCCGTTTGTTTCAATATGAAATTGCTCGTATAATCCTCCAAGTTTCCAACAAATTTTCCTAGCCAAGATATCGATTTCCAATTCCATAATCCCAATTCGATATAGGCCATATCATTTATTCAAGACAATCTTAAATCGTTCAGTCCGATTATCGAACGAGACTTATGAATCCGTTTAGATATTTCTAAACGATCCATACACCACTCGGAATTGAGTCATCCAATTAAATCCATAATCAATTTGTATCTTCTGACATAAAATACCGTTCGAGCTATTTCCAAAAATCCAAGCACACTTCTCTATGCTAGCCTAAGCGATAAATTCGAGAATATTTTAATCGGTTGGCATTCTAAGTCTGACTTGTCTTATTTTTGAACGATACCCCTTCGTTGCAACTTGTTAGCACCAAAGGGTCTTGGCGTGCAATACTCTACACAACTTAGCCGAAAATGCTGTGTACAAAGCTAACCGTTCGAGCAATATTCGATTCTGCACTAACCAGTTGCAAACATGTATAGGCATTTCAGGTTTGCACATAAGTCATAATTCTAGCACGAGTCTATCCTGCATGCAGACTGGTTGGGTATAATTACATTGAATGCACTAGTAGGGAGGCCTCTCGCCCACGCCATAAAACAAGCACGTTCATTAGTTATGTATACCGACTGATTTTATTGTCTTTTTAGTCTTTTGTCTTAGGATCAGTTATGTGGCAATATAATAAAAGTAATATCCGTGTTTGCTCAAGAGTGTCATAATAATGAACAACTGAGTTCGTCTTACCATTTCTTACCATTCGGACTTCCCCGTCATATGCAGCAATATAAATAATGATCTAATGAATAACAAAGCACATCTATGAAATTCAAGTATTATGTTTGTCTTTGCCTCAGACCCATTCTACTCGAACTATGTTTATTACCGTGCATCCATTCTAAATATGCAAAATATTGTGCAAATGTACTCCTTCACGTTACTCCTCTTCTGAATGGGGATAGCCGCTATGCAAATATGACTTATCTATATGAAGGTCACTAGCTCTGTTACTCATATTGGACATGATCTGCGATGGAACGGTTGTCTTCCCAGCTCAGTTGCTAGCCTTGTTGGGCCTTCCGAACCATCTGACGAGTCGGCGACTATCCAGGTCGGAAGCAAGCCTTGTTGGATGTCCCATCTCGCCCGCTAGTCATCAGCTAGCGTATTACCAAAACTACACTTGCACTATCCTCCCGGGTCGACACGATTCGGATGCCTCAATAATCATTTCGAGGACTCATCTCCACCTGGTGCGCAACCAGTTGTCCGTGACCATGAAACTACTCCCCCACTTTCAATCCTAGCCAAGAAATAACTCAGTTCAATCTTGCCAAGGACTACACTCGGATCTTTCATTTTTACGTAACTCTCTGATTAGAGACTGCCTCGGTGATCTGGATATCCCGAGTACTTTTTTCTTTCCTTCTCCTGATGACTCGGAACGACTACTTGATAGTCTTCCTTGTCTATGTATGCAACATGATTTTACTCTATCATGTGTCATGTTCCGTGCGGTACAATGCCTCAGTATGAACTCAAACTACTTTTGTGGCATATATATATAAGAAGCTACTACATTTTAACTCAATAGCCCAATTACGCAAATAGCAAGTAAGATCTCCATATTCTATACAATGATAAGTCGGGGTTATCCCCTTAGCTATGTGCGTTCATTTCTTTTATTAGCATGCAAAGGTTATCGTCTGAAAACTAGAATGTATCATTCATTTTCTTAGTATGCAGCTAAGTAGGGACAGGTTTACCGAGGCCACCCACCTTAGCGATGAATCGCATCTGTCACGCCCCAGTCCCAAAATATGCAGGATTAGGAATACTTAAGCATGCCAGCCGTATGTATATAGCAACTCTAATATATGGAAATCATAACACATACGTACGCTGTATTATGAACAATAATTCACAAGTGGTATATAATTGTCACAAGTCACAGGGCATCACTAAATCTCATCTACAAAAATCATGAAGAAATAAATGATCAATATGTCAATGAACTAAATATAAACTAGTCGAGAAGAGCTAATAGTTGGATGAAGACAAATCCACTACCAACTAGAATATAAAAGAAACAAAATAGGTACATCATCTAATGATCAGAGAGGCTCGAAGGAAAGACATCCTCGAGAGAGAACAAAGTAGCAAGTCCAGATTCGCGCTCCTGCGAATAGCCATGATCGTCTACACCTGGAAAGGGACCAGGGTCTCAGAGGGACGTAACAAGATACATATAAGCATGCCAATAAAGTACTGAAAATAAAAATCCAAAGGTCGCCTAACCATATATATGAATGCACTTTGAGAACAACTTTCTAACACGTGGGCTATCTGGCTAAAATGGGATTGGCATAATTCTCTCGGAGAATCAGGGGCATAAAAAGCATGACGTCTTTTGAACGTCAAAGGCTGCCTTTAGATAATATAGGGGTCATCATACCACGTATCTCCAGTGGAGCGTGCGAGTTACACAAGTAAAGTGCATAGGAGCCCAAACGCCTTACATGTTGTTCTCCCCACCCCATGCTCTATTCATGCCATATCCATGATACGATGGTACCTCTAATAACTGCAAGTCTTCTAACATATCTCTATTAGCAGTTACTTTCTATCGCACGTCAGATACGTACAGGTGGCCAGCCCATCACGCAAGCCCATGTTCTATATGAGACTCACACTCGAGTAACCGATGTGTAACGGCCAATGAAACCTAATGATGCCTCCAAATTATGTGGTGGTCTAGTAAAACTAGGTCAACATACATAATATAATAAAGACAAAATACGATGCCACCGTCGTTGCACCCAAGTTATTCTTGGACGTGCAGTTTATATAGCAGTTTAAAATATATGAACTAAATAGCAAAAATAAAATGCATGAACCATATAGAATGTAAATTATAGTACAATGGCAAGGTATACTTGCCTGGCAAGAAAGCTGCATAGTGTAAGCGTCCAGGCGTCAAGTACAAAGGATCAGAAACTATGGCCCCCGAATGAACATCTTCGGATGCTGAAATAAACATCATCAACATTTCCAGAATAAGTGAGATAGCTAGAAAATACTACCCTTTCGTCTAATTTGGACACAGGGGCAAAACGGTAATTTTGGGTCAAAGCGGATCCACATGTGGGCCACTTTGCACCAAATTGCATGCTAGAGGTAAAGGTCTCTAAATGGGACAAATTATAGGTTAAAAAAATTTAAACGACGATACAAACTCAATGATATATCCAATTTTGGATTCCGGTGAGCCGATCACAAATTTGTCCTTAAAGTCAAATCATGGGGCCTACAAATAGGCGACTTGGTCAACTGTCTCAGAATTGTGTGAAACATGGATCAAAGGACCAGCACGATACCACGAATCCAATGGCGCAAGTTTTGTTACATCCCGACGAGCATACACAAAATGGGATAGTATTTTGCAAAAGTTGTGATATAGAGACTTTTTACAGATACGGGTTGATTTTGATGCGCACAGACGTCCGAATCAACATTCGCAAAAGTCCACACATTAGGATATACCATACGCGCCTTTTGGTGCAATTGGCACACGACGAGGAGGTCCCGTTTGGCGGGGCGCACTCTGTATCACAAAATTTTAGTTTTAAAATGCCAAGTTTTTAGTCGTTTTGGAGGTCAAATAATTTAACAAATAAAATAAATTAATAAAAACTAAAAGAACAGTTAAATTTTTGGTTATATTGAGAAGAAAATCTTTGAATTAGATTTTAAAAATATTAAATGGGTTGGTAGCAAATTGGGCGTGAACATGGGGGTTTGGGTTAAAATTCTGAACTGTTTTTGGTCAGTTTTTTGGCCAATTTCCGATCAATTTTTCAACCAATCCAGGGTACGAAAACTCGTCCCGCTTAGAGGAAAATCCTAGAGGGTTAGGTTATGAACGTATACGAACAAATCGCTCAAGAAAAGGATGAGAGATGAGAGAGATATTATACCTTGAAGATGGGACATCGGGGCGGCGCTGCTGCACGCGTGCGCGGGCGACACGCGGCTGTTGCGGCGGCGGTCGCCGGACGGTACGGCGACTGCGCGGTGGTCGCCGACGGTCGCATGGGTCGGGGCTGAGGTCGGGTGAAGGAGGAGAGATTAGGGTTAGGGTTTGGGTTCGGTTTTATATATATATATATATAGAGAGAGAGAGAGAGAGAGAGAGAGAGAGAGAGAGAGAGAAAGAAAGAGAGAGATAGGGACGGTGGATTCTGTGGTTTGCTGGGGTTTTGTTGCGGGGGTAGGGATTATATTAGGTTTAGTTAGTTGCTTTAGGTTTTTATTAGTTAGGTTTTTGTTTAAGAATTAGTTTAGGTTTTTCTTTTCTTTTCTTTTTTTCTTTTTCTTTTGCTTTTTATTTCTTTTCTTTTCTTTTATTATCATTATTATTATTACTATTTTTTCTATTATTATTATTACTATTATTATTAATAACTATATATTTGTTTATATATATTTACATATATAGATGTGGTTAAAAAATTCAAAAATAATATTTGCACACAAAATAAATTCTAGAAAATTTACTTTGTAAAGATGTAATAAAATACTACACCCAAAATATTTTATAATTAATAATTAGATATTTATTTAGTTATAATAATTTAAATAATAGTATTATTTAATTAACTAAGTAAATAACTAAATGGATATCCAACAAAATAGGTAATAGTAAATAATATGCAAATCTATAAAAAGAAAAAAATGCCTAACTTGGCACGAGAAATTATGGGTTACTAATTGTAGGAAGTTGGAATTGGAAAATAATCACAATTAAATTATATATAAATATCTAAGTATTTAACACAAGAATCTATGGTTGTTACACTAATGGCATACTAATGCCAAGGGATCGAATTTCTGTGCCACAAAAAGATCCTACAGGTAGTGTCTCCTATGTAGACTACTTCCTATGAATGGCGATACAGATTTTGGGGCCATCCTATATTATTAAAGTCCAAACCACGGTGAAGTGTCCTAATAAATTATTGTATTTTAATTGATTTAAAAATAATCTAAAATAACTACAAGAAATATAAAATACACACAAGATACCTATTTTTGGGTGAGGGAGTTTACAATCTACCCAACTTAAAAGAATTTCGTCCTCAAAATTAAAAATAAGGCATGATTTGATAAATCCTTCACAATATAAGGCAAGTCAATCGTAATATCTTCCAAAAATTTAAATAACAAAATCTATTCAAATCCATCGCAATCACTTCAGGCTTAAAATAACCACTGTTTGAATCAAAATTCAACCAATCGTAATCTCTTATCAATTTTTAAATAATCAACATCCAAATCTAATTCAAATCCATATGGCATTCCATATCAAGCTTTACATCACAATTTCTAACTATCATAATCTCCTCTAGAAAATAATTAAAATCAAATATTATTCCTATTTTCAACTTATGAATTTCGTACTCTTCAAATTTTAAATTTATTTTTCATCCTCAATATTTCAAATAGGTGATCCAACAATAAAAAATCAACTTTTAATTCAAGTCATCAAATTATAAAATTTTAAATCTAATTCACCAATTGTTCAAGTCTAAAATTCTTTATTTATCCTCAAAATTTAAATCGATGATTAAACCTTCAATATTCAAAATTTAAATCATGTGCTCAAAGTATAAATATTTGGTCTGCAATATCAAGATTTCAAAATTTATTAAATCCTCATCATATTAATCATTCTTGTAAAAATTTCTTAAAATTAAAATAACTTAAATCTCTCAATCTAATCTTACTTGATCACAATCTAAAAAAAAATTACCTCAAGTTAAAAATGCGACTTTTACCCAACTTGGAATTTATCGATCTATCACACAAGACTATAATTTTAAGAAAAATATTCTTCAAATTATTTAATCGTGTTATTAAATCCTCAAAAGTTTTAACACCTAATATATCATATGTGATATGCCCTTAATTACAAAAGATAGTCACCAAGTAATGTGATTGGCCTATGGGGTATATCTAGAACTATCCGTGTATCAAACTTGTCACGCCCCAATCTCCCGCAAGCTCAATAGTCCCCGCTGAACGTGAATCACTATATTCCAACCCTCCCGTAGGACAATCGTTCTCATCGGGACGTGATGTAGTACGAGCCTGGAGTTGCGCTCGTACAAGACGATGTTGTCAAACACCAAAGTTATCATCGAAACGACCAAGTTGCAATAAAAGTCAAGTATTGTGTACCAAGCACACATCAGAGTATACGCAACGAAGCTCTCGATAGGGTCCAAATGAAATGTCACAATGAGAATGCTACAAAGGCGATTGCCTCAAAGGCGATAAAATATTCTTGCTCTTTCTCTAGCCCACAAAGGTACTTACAGTTCATACATCATGTCCCGTATATCCAAGCAGTGCCACTACACCTGCGTACCTAAAATATTGCCCACAAACGTGGGTCAGTACACAGCCGTACTGGTAAGCGGGATAACCCACTCGTCTAAGCCGACACTAAGTAAATAGTGAATACAAACAGTTAAATGGTGATCTTTCTAGTTGAATCCTAGATTTATTTTATGGCATAGGGATGGCATGTTAAGAAAAACTGTAAAGCAGTTTAAGCATGCAAGCATTCAACTCAAACCAATCGACAAACAATTATATATATCCAACCCGAGGGATTCTAGCATGCAAACCGTCCTACTCAAAGCCCAAGCAACGCGACTATCGAACCAACAATCCAATGCCTCCATATCCGTCCTCAACCAAAAGTTACAATCTAATCTCAATGTCCACACTCTTGCCGAGGGAAGGTGGCCGCGCCTACACGAAGCCAAACCAACAAAAGTAAAGCAAACTAACTCTTATCTATATGAAGTCACTAGCAAAGCCATAAAGGACATTGATCGGACCAAGATCAATAGGGCAGTCCTACCCGATCCAGGACTGGGCAGCTACTCCCTCCTGGTGGTATCGGACTACCAGTACCGCGCCCAAGACGTGATGCCCATGTCTTCTCTATGGCCGAACGGTCCCGGTGCCCCGGAGTCCATCCCGTTCGAGGAAACAAAATCCTGTGCAATACAGGTTGTCCGTGACATACAGACACCAAGTAGGTATGACGAGAGGATCGAACATTCTCGCCCCACCAAGCGATCCTAGACTCGTTCAACCAAATATCCAACCGAAATATCCAACCAAAGAATCCATAACCATTCTTCCAACATATTGCCCAAGGCACCAAATCTTAAGTTATTCCCATAGGCACAATGCCACTTCTCATCACAGTGTTTCAAATGGTGCAACACCCTTCTCAAACTATCCCATGGCACAATGCCCCAAAAGTGGCACAATGCCCGCGCCGATGCAGTTGTTCAATTTTGAACCACAACTGCTCGCTTTGCAAGACAAAGCGACTAAGTGATACTCGTGCACGGATGTACGCTCGCTCGCCCGAATTCCCGATATTTCCAATGCCTCAATGAATCATTCCAACTGTCCAAGCATAATCCTAATTATTCAACCAAAACTGCCTCAAGTGCAACCTAACCAACTAGCTCCAACTATCCAACGCGCAAATCAATTCAAGCCACAATCCTACCAAGCAAATGACGTACATTCTATGCACGCCTCAGTGTAGTGATTCCCAAGTTTTAGCCCAAGTGTTCAAGTCTTTACATGTTTTTCATATTATTAGGCATGAAGGAGTAGAGGAGAAGGGATAGAGCCCACTCACAATGTTTGATTCCGTTAAGCATCATGTCCTGCCGATACTGTAGTACCCCGTTCGGCACTACGTACAAGTGATATCGCCTTGCTTGCTCAGACGAAAGTCTTCTCGGAGAGTTCCCGACCGATTAATCAAAGTGAGTGGGCAGAACTGCATTCTCTGATTCTTGCATGACTTAATAATGAATCTGAGTTTTTGAATGCTTGTTTGCTTAAGAAGAATATTTTCGTAAGAGAATGATAGAACCGACTCAGTATGCTAATAAGAGAACTCACATAGCTTGTCATCGAAACGAATCTGCTGCCTAACTAAGAGAATATGAATGCTTGTCAGAATAAGATAGAACCATTGCTATGCTAAAGAGAATAAGAAATGTTGCATGCTTAGAAACACCGACACAGCTATCGAACGAATATTTGCTATGCTAAGAAAGTTAATATAAACTCCCTCACCCAAAATAGGTATTTTGTGTATATTTTATATTATTATATTTATTATAGATGTTGAATTTATTTAGAGTATTCTTTTAGCTAATTAGAAAATAAATTTTTTAGTATATTTACTTATATAAATATTTATTTAGAATTATTTTTAGGCTATTTTAGATTATTGAGATTTTTCCATAATTTTTAGTTAATTAAAAACTAGTAACACTAATTTTCTAGGTCTTTAAAAAATTTATTTTATGTTCAAACTTAATTAAAAATATTCCAAAATTTTATTTAGGTTCTAAATAGTCAAATATATTTTCTAGAATTTTCTGAGAATTTTCTGAATAATTTTAGTATTTATTGGGAGTTATTTAGACTAATAACTAATTTTTAGGACTTGTAGAATTTATTGTGCAAGCCCAGGAATATAGAATGGACCCACATTATTTTCTAGGGTTTATAATATTATTATATATTTTTTGGAAATATTTCAGAATTTTTGGAATAATGTTAATATTTATTTTTAGTTAAATGGGTAAAACTAATGTTTAGAGCTTCTCCTAATTATAGTAGTAAACTTATGAATATAAAATTATCCCAAATATTTTTCTTAGGTTTATAGGTTCAAAATATATTTTATGTAATTTTTCCAGATTTAATGATTATTTTTAATATTTATTTGGAGTTATTTAGATTTAAAATGACTTAAATAATGTTTTGATAAAGGCAAATTAAAAATAAATAATATAAATAAAACCATCCAATCAGATTCTGACACGTGTCAACCTATAGATATCCATTCAGTCGCAGGTACATCTCTCTATATATAATATGATAACCCTAATTATCCCATTATTTAGAGAGAGAGATTTTGGAGAATTGCCATCTAGGGTTCCTTCATCTTCCAGAAGCCATTGCGCATAGCTCCGGACTCCAAACGAGACCTAGTTTCTTGCGATAGAAAGATATTGAGGTTAGATTTTAATTATATAAATTGTTTTTCGAAATTATTAGTATTAAATTATGGAAAATTCGTAGAGCACAGTATGTCCGAAAATAGACGTGTTTCGATGTTTTCGCAATTTCGGGAGAACTCGGAATCAGAATCATGAACCGTTTAAAGTTTCGGAAAGCTAATGTCAAGATCATCGACATATATTTTTCCCAGAATTTAATTTGAAGTATTTACATACAGTTAATTCTGTAGAATTTCTAGGTTAGAATTTAACCATCGGTGCACAATACAAAATTTGTATGTGCCATAATTCCCAAACGAATTTGAATTCGGACGAGCCATAAATTCCAACATATTTTTGACGCTAAAATCTATAGGAAATCATGCATGAAAGTTGAGTTTGTGTCGGTTGACTTTTCGGTCAACAGATCGCCTCGATTTGCGTGCCATGAGTCTCGAGTTGATGAAATTTAGTTTCTTTGGACAAAATTTAGGAATTAACATAAAAATTAGAATAATAAGATTAAAATAGAATTTTAGAGTAATTATTCCAGAATTAAATAAATTAAAATAAATTATCTTTTGACGTGATAAATTTATAATACATAGGCTATTTGGACTGTGACTTGGACTCTGATTCATACCAGCAGCAGGACCCCAGGCAAGATACCTTGCCAAATTGCTTACAGTATTTTGCATGCTTAGTATATTTCTGTATATTTATTGCATTTCTGTTTATTCTTGCATGTGTAGTTTTCTTTCAGCCATTACTACGTATTAGATATGTTGACACACACATGGCACTTAGTATCATAGAGGACAATCATTAGGCGTATGGGCTTTTAACCACTCTGGTAACACCGTAGTCACTAGAACGCACTATGGTAGGTCATGTCCGATGGTCGCTACCCCCGAGGTATGTCGATTGATGGAGTCCGAGGGTCGCTACCCCAGAGGTATGTCGGCTGATGATGTCCACTGACGAGCGTGAGGTTGTGAGAATTAGATCGAGTAGCCTACCCTTGCCCATACGTCAAAAAGTTGTCCTCATTTGCATTCATATAGATGGTCTTGTACAGCGTACTTATTTATTTTCAAATAATATGCATGTTTACTGTATTCAAGTTGGCTCGTATTTTCTGTATCTTGTTACGTCCCTCTGAGGACCTGGTCCTCTGCCAGGTGTATTTGTTCTTGAGTATTTGCAGAAGCGCAGATTTGGATGGTTACATGTGATCCGAGGATGTCTTTTCTTCGAGTCCGTGATTGATAGCTGGTATTCTTATATTGTGTTTATTGTGTTGTACTCATATTGTATTTGCTCTTATATTCGAGTTGGTAGTGGATTTATTTCCATCCAACTATCATCCTTAGATATTTATCTTGACATCTAGTTATATAGATGCTGGTTATTATTTATATTGATTTTCTGTGGATGAGATTTAGATTGTACCTTATGACTTGTGACATATGTTCATACCACTTGTGGATTGATTTTCATATTACAGCGTACGTGTGGATTTTGGTTTCCATATGTTGGAGTTGCCATATTCATGCGGCTGGCATGCTTATGTGTTCCTAGTCCTATGTATTTTGGGACTGGGGCGTGACATGTTTTTGTGGTGGCCCATGTGTCACGCCCCGATCTCCCGCAGGCAATCGGCCGTTCCCGCTAGGCGGGAATCACCCTCGCCAGCGCTCCCGCGGAACGATCGCTTAACCCATCCGGGCGTGATGCCGCACGAGCGTGAGCCACACCCGTGCAAGGCCATGGTTCATTGGCTGGCGGTTAGAGTTCTAAGCCACAGAGTCGCACAGATTGTCCGAGTGCAGCGGAGTCATGAACGCATAGGCGATCGGTAACAGGTTCACTGAATCGACAAATATAGCGGAAGCATTGAAACAAGTAAAATAATCTCTTTATTGATATGAACAAGTATTACAGGCGGCGTATAGCCGAGATTACAAGTCGCTCAAGCCTCTCTCTGAAACAGTAAAGCGTGCCAAGTGGCTACAACTGTGGGATGTTTTGTACAGGCGATGGTCAGGCGATGTTCACAACTTATGTCTTGTATATGTGCTTCAGTCCCGGACGCACCGTTGCAAGGCTTCAGAGAGAAATCCTGGCCTTAGCACGCACGAAGGAGGCATCCGCACCGAACGAGGTTCTCCCGCACCCTGCAAGCAAACTGGTGGATTATCAGTACATTGAATGCACTGGTGGGAAAGCTACTCGCCCGCTCGACAAATCCAAACACGTAATACAGGTTCCGTGCACAACTATTAAGTTGTCTTTCTAGTTGCCTTAGGATCAGTTTCATGCAAACATTGAATAGCCTATCGTGTCGGGCAGTGCGCCGTGCGATGTTTGAGGAAACACGGTGAGACTTACCAGCTTACCATTTCTCCTTCCCTGTCCAAGGCAACATTGTTAATTCAAGCAGGAGCAAGTATAAGCATTCCAGAGGCACAAGCATATGCAAACACGAGGGTCGTTTTATAACATGATCGTTCAGGTGCTTAGTTGTTCTTGATGCGATGCAGTGACTCGCACGCGGATAGCCGCTAAGCGAGGATGACTTATCTATATGAACAGGAGTCGCTGGCATAGCCATAAAGGACGGGTGTAGCACATAAAAGAGAATGAAATGTAACGCACGGATCAGGAGCGCTACACGTCATTCCTTCCGAGTCAGGCGGCTACTTAGTCTGAGAGCAAGAATGGCGTGAAGGAAAAGTTAACAGGGCTACACGCCATTCTGCCAAAACAGGCAGACTAACAGGGGTTCCTGTCCGGATCGGATCGGCCCGGTGCCCCGGAGACCGTCCGCAGGAACGAGATCAGGGAAAATCTCACTTGAAACAAGTTGTCCGCGACATGCAGGTCAGGGTCAGGTGCAGGAACAAGTTCAAGACAGGATATATATATATGAACAAGTTATATGGAACAAGTTCAAGTCAGGATATATATATATGGAACTTGTTAAGGCAGTATCGTTGATTTAGTAGTTTGCTCCATGAGCTGTAATTCAGTAATTTATTCAGTCAGGGTGCAGATTCCCTGGTTCGGGAATTGCCTTGGTGACCTAACGGTCCCGGATACTTGCAGGTTCGTTCAGGCACGGAACGACTACGTAGTAGTCTTCCGGGGTTTGGATGAAAACATGGCAACATTACAAGCAGACAAGCATGCGTTCTAAGGAACATAAACAGGCACGTTGCTCGGACCCGAAGGTACGCCGAGAGATGAAACCGTTAAGGGACTTAGCATGCGAGGGTCTGAATATAAGTAGTATATCATTTTCTATGTTCTAGCAAGCAATACAAGTTGGGATTTTTCCCTTAGCTAGGTGCGTTGGATTTATTAGCATGCAGGGGGTGAAACACCTAGCGACTAGCATAAATATTCCAGATTTTATGTGTGCTGGCTAAGCAAAGACAAGTTCACCGTAGCCACCCACCTTAGCGATGATTCGCCTCGGTAGAGCGATACGTCAAGCGAGCCTCTGAAAGTCCAAGCCGGATTTCTGTAGGGACAAGTCTGGATATCCTTTGCTTCTTGATCGAGGCAAAGCGGGTCGGGACAGCTGCACGATTGCCGATTAAGACGGCAGTCCGCTTGAGCGGAACAGGGTGTTACATCCTACCCAACTCAGAAAAAGTCTCGTCCTCGAGACTTACTGAGGACAAGCAGTAATCTAGGGTTGAGGCAATCCTAGACAAGTCGTTTGTACTTGTTCATTTGGATCTTCACTTGCACAAGCTTCGATCTTAGCACATCGCTTAGACTGGATCGTGCGCACCTTCGACATGCATTTCTAGTGTGAACACGTCAACCAGCTCAGTGATAGCGAAGTCTTAGCACTCGAGTTTCACCTTTTCTTAAGTCTTGGATGGTGCACTAGTTCAAGGCGTCCCTCGAATAGATAAATTCAACCAAACTTAGGGTTAGTGAAAGTCGGACAAGCTACTAGCGATACTCTCAAGGGTTCGCACAGGTTGGCACAAAGGCCACTCGTAGCATACAACCAGACGAGCAAGCATATCATTCAAAACATATTTTGAAAGTATTTAGACTTATTGTTGGAACATCCCATCGAGGCATTGAGAGAGAGCGTGCACATAACCCACGAACGAGCTTTCGAAACAGAGATATCGAATTGAAGTCCAAAGGCGTAGAAGCCAGGCTCTGATACCAACATGTCACGCCCCGATCTCCCGCAGGCAATCGGCCGTTCCCGCTAGGCGGGAATCACCCTCGCCAGCGCTCCCGCGGAACGATCGCTTAACCCATCCGGGCGTGATGCCGCACGAGCGTGAGCCACACCCGTGCAAGGCCATGGTTCATTGGCTGGCGGTTAGAGTTCTAAGCCACAGAGTCACACAGATTGTCCGAGTGCAGCGGAGTCATGAACGCATAGGCGATCGGTAACAGGTTCACTGAATCGACAAATATAGCGGAAGCATTGAAACAAGTAAAGTAATCTCTTTATTGATATGAACAAGTATTACAGGCGGCGTATAGCCGAGATTACAAGTCGCTTAAGCCTCTCTCTGAAACAGTAAAGCGTGCCAAGTGGCTACAACTGTGGGATGTTTTGTACAGGCGATGGTCAGGCAATGTTCACAACTTATGTCTTGTATATGTGCTTCAGTCCCGGACGCACCGTTGCAAGGCTTCAGAGAAAAATCCTGGCCTTAGCACGTACGAAGGAGGCATCCGCACCGAACGAGGTTCTCCCGCACCCTGCAAGCAAACTGGTGGATTATCAGTACATTGAATGCACTGGTGGGGAAGCTACTCGCCCGCTCGACAAATCCAAACACGTAATACAGGTTCCGTGCACAACTATTAAGTTGTCTTTTTAGTTGCCTTAGGATCAGTTTCATGCAAACATTGAATAGCCTATCATGTCGGGCAGTGCGCCGTGCGATGTTTGAGGAAACACGGCGAGACTTACCAGCTTACCATTTCTCCTTCCCTGTCCAAGGCAACATTGTTAATTCAAGCAGGAGCAAGTATAAGCATTCCAGAGGCACAAGCATATGCAAACACGAGGGTCGTTTTATAACATGATCGTTCAGGTGCTTAGTTGTTCTTGATGCGATGCAGTGACTCGCACGCGGATAGCCGCTAAGCGAGGATGACTTATCTATATGAACAGGAGTCGCTGGCATAGCCATAAAGGACGGGTGTAGCACATGAAAGAGAATGAAATGCAACGCACGGATCAGGAGCGCTACACGTCATTCCTTCCGAGTCAGGCGGCTACTTAGTCTGAGAGCAAGAATGGCGTGAAGGAAAAGTTAACAGGGCTACACGCCATTCTGCCAAAACAGGCAGACTAACAGGGGTTCCTGTCCGGATCGGATCGGCCCGGTGCCCCGGAGACCGTCCGCAGGAACGAGATCAGGGAAAATCTCACTTGAAACAAGTTGTCCGCGACATGCAGGTCAGGGTCAGGTGCAGGAACAAGTTCAAGACAGGATATATATATATGAACAAGTTATATGGAACAAGTTCAAGTCAGGATATATATATATGGAACTTGTTAAGGCAGTATCGTTGATTTAGTAGTTTGCTCCATGAGCTGTAATTCAGTAATTTATTCAGTCAGGGTGCAGATTCCCTGGTTCGGGAATTGCCTTGGTGACCTAACGGTCCCGGATACTTGCTGGTTCGTTCAGGCACGGAACGACTACGTAGTAGTCTTCCGGAGTTTGGATGAAAACATGGCAACATTACAAGCAGACAAGCATGCGTTCTAAGGAACATAAACAGGCACGTTGCTCGGACCCGAAGGTACGCCGAGAGATGAAACCGTTAAGGGACTTAGCATGCGAGGGTCTGAATATAAGTAGTATATCATTTTCCATGTTCTAGCAAGCAATACAAGTTGGGATTTTTCCCTTAGCTAGGTGCGTTGGATTTATTAGCATGCAGGGGGTGAAACACCTAGCGACTAGCATAAATATTCCAGATTTTATGTGTGCTGGCTAAGCAAAGACAAGTTCACCGTAGCCACCCACCTTAGCGATGATTCGCCTCGGTAGAGCGATACGTCAAGCGAGCCTCTGAAAGTCCAAGCCGGATTTCTGTAGGGACAAGTCTGGATATCCTTTGCTTCTTGATCGAGGCAAAGCGGGTCGGGACAGCTGCACGATTGCCGATTGAGACGGCAGTCCGCTTGAGCGGAACAGGGTGTTACACCATGCAGGTCGAGAGCATATTGTCTCGGTTACGTTACTGTACCGAACAAGCCTGCACCTAGGACTAGAGTATAGGATCTCATCCATAATTGACTATGACTCATTTTTTTTCTAATCTATTCTATTTGAATAGTTGCATCCTGCTTGATTCATGTACTCCCATAATAGTTCCTTTAGTATAGTCTCTCCTAGAATATAGAAGTTCCTGTTGTTAGATGATAAGTAGGGTAACCTTCCTATTAAGAGTACAACTAGAGTGCTGACACACCACTAAGTTTAGGATGTCTAGTGAACCCTAGACTTCCTTATCTCTAGAATTGGTTTACCATTACCACCTGAAGTGTTATGAGGACTTGAGAGTAGTATAGACACTACTAGAGTTAGTTAGAAATTTACCATTATGGTTGCCCCTAGCATTGAGAAACCAATAGAAAACCAAAGTGAATATTAGGACTGAACCAAACCCACGCCGTTAGATGAGTATTGGAGAACCATAAATTTAGATTCTTGTCTTGAGATAAGCAGACAGTACCTTAGAAAGCCAAGAGCAATGCATAGAATATTTTCCTAATCATACCTCAAACTCAGAGACTAGCATACCCCTTTCCCTTGGAAAACTATGATGCTATCTAGAGCCCCTCTATTTTCATATATTGTTCCCCTGTGACCATAGCGTTCGCTAATTGTGCGATGACCAAAATTACGTTCTTCTTTTCTTTATCTTTCAACTCGTGCCACCTGACACTTCTGATAGTAGGTCAAGTAATTTATTTCTTTGTTAAGGACACATAGTTTGCTAGGATTATAGTTGTAATCTTGAATTTTGAAATTGTGTGCTTAGTACTTAGAACTTGATAGTTCAGTTATTCTTGTAGATTGAGACCTGGTGCTTATCCCTTAGTTTTAAATTGGTAACTTGTACCATACCTCAATACGAGTTATATTCCCTTTCCCTTGAGGCCAGTAACTGTCCCATTCTTACTATTGACACTTGCACTATGACTAAGAGTTAAGACGACCATGACCTATGTAATATAAGAGGATACCCTAACAAGTACCAAGACCCATTCTCGAAGACCTTAACAGGAGCTTCTACGGTACCCTTAAGACTGTCACAGTATTAGTTTATTATTTTAAGTTGGGTAGTATACCTCACAACCTAGTATCACATAGCCTTTTGACCTATTATTGAAGTGTGATTGAACAACATTAATTGTATACTAGCATAAGACGACAGTGGTTATTCAGACAATAGAAGTTAGAGGTCATTGCCCACATTTGGTCGACTAGCGACATAGACAAGGAGGTTGTATGATAACTGTAGGGATTGTAGAGTCTTTTATTATTGTTGCTTAGTTGTTTTGTTTTGTGAACTTGAATTAATTTGTACCTTCTTTTATCATCATCTAGCGTACTTATATTTGCTGCACTACCTTGACTTATGCTGCTATTATAGCCTAGTTTTACAAGCTTACTCTTTTATCGAGCTTGATCATGAGATATGTATTATTAGGGACGCCTACTAATACATTTTAGAATCAGTGTATTAAGGTCTAGCTAACCTTAGT
Organism: Iris macrosiphon; assembly: GCA_036927795.1. Classification (NCBI taxonomy): domain Eukaryota; kingdom Viridiplantae; phylum Streptophyta; class Magnoliopsida; order Asparagales; family Iridaceae; genus Iris; species Iris macrosiphon. The sequence continues at coordinate 2,149,868 of JAYESA010000003.1, forward strand.
GCGCTTGATTCGTCCTTCGTAATACTACTTTACGTGGATTGAGATATGTAGTGATTGGTAGACGAATATACTTGTCCCTAGATATGTCTGAGCGGATCGTATCGGTTACATAACTGTACTAATACGAGCATGTGAATAGGAATTACCAAAATAGGACTTCAATCCCCAACTGCTTTGACAATTTCTATTTGAATTCTTTAAATGCCTTGATCCCGATACTTCTATTCTATTACCTCGCCCTTGAACTCTTTATTATTGATCTCCGTCTTCCCTTATTTCGGAAAGACGAAACCTCGTGCTTGGTATAAGTTTGATACACAGAGAGTACTAGATATACCCCATAGGCCGATCACATACTTGAGGATTATTCTTTCGTAATTAAGGACATATCATATATGATATAATCGGCGTTGAAGTTTTGAGGATTGAATGACATGAGTAAATAAATTAAGGAATATTTTTCTTAAAGTATATAGCCTTCTGTGATAGATGGGTAAATTCTAAGTTGGGTAGCAGTGCATTGGCAACTCGAGAGGAATTTCTTTTAAATTGTGACCGAATAAGATTAGATTGGGAGAGGTTCAAGCCATTTTAATTTTGAGAATTTTAGAAGAATGACTAAGATGATGAGGATTAATGAATTTTAAAAATCTTGATATTGAGGACCCAATAGTTATACCTTAAGTACATAATTTAAATTTTTGAGTATTGAAGGCAAAATTATCAATTTGAATTTGAAGGATAAATATATAATTTCAGACTTGAACATTGGTGGACTGCATTTAAATTATTTTTCAATTTGATGATTTAAATTAAGAATTAAAATTTGATGGTTGGACTACCTATTTGAAATATTGAGGATGTGAATGGAATTTAAAAAGTTGAAGAATACAAAAAAAAATTATAAGTGAAAATAGGAATAATATTGTACTCGAATTACTTCTAGAGGAGATTATGATAGTTGGAGATCGTGAGGTAAATTTGATATAGGTTATTTAAATCTTGAAGATATTATATGGATTCAATTTAAATTTGGATATTGATGATTTGAAAAAGTGAGAAGAGATTACAATAGGTTGAGATTTGAACAATGATTATCTCAATTTTGAAGTGATCGCAATATATTTGAATAGATTTTGTTATTCAATTTTTTGGAAGAGATTGCGATTGACGTACCTTATGTACGAATGTGAAAGATTTAACAAATTATGCCTTATTTTAATTTCGAGGACGAAATTATTTTAAGTTGGGTAGATTGTAAACTCCCTCACCCAAAATAGATATTTTGTGTATATTTTATATTATTATATTTATTATAGATGTTGAATTTATTTAGAGTATTCTCTTAGCTAATTAGAAAATAAATTTTTTAGTATATTTACTTATATAAATATTTATTTAGAATTATTTTTAGGCTATTTTAGATTATTGAGATTTTTCCATAATTTTTAGTTAATTAAAAACTAGTAACACTAATTTTCTAGGACTTTAAAAAATTTATTTTATGTTCAAACTTAATTAAAAATATTCTAAAATTTTATTTAGGTTCTAAATAGTCAAATATATTTTCTAGAATTTTCTGAGAATTTTCTGAATAATTTTAGTATTTATTGAAAGTTATTTAGACTAATAACTAATTTTTAGGACTTGTAGAATTTATTGTGCAAGCCCAGGAATATAGAATGGACCCACATTATTTTCTAGGGTTTATAATATTATTATATATTTTTTGGAATTATTTCAGAATTTTTGGAATAATGTTACTATTTATTTTTAGTTAAATGGATAAAACTAATGTTTAGAGCTTCTCCTAATTATAATAGTAAACTTATGAATATAAAATTGTCCCAAATATTTTTTTAGGGTTTATAGGTTCAAAATATATTTTGTGTAATTTTTCCAGATTTTATGATTATTTTTAATATTTATTTGGAGTTATTTAGATTTAAAACGACTTAAATAATGTTTTGATAAAGGCAAATCAAAAATAAATAATATAAATAAAACCATCCAATCAGATTCTGACACGTGTCAACCTATAGATATCCATTCAGCCGCAGGTACATCTCTCTATATATATAATATGATAACCCTAATTATCCTATTATTTAGAGAGAGAGATTTTGGAGAATTGACATCTAGGGTTCCTTCATCTTCCAGAAGCCATTGCGCATAGCTCCGGACTCCAAACGAGGCCTACTTTCTTGTGATAGAAAGATATTGAGGTTAGATTTCTAATTATATAAATTGTTTTTCGAAATTATTAGAATTAAATTCTGGAAAATTTGTAGAGCACAGTATGTCCGAAAATAGACGTATTTCGATGTTTTCGCAATTTTGGGAGAACCCGAAATCAGAATCATGAACCGTTCAAAGTTTCGGAAAGCTAATGTCGAGATCATCGACATATATTTTTACCAGAATTTAATTCGAAGTATTTATATACTGTTAATTCTGTAGAATTTCTAGGTTAGAATTTAACCATCGGTGCACATTACAAAATTTGTATGTGCCATAATTTTCAAACGAATTTGAATTTGGAAGAGCCATAAATTCCAACATATTTTTGACGCAAAAATCAATAGGAAATCATGCATAAAATTTGAGTTTGTGTCGGTTGACTTTTTGGTCAACAGATCGCCTCGATTTGCGTGCCATGAGTCTCGAGTTGATAAAATTTTGTTTCTTTGGACAAAATTTAGGAATTAATATAAAAATTAGAATAATAAGATTAAAATAGAATTTTAGAGTAATTATTGCAGAATTAAATAAATTAAAATAAATTATCTTTTGACGTGATAAATTTATAATACATAGGCTATTTGGACTGTGACTTGGACTCTGATTCATACCAGCAGCCGGAACCCAGGCAAGATACCTTGCCAAATGGCTTACAGTATTTTGCATGCTTAGTATATTTCTGTATATTTATTGCATTTCTGTTTATTCTTACATGTGTAGTTTTCTTTCAGTCATTACTATGTATTAGATATGTTGACACACACATAGCACTTAGTATCATAGAGGACAATCATTAGGCGTATGGGCTTTTAACCACTCTGGTAATACCGTAGTCACTAGCACGCACTATGGTGGGTCATGTCCGATGGTCGCTACCCCCGAGGTATGTCGATTGATGGAGTCCGAGGGTCGCTACCCCAGAGGTATGTCGGCTGATGATGTCCACTGACGAGCATGAGATTGTGAGGATTAGATCGAGTAGCCTACCCTTGTCCATACGTCAAAAAGTTGTCCTCATTTGCATTCATATAGATGGTCTTGTACAGCGTACTTATTTATTTTCAAATAATATGCATGTTTACTGTATTCAAGTTGGATCGTATTTTCTGTATCTTGTTACGTCCCTCTGAGGACCTGGTCCTCTGCCAGGTGTATTTGTACTTGAGTATTTGTAGGAGCGCAGATTTGGATGGTTACATGTGATCCGAGGATGTCTTTTCTTCGAGTTCGTGATTGATAGCTGATATTCTTATATTATGTTTATTGTGTTGTACTCATATTGTATTTGCTCTTATATTCGAGTTGGTAGTGGATTTGTTTCCATCCAACTATCATCCTTAGATATTTATGTTGACATCTAGTTATATAGATGCTGGTTATTATTTATATTAATTTTCTGTGGATGAGATTTAGATTGTACCTTATGACTTGTGATATATGTTTATACCACTTGTGGATTGATTTTCATATTACAGCGTACGTGTGGATTTTGGTTTCCATATATTGGAGTTGCCATATTCATGCGGCTGGCATGCTTACGTGTTCCTAGTCCTACGTATTTTGGGACTAGGGCGTGACATATTTTTGTGGTGGCCCATGCAGGTCGAGAGCATATTGTCTCAGTTACGTTACTGTACCGAACAAGCCTGCACCTAGGACTAGAGTATAGGATCTCATCCACAATTGACTATGACTCATCTTTCTTCTAATCTATTCTATTTGAATAATTGCATCCTGCTTGATTCATGTACTCCCATAATAGTTCCTTTAGTATAGTCTCTCCTAGAATATAGAAGTTTCTGTTGTTAGATGATAAGTAGGGTAACCTTCCTATTAAGAGTACAACTAGAGTGCTGACACATCACTAAGTTTAGGATGTCTAGTGAACCCTATAATTCCTTATCTCTAGAATTGGTTTACCATTACCCCCTGAAGTGTTATGAGGACTTGAGAGTAGTATAGACACTACTAGAGTTAGTTAGAAGTTTACCATTATGGTTGTCCCTAGCATTGAGAAACCAATAGAAAACCAAAGTGAATATTAGGACTGAACCTAACCCACGCCGTTAGATGAGTATTGGAGAACCATAAATTTAGATTCTTGTCTTGAGATAAGCAGACAGTACCTTAGAAAGCCAAGAGCAATGCATAGAATATTTTCCTAATCATACCTCAAACTCAGAGACTAGCATACCCCTTTCCCTTGGAAAACTATGATGCTATCTAGAGCCCCTCTATTTTCATATATTGTTCCCCTGTGATCATAGCGTTCGCTAATTGTGCGATGACCAAAATTACGTTCTTCTTTTCTTTATCTTTCAACTCGTGCCACCTGACACTTCTGATAGTAGGTCAAGTAATTTATTTCTTTGTTAAGGACACATAGTTTGCTAGGATTATAGTTGTAATCTTGAATTTTGAAATTGTGTGCTTAGTACTTAGAACTTGATAGTTCAGTTATTCTTGTAGATTGAGACCTGGTGCTTATCCCTTAGTTTTAAATTGGTAACTTGTACCATACCTCAATACGAGTTATATTCCCTTTCCCTTGAGGCCAGTAACTGTCCCATTCTTACTATTGACACTTGCACTATGACTAAGAGTTAAGACGACCATGACCTATGTAATATAAGAGGATACCCTAACAAGTACCAAGACCCATTCTCGAAGACCTTAATAGGAGCTTCTACGGTACCCTTAAGACTGTTACAGTATTAGTTTATTATTTTAAGTTGGGTAGTATACCTCACAACCTAGTATCACATAGCCTTTTGGCCTATTATTAAAGTGTGATTGAACAACATTAATTGTATACTAGCATAAGACGACAGTGGTTATTCAGACAATAGAAGTTAGAGGTCATTGCCCACATTTGGTCGACTAGCGACATAGACAAGGAGGTTGTATGATAACTGTAGGGATTGTAGAGTCTTTTATTATTGTTGCTTAGTTGTTTTGTTTTGTGAACTTAAATTAATTTGTACCTCCTTTCATCATCATCTAGCGTACTTATATTTGCTGCACTACCTTGACTTATGCTGCTATTATAGCCTAGTTTTGCAAGCTTACTCTTTTATCGAGCTTGATCATGAGATATGTATTATTAGGGACGCCTACTAATACATTTCAGAATCAGTGTATTAAGGTCTAGCTAACCTTAGTGCGCTTGATTCGCCCTTCGTAATACTACTTTACGTGGATTGAGATATGTAGTGATTGGTAGACGAATATACTTGCCCCTAGATATGTCTGAACGGATCGTATCGGTTACATAACTGTACTAATACGAGCATGTGAATAGAAATTACCAAAATAGGACTTCAATCCACAACTGCTTTGACAATTTCTATTTGAATTCTTTAAACGCCTTGATCCCGATACTTCTATTCTATTACCTCGCCCTTTAACTCTTTATTATTGATCTCCGTCTTCCCTTATTTCGGAAAGACGAAACCTCGTGCTTGGTATAAGTTTGATACACAGAGAGTACTAGATATACCCCATAGGCCGATCACATACTTGAGGATTATTCTTTCGTAATTAAGGACATATCATATATGATATAATCGGCGTTAAAGTTTTGAGGATTGAATGACATGAGTAAATAAATTAAGGAATATTTTTCTTAAAGTATATAGCCTTCTGTGATAGATGGGTAAATTCTAAGTTGGGTAGCAGTGCATTGGCAACTCGAGAGAAATTTCTTTTAAATTGTGACCGAATAAGATTAGATTGGGAGAGGTTCAAGCCATTTTAATTTTGAGAATTTTAGAAGAATGACTAAGATGATGAGGATTAATGAATTTTAAAAATCTTAATTTTGAGGACCCAATATTTATACCTTAAGTACATAATTTAAATTTTTGAGTATTGAAGGCAAAATCATCAATTTGAATTTGAAGGATAAATATATAATTTCAGACTTGAACATTGGTGGACTGCATTTAAATTATTTTTCAATTTGATGATTTAAATTAAGAATTAAAATTTGATGGTTGGACTACCTATTTAAAATATTGAGGATGTGAATGGAATTTAAAAAGTTGAAGAATACAAAAAAAATTATAAGTGAAAATAGGAATAATATTGTACTCGAATTACTTCTAGGGGAGATTATGATAGTTGGAGATCGTGAGGTAAATTTGATATGGGTTATTTAAATCTTGAAGATATTATATGGATTCAATTTAAATTTGGATATTGATGATTTGAAAAAGTGAGAAGAGATTACAATAGGTTGAATTTTGATTTGAACAATGATTATCTCAATTTTGAAGTGATCGCAATAGATTTGAATAGATTTTGTTATTCAAATTTTTGGAAAAGATTGCGATTGACGTACCTTATGTACGAATGTGAAGGATTTAACAAATTATGCCTTATTTTAATTTCGAGGACCAAATTATTTTAAGTTGGGTAGATTGTAAACTCTCTCACCCAAAATAGGTATTTTGTGTATATTTTATATTATTATATTTATTATAGATGTTGAATTTATTTAGAGTATTCTCTTAGCTAATTAAAAAATAAATTTTTTAGTATATTTACTTATATAAATATTTATTTAGAATTATTTTTAAGCTATTTTAGATTATTGAAATTTTTCCATAATTTTTAGTTAATTAAAAACTAGTAACACTAATTTTCTAGGATTTTGAAAATTTTATTTTATGTTCAAACTTAATTAAAAATATTCCAAAATTTTATTTAGGTTCTAAATAGTCAAATATATTTTCTAGAATTTTCTGAGAATTTTCTGAATAATTTTAGTATTTATTGGGAGTTATTTAGACTAATAACTAATTTTTAGGACTTGTAGAATTTATTGTTCAAGCCCAGGAATATAGAATGGACCCACATTATTTTCTAGGGTTTATAATATTATTATATATTTTCTGGAATTATTTCAGAATTTTTGGAATAATGTTAGTATTTATTTTTAGTTAAATGGGTAAAACTAATGTTTAGAGCTTCTCCTAATTATAGTAGTAAACTTATGAATATAAAATTATCCCAAATATTTTTTTAGGGTTTATAGGTTCAAAATATATTTTGTGTAATTTTTTCAGATTTTATGATTATTTTTAATATTTATTTGGAGTTATTTAGATTTAAAACGACTTAAATAATATTTTGATAAAGACAAATCAAAAATAAATAATATAAATAAAACCATCCAATCAGATTCTGACACGTGTCAACCTATAGATATCTATTTAGCCACAGGTACATCTCTCTATATATATAATATGATAACCCTAATTATCTTAGAGAGAGATATTTTGGAGAATTGCCATCTAGGGTTCCTTCATCTTCCAGAAGCCATTGCGCATAGCTCCGGACTCCAAACGAGGCCTAGTTTCTTGCGATAGAAAGATATTGAGGTTAGATTTCTAATTATATAAATTGTTTTTCGAAATTATTAGAATTAAATTCTGGAAAATTTGTAGAGCACAATATGTCCGAAAATAGACGTGTTTCAATGTTTTCACAATTTCGGGAGAACCCGAAATCAGAATCATGAACCGTTTAAAGTTTCGGAAAGCTAATGTCGAGATCATCGACATATATTTTTACCAGAATTTAATTCGAAGTTTTTACATACTGTTAATTCTGTAGAATTTCTAGGTTAGAATTTAACCATCGGTGCACATTACAAAATTTGTATGTGCCATAATTTCCAAACGAATTTGAATTCAAAAGAGCCATAAATTCTAACATATTTTTGACGCTAAAATCTATAGGAAATCATACATAAAAGTTGAGTTTGTGTCGGTTGACTTTTCGGTCAACAGATCGCCTCGATTTGCGTGCCATGAGTCTCGAGTTGATAAAATTTAGTTTCTTTGGACAAAATTTAGGAATTAATATAAAAATCAGAATAATAAGATTAAAATAGAATTTTAGAGTAATTATTCCAGAATTAAATAAATTAAAATAAATTATCTTTTGACGTGATAAATTTATAATACATAGGCTATTTGGACTGTGACTTGGACTCTGATTCATACCAGCAGCAGGACCCCAGGCAAGATACCTTGCCAAATTGCTTACAGTATTTTGCATGCTTAGTATATTTCTGTATATTTATTGCATTTCTGTTTATTCTTGCATGTGTAGTTTTCTTTCAGTCATTACTATGTATTAGATATGTTGACACACACATGGCACTTAGTATCATAGAGGACAATCATTAGGCGTATGGGCTTTTAACCACTCTGGTAACACCGTAGTCACTAGAACGCACTATGGTAGGTCATGTCCGATGGTCGCTACCCCCGAGGTATGTCGATTGATGGAGTCCGAGGGTCGCTACCCCAGAGGTATGTCGGCTGATGATGTCCACTGACGAGCGTGAGCTTGTAAGGATTAGATCGAGTAGCCTACCCTTGTCCATACGTCAAAAAGTTGTCCTCATTTGCATTCATATAGATGGTCTTGTACAGCGTACTTATTTATTTTCAAATAATATGCATGTTTACTGTATTCAAGTTGGCTCGTATTTTCTGTATCTTGTTACGTCCCTCTGAGGACCTGGTCCTCTGCCAGGTGTATTTGTTCTTGAGTATTTGCAGGAGCGCAGATTTGGATGGTTACATGTGATCCGAGGATGTCTTTTCTTCGAGTCCGTGATTGATAGCTGGTATTCTTATATTGTGTTTATTGTGTTGTACTCATATTGTATTTGCTCTTATATTCGAGTTGGTAGTGGATTTGTTTCCATCCAACTATCATCCTTAGATATTTATGTTGACATCTAGTTATATAGATGCTGGTTATTATTTATATTAATTTTCTGTGGATGAGATTTAGATTGTACCTTATGACTTGTGACATATGTTTATACCACTTGTGGATTGATTTTCATATTACAGCGTACGTGTGGATTTTGGTTTCCATATATTGGAGTTGCCATATTCATGCGGCTGACATGCTTACGTGTTCCTAGTCCTACGTATTTTGGGACTGGGGCGTGACAGTTAAGTAAATGAATGCCTCGAATATGTCCCTTTGGATATGCTAAGAAAGAGATAGTTATTGCATGTTAACTTTGAAATCAATCGTGCTTGCCTTAATATGTTTTGCTTGTCTGTTTGCTATATCGATCTGCTATAAGTGAAATATGTGAATGCAGTAACTAATAGTACGCCCTGAGGATACGGCTCGCAAGGGTCTACTGGGGTGTGCTATTAGTAATGTGACAAGATGTGCTTCATTTCGATAAGATGTATTTCGCTAAGACTGCATATGTTTTGCTTGATCATTGTTTTGCTTGCACTATGTGTTATGTCATTGCATTAGTCTCGGACAACTTGTGCACAAGGTCTTGTCTCTCGAACGATTCCTAGGGCAATGGGAATCGCTCGGTTCGGAAGAGATTTTTGGATCGCCCTGAGGTATACGGCCCCGTAAGGGGGTCTAGTGGGGTGATATGTCTATTAGTGTGGTACAGAACCCATGATGTCACAGCTGCTAGTACTCGGGTGTGTTGGTAGAGCTGGACCTCGTGTGACAGCTGCCGACACCCATGCGTGCTAGTAAAGAGCTGAACCTTGTGCAACTGCTGCTAATCATGGGGCGACCCATGGACCGTCATATAGATAGGGCGCATGCTAGGTTCACCATCTTTCATACCTATCGATTGATGACGCCAGAGTTTGATACATAAGTTATGAATATGCAAATTGTGACTAACTTGTGTGTCTGCTGCAGGGATAACCGTTCAGCTATGGGTTAAGAAATATGAGTTATTACATAAGTCTGCTCATTCAATTTGTCTGCATCGTAGAGATTATCTGTTAGTGCTTCATGCATTGCATCTGTCAGACAATGACTATTAGTGTGGGAGAGCTGAACCTCGGTCTCAACTGCTAATAGTATCAGAATGTGAGTCATTGGTTAGCTGGATTACCGCTACCGATCCTGAGTTTCTCGGGGACCGAATTCATATAAGCTAGTACTTCTGTGTGCTTTAAAGTATGATAGTCCATTTGATATGTTGCCTCAATTCGATATGTTCAGTCTGCTATAAGATCTTTGCCCCTAGAGTTAGATTATATGCACAATACATGCTGCGCACTACACGATAGAGCACTGTCCCAATTCGTATGCTGATAAGTTTGAATATGCAAACTGTTTCAAAGTTATGTTTTCAAAAAGATGTAATATGACTATAGTTCCGAACTGCATGAAACGAACCTAAGTAAAACTAGCAAGATCACTAGTAATGCAATATTTTGCCACATGATTACTTAGTGTGGGTTTCAGGGGGTGTAGCTTATGTTCAGTTGTTTATCTCACCAGTACTTGCATAAAGTGCTGACCCACCAACAGTCTGCTTATTCTCAGGTGCTCTTTCGTCCGAGGAAGCGATAGCCGTGCCTCATCCCAAGGAACCGGAAATCTGGAGTCGATGCCTTGAGACGTATCGAGATGGAGCTGCTTTTGTATAGAGGGACATAATGTATGGAACGGTGTTATTGTAATCGAGAGAAGAGTGCTTGAGCGATCTGTAACCTCGGCCATGCGACGCTTGTAACATTTTCGATTATCAATAAAAGAGCTCATTTTTTATGTGCCATTGTGTTCTTCACTTTTCTGCAATGTTATGTGCCGCTGCTTCAGTATTGAATAGCTTACTTGCCCTTATTCAAAGCTCTGGCCTTGTGCAAGTGCATCTTAGGCTTGCACGGCATCACGTCCCGATGAGAACGATTGGCCTGCGGGAGAGCTGTAACGTGGTGATTCACGTTCAGCGGGGACTATCGAGCTCGCGGGAGATTGGGGCGTGACATAATGGTATCAGAGCGACTCGATTCCTTGCCTATTCCGTTGCCTCCGACTCTGAGTTGTGTTGTGCTGCAATGAACGTTCCATACAATAAGTCCATAGATATTCTCAAAGATGCGCACAAAAGTTTTCTGGATTTGTTTTCATTGCTTGGGATATGATATGTGATTTCTGGATTTGCTGTGTTTTGGAAGGAAGGTGAGGGATGGGGACTATCGCTGCTCTATGTTTTCGTATGAGTTTCTCCTTGAGTTTCGAGGACGAAACTCTTTGTTGGTGGGTAAGTATGTAGTGCCCCGCTCGGCACTACGTACAAGTGATATCGCCTTGCTTGCTTAGACGGATGTTTTCTCGGAGAGTTCTCGACCAATTAATCAAAGTGAGTGGGCAGAACTACATTCTCTGATTCTTGCACGACTTAATAATGAATCTGAGTTTTTGAATGCTTGTTTGCTTAAGAAGAATATTTTCGTAAGAGAATGATAGAACCGACTCAATATGATAATAAGAGAACTCACATAGCTTGTCATCGAAACGAATCTGCTGCCTAACTAAGAGAATATGAATGCTTGTCAGAATAAGATAGAACCATTGCTATGCTAAAGAGAATAAGAAATGTTGCATGCTTAGAAACACCGACACAGCTATCGAACGAATATTTGCTATGCTAAGAAAGTTAAGTAAATGAATGCCTCGAATATGTCCCTTTGGATATGCTAAGAAAGAGATAGTTATGGCATGTTAACTATGAAATCAATCGTGCTTGCCTTAATATGTTTCGCTTGTCTGTTTGCTATATCGATCTGCTATAAGTGAAATATGTGAATGCAGTAACTAATAGTACGCCCTGAGGATACGGCTCGCAAGGGTCTAGTGGGGTGTGCTATTAGTAATGTGACAAGATGTGCTTCGTTTCGATAAGATGTGTTTCGCTAAGACTGCATATATTTTGCTTGATCATTGTTTTGCTTGCACTATGTGTTATGTCATTGCATTGGTCTCGGACAACTTGTGCACAAGGTCTTATCTCTCGAACGATTCCTAGGGCACTGGGAATCGCTCGGTCCGAAAGAGATTTTTGGATCGCCCTGAGGTATACGGCCCGTAAGGGGGTCTAGTGAGGCGATATGTCTATTAGTGTGGTGCAAAACCCATGATGTCACAGCTGCTAGTACTCGGGTGTGTTGGTAGAGCTGGACCTCGTGTGACAGCTGTCGACACCAGTGCGTGCTAGTGAAGAGCTGAACCTTGGAAAACTGCTGCTAATCATGGGGCGACCCATGGACCGTCATATAGATAGGGCGCATGCTAGGTTCACCTTCTTGCATACCTATCGATTGATGATGCCAGAGTTTGATACATAAGTTATGAATATGCAGGGGACAGCTACCGACACCAGTCTGCTGCAGGGATAACCGTTCGGCTATGGGGTAAGAAATATGAGTTATTACATAAGTTCGCTCATTCAATTTGTTTGCATCATAGAGATTATCTGTTAGTGCTTCATGCATTACATCGGTTAGACAATGACTATTAGTGCGGGAGAGCTGAACCTCGATCTCAGCTGCTAATAGTATCAGAATGTGAGTCATTGGTTAGCTGGATTACCGCTACCGATCCTGAGTTTCTCGGGGACCAAATTCATATAAGCTAGTCTTTCTGTGTGCTTTAAAGTATGATAGTCCATTTGATATGTTGCCTCAATTCGATATGTTCAGTCTGCTATAAGATCTTTGCCCCAAGAGTTAGATTATATGCACAATACATGCTGCGCACTGCACGATAGAGCACTGTCCCAATTCGTATGCTTATAAGTTTGAATATGCAAACTGTTTCAAAGTTATGTTTTCAAAAAGATGTAATCTGACTATAGTTCCGAACTGCATGAAACGAACCTAAGTAAAACTAGCAAGATCACTAGTAATGCAATATTTTGCCACATAATTACTTAGTGTGGGTTTCAGGGGGTGTAGCTTCTGTTCAGTTGTTTATCTCACCAGTACTTGCATAAAGTGCTGACCCACCAACAGTCTGCTTATTCTCAGGTGCTCGTTCGTCCGAGGAAGCGATAGCCGTGCCTCATCCCAAGGAACCGGAAATCTGGAGTCGATGCCTTGAGACGTATCGAGATGGAGCTGCTTTTGTATAGAGGGACATAATATATAGAACGGTGTTACTGTAATCGAGAGAAGAGTGCTTGAGCGATCTGTAACCTCGGCCATGCGCCGCTTGTAACATTTTTGATTATCAATAAAAGAGCTTATTTTTCATGTACCATTGTGTTCTTCACTTTTCTGCAATGTTATGTGCCGCTGCTTCAGTATTGAATAGTTTACTTGCCCTTGTTCAAAGCTCTGGCCTTGTGCAAGTGCATCTTAGGCTTATACGGCATCACATCCCGATGAGAACGATTGGCCTGCGGGAGAGCTGTAACGTGGTGATTCACGTTCAGCAGGGACTATCGAGCTCGCGGAAGATTGGGGCGTGACATAATGGTATCAGAGCGACTCGATTCCTTGCCTAGATATGTGATTTCTGGATTTGCTGTATTTTGGTTAAGGAAGGTGAGGGATGGGGACTATTGCTGCTCTATATTTTCGTATGAGTTTCTCCTCGAGTTTCGAGGACGAAAATCTTTGTTGGTGGGTAAGTATGTAGTGCCCCGCTCGGTACTACGTACAAGTGATATCGCCTTGCTTGCTCAGACAGAAGTCTTCTCGGAGAGTTCCCGACCGATTAATCAAAGTGAGTGGGCAGAACTTTATTCTTTGATTCTTGCACGACTTAATAATGAATCTGAGTTTTTGAATGCTTGTTTGCTTAAGAAGAATATTTTCGTAAGAGAATGATAGAACCGACTCAATATGCTAATAAGAGAACTCACATAGCTTGTCATCGAAACGAATCTGCTGCCTAACTAAGAGAATATGAATGCTTGTCAGAATAAGATAGAACCATTGCTATGCTAAAGAGAATAAGAAATGTTGCATGCTTAGAAACACCGACACAGCTATCGAACGAATATTTGCTATGCTAAGAAAGTTAAGTAAATGAATGTCTCGAATATGTCCCTTTGGATATGTTAAGAAAGAGATAGTTATTGCATGTTAACTATGAAATCAATTGTGCTTGCCTTAATATGTTTCGCTTGTCTGTTTGCTATATCGATCTGCTATAAGTGAAATATGTGAATACAGTAACTGATAGTACGCCTTGAGGATACGGCTCGAAAGGGTCTAGTGGGGTGTGCTATTAGTAATGTGACAAGATGTGCTTCATTTCGATAAGATGTGTTTCGCTAAGACTGCATATATTTTGCTTGATCATTGTTTTGCTTGCACTATGTGTTATGTCATTGCATTGGTCTCGGACAACTTGTGCACAAGGTCTTGTCTCTCGAACGATTCCTAGGGCACTGGGAATCGCTCGGTCCGGAAGAGATTTTTGGATCACACTGAGGTATATGGCCCGTAAGGGGGTCTAGTGGGGCGATATGTCTATTAGTGTGGTGCAGAACCCATGATGTCACAGCTGCTAGTACTCGGGTGTGTTGGTAGAGCTGGACCTCGTGTGACAGCTGCCGACACCCGTGCGTGCTAGTGAAGAGCTGAACCTTGGGCAACTGCTGCTAATCATGGGGCGACCCATGGACCGTAATATAGATAGGGCGCATGCTAGGTTCACCTTCTTGCATACCTATCGATTGATGACGCCAGAGTTTGATACATAAGTTATGAATATGCAAATTATGACTAACCTGTGTGTCTGCTGCAGGGATAACCGTTCGGCTATGGGGTAAGAAATATGAGTTATTACATAAGTCTGCTCATTCAATTTGTCTGTATCGTAGAGATTATCTGTTAGTGCTTCATGCATTGCATCGGTCAGACAATGACTATTAGTGCGGGAGAGCTGAACCTCGGTCTCAGCTGCTAATAGTATCAGAATGTGAGTCATTGGTTAGCTGGATTACCGCTACCGATCCTGAGTTTCTCGGGGACCGAATTCATATAAGCTAATCCTTCTGTGTGCTTTAAAGTATGATAGTCCATTTGATATGTTGCCTCAATTCGATATGTTCAGTCTACTATAAGATCTTTGCCCCAAGAGTTAGATTATATGCACAATACATGCTGCACACTGCACGATAGAGCACTGTCCTAATTCGTATGCTTATAAGTTTGAATATGCAAACTGTTTCAAAGTTATGTTTTCAAAAAGATGTAATCTGACTATAGTTCCGAACTGCATGAAACGAACCTAAGTAAAACTAGCAAGATCACTAGTAATGCAATATTTTGCCACATGATTACTTAGTGTGGGTTTCAGGGGGTGTAGCTTCTGTTCAGTTGTTTATCTCACCAGTACTTGCATAAAGTGCTGACCCACCAACAGTCTGCTTGTTCTCAGGTGCTCGTTCGTCCGAGGAAGTGATAGCCGTGCCTCATCCCAACGAACCAGAAATCTGGAGTCGATGCCTTGAGACGTATCGAGATGGAGCTGCTTTTGTATAGAGGGACATAATGTATGGAACGGTGTTATTGTAATCGAGAGAAGAGTGCTTGAGCGATCTGTAACCTCGGCCATGCGCCGCTTGTAATATTTTCGATTATCAATAAAAGAGCTTATTTTTCATTTGCCATTGTGTTCTTCACTTTTCTGCAATGTTATGTACCGCTGCTTCAGTATTGAATAGCTTACTTGCCCTTGTTCAAAGCTCTGGCCTTGTGCAAGTGCATCTTAGGCTTGCACGGTATCACGTCCCGATGAGAACGATTGGCCTGCGGGAGAGCTGTAACGTGGTGATTCACGTTCAGCGGGGACTATCGAGCTCGCGGGAGATTGGGGCATGACAGATACGGCCGATCCCTTGTTCCTGTGGTCCGATGCAAGCGCGATCTGCTCAACTGGTATGACCGTGCGAGCAGGCCGTGCTCTCAAAATCATCCGACCGATCGGACTAAGGAAGACGACATTATCGTTCCAATCCAGCTATCTCAGTATTGTTCTGAACGAACACCTGATTTCCATCGAACTCTGCTAGCCATCTGCACATGAAACCAACTCAATCAATACTCCTTCCCAAAATCTAACAAATCAAATATAACCAGCATTTGTTTTATTCAATCCGACTCAGCGTAACGCACCGTACGATTGTGGGGCGTTACATAATATACCACTTAGAATCAGGTTCGTCCACGAACCGTGCTGGTACTCATTCCAATCATATGACGCTTGTCCAATTCATAACTCTGTTCTATGCAACTCTCATACTAACGATTCTGACTCAACATCTCGTTCTGCTGAACGCTCGTACAAATTTTATATTCGCACATCCTCCTTGCAGTTCAATACGAATTCCTCGTATCGCTTAGTTTTGGATCGTACACATATTTAGGGCGTCCTTAAAATACATGCATTTCAGCCGAGCTTTGCGATAGCAAATTTGAACAAGTTACAAGGGTATCTTTATATCCGAGGCATCCATTCGCTTTACTCCCAATTGACCCAATCCTGATTTCCATCCCAACATGTTCGCTCAAGCACTATTCTTAAATATGATAATTTTCCTTCGACTCAATCAGTTCGTGTTCAATCTCGATCCATCCAACTATTTCTGAATCCGCACCAGCAACATCTCCAAATATATCTTATGCACCAAACGATCATCTCAACTGATACTACCATAACTAGGCGACTTACCCAAATATCAACTTTGCTTTTAGATTATCTCAGCCAAACACCTCTTCCTCAATCTCAATACCTCACTAGGTGAACATCTATATTGAGGTTCGTGTGATCCACGAAAATTTCGCTACCACACCAAAGGGATAGTGTCGCCACGATTTCAACCTGGACACACTCGCCATAATTCATAGGTTGCGCATGGAATAGTTCTTCATGCTGCTTCCACTGCCTCGAAGCATAGGATATCATATTTGCCTTTCGAACGAGCATGCTTCCCAGACTAAGTTCTGATGCATCTTGTAAATCTAAGACACATCTGTCCCTTCCAGTATTCTCAAAGATTTGATCTGAATGAGCCGCTGCTTTAACTTCACGAGCTAGTTTCACAGTCGTCAATTCATATGAATGCCATCTATAAAAATCTGCGACTCTGAATCTCATCAGTTGACTAGGCCAATCCCACCATCGCTTCGATCTTCTGGCTGCTTCTTCAGTTGAAGACTATCCCAAGGATCTCTCAAATCCAATACTCAGACATATCTCCAAATATTATCGCTCACATCCATCCTCGACGCATCCCCAAATACGATGCCGCAAGGGTCGTTCTATGGGTCTACCATATTCAATCTCTGATCTGACGGACAAGTCGCTAGGGTCAGCTGTCCTGAAGTTACGTTCGATAATTGTAAGTCATCACGATGGACAGTTACTATGAACCATGATATATCTCATCTGTAAATCCAAACCAAAATCCAACCATTCCATCCGAGCGAACTTCCGAATCCGAGCATTTCATGCACTACCTTTGATGATCTGTCAACCAATGCCGCTTAACCACCTAGAGTCTTGCTATCTATCCGAGCCACAGTTTGAGAACTGCGCTCGTTGATGTAACACCCCGCAACCGCTCGAAGCGTTACGCTGAGTCGGATTGAATGAATCAAATGCTGGTTATATTTGAAATATTGGATTTTGGGAAGAAGAATTAATCGAGTTGGTTTCAATGTGCAGATGGCTAGCGGGTTCGATGGAAATCAGGTGTTCGATCAGAACATTTTTGAATAACAGGATGGAAGCGATAATGCCGTCTTCCTTAATCCGATCGGTCGGATGATTTGGAGAGCACGGCCTGCTCGCACGGTCATACCAGTTGAGTAGATCGCGCTTACATCGGACCACGGGTTCAAAGGATTGGTCGTATCGGTAGGACAGGATGCCTAACGGGATCAAACATTATGAGTGGGCTCTTTTCCTTCTTCTCTACTCCTTCATGCCTAATAATATGGAAAACACGTAAAAGGCTTGAACACTTGGACTGAAATATTGAGAATCACTACACTGAGACGTGCATAGAGTGTACGTCGTTGGCTTGGTAGGATTGTGGCTTGAAATAATTTACTCGTTTGATAGTTGTAGCGATAGTTGGATTATAAAATTGAGGCAGTCGGTTGGATACTTGGGATTATACTTGGACGAGTTGGAATGATATATTTGAGGCAAATGAGAATATCGGAAATTCGGGCGAGCAAGCGTGCATCCGTGCACGAGTATCACTTAGTTGCTTTTTCTTGAAAAACGAGCAGTTGTGGTTCAAAATCGAACAACTGCATCGGCGAGGGCATTGTGCCACTGTTGGGGCATTGTGCCACGAAAGCGGCATTGTGCCACGGTTGGGGCATTTGGCCATGGGTTTGTCCCGAGTTGGGGTGTTGCATCCAATATGAAACACTGTGTTGAGAATGGGCATCGTGCCTATGAAACACTTAATATTTGATGCATTGGGCTATATATTGAGGTCGAGATTTGGATCTCTTGGATGGATATGTTGGAAGAATGGTTATGGATATTTGGTTGGATATCGGTTGAACGAGTCTTGGATCGCTTGGTGGGGCGAGAATGTTCGATCCTCTCGTCATACCTACGTGTCTGCATAGTCACGGACAACCTGCGTGGCACATGGTTTAGTTTTTTGGAACGGGATGAGGCACCGGGGCATCGGGACCGTTCCACCATGGAGGAAACAATGGGCATCGCGCGATTGGGCGCAGTGTTGGTAGTCCGATACCACCAGGCGGGAGTAGCTGCCCAACCCTGGATCGGGTAGGATTGCCCTATTGATCTTGGTCCGATCAATGTCCTTCGTGGCTTCTGGCCAGTGACTTCATATAGAATAAATGTTTGGTTTGCTTTACTTTGGTTGGTTTGTGCATCGTGTAGGCGCGGCCGCCTTGCCTCGGCAAGAGTGTGCACTTGAGATTGGAATATATAAACTTTGGTTGAGGATGGATATTGAGGCGAGACTGATGGTTCGATATGTTATCGTACAAGCGATGGCATTAAGTTAGACGCGTTGGATATATATATATATATATATATATATATATATATATATATATATATATATATATATACACTGCTTGTCGTTTGGTTTGAGATTGAATGCTTGCATGCGTAAACTGCTTTACAGCTTTCCTTAATATGTCATCCATATGCCATAAAATAAATCTAGGATTCAACTAGAAAGATCACCATTTAACTGTGTGCATTCAATATTTTACTTAGTGTGGGCTTAGATTAGTGGGTTATCCCGCTCACCAGTACGGTTGTGTACTGACCCACGTTTATGGGCAATATTTTAGGTACACAGGCGTAGTGGCGCTGCTTGGATATACGGGACAAGATGTATGAACTGTAAGTACCTTTGTAGGCTAGAGAATAGAGCAAGAGAATTTCATCGTCTTCGTGGCATCGCCTTTGTGGTATTGCCTTGGGGCATTTCATTTAGACCCTATCGTGAGCTTCGCTGCGTACTCTATTTGTGAGCTTGGTACACTAAACGGCTTCCGCTGTAACTTGGTTGTTTCGATGATAACATTGGTGTTTGAAAACATCATCTTGTACGAGCGCAACTCCAGGCTCGTACGGCATCACATCCCGATGGGAACGATTGTCCTGCGGGAGAGCTGCAACGTGGTGATTCACGTTCAGTAGGGACTATCGAGCTTGCGGGAGATTGGGGCATGACAGATTGGTATCAGAGCGCCCGGTTCATTTCTTCGGACTTGGTCCTTCGCTTTATCACAAACTCTAAATCGCTTCCGCGTGTCGTTTAGCTCTTGACTCTACTCAGTGCCGCATCGGATGTTTCATGCAATAAGTCTATTTATTGTTGGTTGTGGCTGCTTGTTATTCTTAGTTGTGTTGCCTTGGTTGGTTTTCGTAGGATCGCTTAGCCTCGTTAGGCGTTGTTGCATTCGTGCAGCAAGTTGGTTGGCATTGTTGCATTTGTGCAACATGTGTGGGCTTTCGTTGGGTTGGCTTGGCTTATCGTTCGGGGAGTTCTGATTGCCTCAATGGATCAGTTGGTTGGCTACGAGATTTGGTTATGCGGCATGTTTTGAGTAGAAACATTCGATGAGAATGGATCCTTGCACGAGTTGCTCGTCTAGCGATTGTGTTGGGATATAAGTTGGAATTTTGGCTGTAGCGCATCTGTTGGGCAAGTCTGAGTTTGGCTCGGGAATATCAGAATAGTTGGAACGAGTTGCTCGTACAACAAATGTGTGAAACCGTTGGGTATTGGATTGGACTATTTGGAAGACAATCATTGCACGATTGTTCGTGTTGAAAAAGTATCAGACGATGAAATAGTTGGATAATTCAAGCGTTGCCTGAGTTTTGTGTCAAACTCGAATTGGGAAAGGCATGATCACGCATGGAGGATGGTTCGAACGGATCTTAGATTCGTGAAAGGAAACATAATGTGAGTAGCGACTTGATTCGAAGTGGTATATGGGATCAAACGTGTTAAGCAAGGCATTGGAAATATTTTGGTTGGATATCTATGGGAATTAACTGAATGGACTCGTGAAATGAGAATACAAGTTGGTTGGTGCACGTCGGCTGAGTTGGAAAGAATAAAAATAGAGCAAATGAATATTGAGTTGAGCATATCGTGAATGGACTGATGCAAATGAAAGCATCGTTGGGCTTAAGTGATGGACGAGATCGGAATGAACAACTGGGTTACGCTTGAACGAGCGATGGATGAATCGAATGATAGCGAGCTCGTACTACAATTTTGGGCAACACATTTGATCTGTTGGTTGAGCAATGAAACACGAACTTGGTTCGGAGGGACAAAGCGATGGATTCACACAAACTTGAAGATTTTGGATATTGTTGCTCGTGAAGTCGACTCTGGTTTAGCGGATATAATTTTGGGTAAGATGTTGCAACGATGGAAGATGGATTCTCCGAAAGACGTGGACGGATTGTGGCAACAACGGAAGGCAAAAGATTTGTGGCGGACAGACGTTTGAAGATAGCTAAATGTGAGAGCAACGTCGAAATAAATCACTATATTGCTCGAGTAAGTTGGACGTGCAATGTGGAACATGGCAATTCAGAAAATTGATGGATTCAGAACAGAAAGACGGATTGATGGAAGACGATTTCAACGAGCGCGGTTCTCGGATTCGGAAACTTCGTTCGGATGGAATAGTTAGGATTTTGATTCGGATTTGCAGATGAGATATACCATGGTTTATAGTAACTGTCCATCGTGATGATTACAATTATCGAACGTAGCTTCGGGACAGCTGACCCTAGTGATTTGACCGCTGAATCGGATATGAATATGGTAAACCCATAGAATGACCCTTGAGGCGGCGTATTTAGGAATGCGTCGAGGGAAGATGTGAGCAATTTGATTTGGCTTATCGACTGAGTGTTGGATTTTAGTGACCCTTGGGATAGTCTTCAGCTGAAGATGCAGCCGGAAGATCGAAGCGATGGTGGAAGTAGCCTAGTCAACTGATGAGATTCAGAGTCGCAGATTTTTATCGATGGCATCGCCTCTGACTCATTGTGCCCTGGAAGGGAATAACATTCATATGAATTGACGACTGTGAAACTAGCTCGTGAAGTTAAAGTAGCGGCTCATTCAGATCAAATCCTTACGAATACTGGAAGGGACAGATTTGCCTCAGATTTACAAGATGTCTCAGAACTTATTCTGGGAAGCGTGCTCGTTCGGGAGGCAAAGGTGATATTCTATGCTTCGAGGCAGTGGAAGCAGCGTGAAGAACTATTCCATGCGCAACCTAAGAATTATGGCGAGTGTGTCCACATTAAAATCGTGGCGACACTATCCTTTGGCGTGGCGGCGAGATCTTCGTGGATCACACGAACCTCGATATAGATATTCACCCTGTGAGATATTGAGATGGCAGGAAATGTGTTGGACTGATCTGATCTAAGCAAGTTTGATATTTGGGTAAGTCGCCTAGCTTGGGTAGTATCAGTTGAGATAATCGTTCGGTGTACGAGATTATATTTCGAGATGTTGCTAGTACGGATTCTGAAATAGTTGGAATGGAAATCAGGATTAATTCAATTGGGAGTAAAGCAAATGGATGCCTCGAACATAAAGATACCCTTGTAACTTGTTCAAATTTGCTATCGCAAAGCTCGGCTGAAATGCATGTATTTTAGGGACGCCTTAAATATGTGTACGATCCAAAACTAAGTGATACGAAGAATTCGTATTGAGCTGCAAGGAGGATGTAGGAATTCGTGAAAAATTGTACGAGCGTTCAGCAGAACGAGGTGCGGAGTCAGAATCGTGAATATGTGAGTTGCTTGGAGCAGATCCATGGAATTGGATTATAGCATGTGATAGGAATGAGTACCAGCACGGTTCGTGGACGAACCTGATTCTAAGTGGTATATTATGTAACGCCCCGCAATCGCTCGGAGCGTTACGCTGAGTTGGATTGAATGAATCAAATGCTGGTTACATTTGAAATGTTGGATTTTGGGAAGAAGGATTAATCGAGTTGGTTTCAATGTGCAGATGGCTAGCGGGTTCGATGGAAATCAGGTGTTCGATCAGAACATTTTTGAATAGCAGGATTGAAGCGATAATGCCGTCTTCCTTAATCCGATCGGTCGGATGATTTGGAGAGCACGGCCTGCTCGCACGGTCATACCAGTTGAGTAGATCACGCTTGCATCGGACCACGGGTTCAAGGGATTGGCCGTATCGGCAGGACAGGATGCCTAACGGAATCAAACATTGTGAGTGGGCTCTTTCCCTTCTCCTCTACTCCTTCATGCCTAATAATATGGAAAATACGTAAAAGGCTTGAACACTTGGGCTGAAACATTGAGAATTACTATACTGAGGCGTGCATAGAGTGTACGTCGTTGGCTTGGTAGGATTGTAGCTTGAAATGATTTACGCATTGGATAGTTGGAGCAATAGTTGGATTATGCAATTGAGGCAGTCGGTTGGATACTTGGGATTATACTTGGACGAGTTGGAATAATACATTTGAGGCAAATAGGAATATCGAGAATTCGGGCGAGCGAGCGTGCATCCGTGCGCGAGTATCACTTGGTTGCTTTATCTTGCAAAGCGAGCAGTTGTAGTTCGAAACCGAACAACTGCATCGGCAAGGGCATTGTGCCACTGTGTGGGCATTGTGCCATGAAAGTGGCATTGTGCCACGGTTGGGGAATTTGGCCATGGGTTTGTCCCGAGTTGGGGTGTTGCATCCAATATGAAATACTGTGTTGAGAATGGGCATCGTGCCTATGAAATACTTAATATTTGATGCCTTGGGCTATATATTGAGGTCGAGAATTGGATCTCTTGGATGGAAATATTGGAAGAATGGTTATGAATATTTGGTTGGATATCGGTTGAACGAGTCTTGGATCGCTTGGTGGGGCAAGAATGTTCGATCCTCTCGTCATACCTACGTGTCTGCATAGTCACGGATAACCTGCGTGGCACAGGGTTTGGTTTCCTGGAACGGGATGAGGCACCGGGGCACCGGGACCGTTCCACCATGGAGGAAACAATGGGCATCGTGCGATTGAACGCAGTGCTGGTAGTCCGATACCACCAGGCGGGAGTAGCTGCCCAACCCTGGATCGGGTAGGATTGCCCTATTGATCTTGGTCCGATCAATGTCCTTCGTGGCTTCTGGCCAGTGACTTCATATAGAATAAATGTTTGGTTTGCTTTACTTTGGTTGGTTTGTGCATCGTGTAGGCACGACCGCCTTGCCTCGGCAAGAGTGTGCACTTGAGATTGGAATATATAAACTTTGGTTGAGGATGGATATTGAGGCGAGATTGATGGTTCGATATGTTATCGTGCAAGCGATGGCATTGAGTTAGACGCGTTGGATATATATTTATACTGCTTGTCGTTTGGTTTGAGATTAAATTCTTGCATGCGAAAACTGCTTTACAGCTTTCCTTAACATGTCATCCATATGCCATGAAATGAATCTAGGATTCAACTAGAAAGATCACCATTTAATTGTGTGCATTCAATATTTTACTTAGTGTCGGCTTAGACGAGTGGGTTACCCCGCTCACCAGTACGGTTGTGTACTGACCCACGTTTGTGGGCAATATTTCAGGTACACAGGCGTAGTGGCGCTGCTTGGATATACGGGACAAGATGTATGAACTGTTAGTACCTTTGTGGGCTAGGGAATAGAGCAAGAGAATTTTATCGTCTTCGTGGCATCGCCTTTGTGGCATTGCCTCGGGGCATTTCATTTGGACCCTATCGTGAGCTTCGCTGCGTATACTCTGTTTGTGTGCTTGGTACACTAAATGGCTTCTGCTGTAACTTGGTTATTTCGATGATAACATTGGTGTTTGAAAATATCGCCTTGTACGAGCGCAACTCCAGGCTCGTACGATATCACGTCCCGATGGAAACGATTGTCCTGCGGGAGAGCTGCAACGTGGTGATTCACGTTTAATAGGGACTATCGAGCTTGCGGGAGATTGGGGCATGACAGTTGAAACCGTCTTCCATCAATCCGTCGTTCTGCCCTGAATCTATCAAATTTCTGAACTGCCATGTTCGTCTACTCGCACTACCAATTGAAATGATTCTCGATACTCAAGACTTGCTCAAATTCCTATCCGTTTGCCGTGTCCCACAATGCACGTCCAACTTACTCGAGCAGCACAGTGATTTTCTCAATTGTTGCTCCCATATTTAGCTATCTTTAAAAGTCTGTCTGCCACAATCTTTGCCTTCCGTTGTTGCCACAATCCATTAACATCTTCCGGAGAATCCGTCTACCCTTGTTGCACCATTTTGCCCAAAATTCCACTTTCGCTAAACCTGAGTCAACTTCTCGAGCAGCAATATCCAAAATCCTTCAAGTTCGTACGAATCCATCACATTGTCCCTCCAAACAAAGTCGTGTTTCATTACTCAACCAACAGCTCCAATGTGTTTCCAAAATCGTAGTCCGTGCTCGCTATCCTTCAATTTAACCCATCGCATCGCTCAAGCGTCTCCCATCTGTTCGTTCTGATCTCGTCCATCTCTTAAGTCCAATGATACTTCCATTTGCACAAGTCCGTTCTCGATATGCTCAACTCAAAATTTGTTTGTTTTATTTTTCATTCTTTCCAACTCAACAGACGTGCACCAACCAACTTATATTCCTGTTACCCGAGTCCGTTCAGGCAATTCCCATTGATGTCCAATGAAAATATTTTCAATGCCTTGCTCAATATGTGGTATCCTATATAGCACTCCGAGTCAAGTCACTACTCGCATGACGATTCCTTGCACTGATCCAAGATCCGTTCGAACCATCCCTCATGCGTTATCCTTCCTTTCCCAACTCGAGTCTGACACAAAACTCAGACAATGCCTGAATTATCCAACTATTTCCATCAATCTCGCGATGCAACTCGTGCTATATTCCATTCTCAATGCTTCCATCTATTCCCAAATCGTCTGATACTTTTTCTACACAAGCAACCCGTGCAACGATCATATTCCAAGTAGTCCAACCCAATACCCAACTGTTCCTCACATTTGTCATACGAGCAACTCGTGCAACAATCCATTCTCATCGAATGCTTGTACCCACAACATGCCGTATAACCAATCTCATATGCCAACCAACTGATCCACTGATGCAATCAGAAACTCCCTGAACGACAAGCCAAGCCAAGCCAATCCAACGAAAGCTCTCAACTTGTTGCACAAATGTAACAACGCCACCCAACTTGCTGCACGAATGCAACAACGCCTAACGAGGCTAAGCGATCTAATGAAAACCAACCAAGGTAACGCAACCAAGAATAAAATGCAGCCACAACCAGCAATATATAGCTTATTGCATGAAACATCCAATGCGACACCGAGTAGAGTCAAGAGCTAGACGACATGCGGAAGCTATTTAGAGTTTGTGATGAAACGAAGAACCAAGTCCGAGAAAATGAACCGGACGCTCTGATACCAATATGTCACGCCCCAATCTCCCGTAAGCTCAATAGTCCCCGCTGAACGTGAATCACCACATTCCAGCTCTCCCGCAGGACAATCGTTCTCATCGGGACGTGATGTCGTACGAGCTTGGAGTTACGCTCGTACAAGGTGATGTTGTCAAACACCAAAGTTATCATCGAAACGACCAAGTTGCAATAAAAGTCAAGTATTGTGTACCAAGTACACATCAGAGTATATGCAGTGAAGCTCTCGATAGGGTCCAAATGAATTGCCACAATGAGAATGCCACAAAGGCGATAAAATACTCTTGCTCTTTCTCTAGCCCACAAAGGTACTTATAGTTCATACATCATGTCCCGTATATCCAAGCAGTGCCACTACACCTGCGTACCTGAAATATTGCCCACAAACGTGGGTCAGTACACAGCCGTACTGGTGAGCGGGGTAACCCACTCGTCTAAGCCGACACTAAGTAAATAGTGAATGCAAACAGTTAAATGGTGATCTTTCTAGTTGAATCCTAGATTCATTTTATGGCATAGGGATGACATGTTAAGGAAAGCTGTAAAGCAGTTTAAGCATGCAAGCATTCAACTCAAACCAATCGACAAGCAATTATATATATCCAACCCGAGGGACTCTAGCATGCAAACCGACCTAATCAAAGCCCAAGCAACGCGACTATCGAACCAACAATCCAATGCCTTCATATCCGTCCTCAACCAAAAGTTACAATCCAATCTCAATGTGTACACTATTGCCGAGGCAAGGTGTCCACGCTTACACGAAGCCAAACCAACAAAAGTAAAGCAAACCAACTCTTATCTATATGAAGTCACTGGCAAAGCCATAAAGGACATTGATCGGACCAAAATCAATAGGGAAGTCCTACCCGATCCAGGGCTGGGCAGCTACTCCCTCCTGGTGGTATCGGACTACCAGCACCGCGCCCAAGACGTGATGCACATGTCTCCTCCATGGCCGAACGGTCCCGGTGCCCCAAAGTCTATCCCTTTCGAGGAAACGAAATCCTACGCAACACAGGTTGTCCGTGACATACAGACACCAAGTAGGTATAACGAGAGGATCGAACATTCTTGCCCCACCAAGCGATCCTAGACTCGTTCAACCAAATATCCAACCGAAACATCCAACCAAAGAATCCATAACTATTCTTTCAACATATTGCCCAAGGCACCAAATCTCAAGTTATTCCCATAGGCACAATGTCGCTTCTCATCACAGTGTTTCAAATGGTGCAATACCCTTCTCAAACTATCCCATTGCACAATGCCCCAAAAGTGGCACAATGCCCGCGCCGATGTAGTTGTTTGGTTTGGAACCACAACTGCTCGCTTTGCAAGATAAAGCGACTAAGTGATACTCGTGCACGGATGCATGCTCACTCGCCCGAATTCCTGATATTTCCAATGGCTCAATGAATCATTCCAACTGTACAAGCATAATCCCAATTATTCAACCAAAACTGCCTCAAGTGCAACCCAACCAACTAGCTCCAACTATCCAACGCGCAAATTAATTCAAGCCATAATCCTACCAAGCAAATAACATACACTCTATGCACGCCTCAGTATAGTGATTCCCAAGTTTCAGCCCAAGTGTTCAAGCCTTTACGTGTTTTCCATATTATTAGGCATGAAGGAGTAGAGGAGAAGGGATAGAGCCCACTCACAATATTTGATTCCGTTAAGCATCATGTCCTGCCGATACGGCCGATCCCTTGAACCCGTGGTCCGATGCAAGCGCGATCTACTCAATTGGTATGACCGTGCTCTCCAAATCATCCGACCGATCGGACTAAGGAAGACGGCATTATCGTTCCAATCCAGCTATCTCAGTACTGTTCTGAACGAACACCTGATTTCCATCGAACTCCGCTAGCCATCTGCACATGAAACCAACTCAATCAATACTCCTTTTCAAAATCCAACAAATCAAATATAACCAGCATTTGTTTTATTCAATCCGACTCAACGTAACGCACCATATAGTTATGGGGCGTTATAAAACTTATACCAAGCACGAACATTCATTTTTCTGAAATAAGGGAAGACGAAAAACAATAATAAAAAATTCAAGGAGGAGGTGATAGAGTACAAGTATGGGGTTCAAGGCGATTAAAGAATTCAAAAAGAGAGTTGTCAAGGCAATTGCGGATGAGATCCTATTTTAGTAAATTCCTATTCGCATGTTCATATCAAAACAGTTATGTACCTGATATGATATGCTTTGACCTGTCTAGAGGGTAAGTATATTCGTCTAACAAGCTAAGTCAACTATATCTCAATCCACGTAAGGTAGTCATGCGAAGAGCGAACCAAGCGCACTAAGGTTGATCAGACCATAATACACCGATTCTAATTAGACAATTGTATCAGTGTGTGCACCCAATAATACATATGTTATGAACAAGCTCGATAAAAGAATAAGCTTACAAAACTAGGCTATAATAGCAGCATAAGTCGAGGTAGTCCAGAAAATATAAGTACGCTGGATTATGATGAGGGAAGGAACAAAATAATTTTAAGTTCACCAAAAAGATGAGACTCGTCCGGTGTTGTGCCTCTACAATTTCCATACTAACTCCTTGTCTAAGTCTCTAGTCGACCAAATGAGGGTATGAGCCTCTAAGTTCTACAATCTGGATAAACATTATTGTCTTATGGAAGCATATAGTTGGTGTCATTCAATTATACTTCATTAATCGGTCAAAAGGACTTTATGATACTAGGTTGTGAGGCATACTACCCAACTTACAAGAATCAACTAATACTGTAACTGTCTTATGGGGATAAAATAGAAACTCTTGTTAGGGTATACGAGAAAAAGATCTTGGTACCTATTAGGGTATCCTATTGCATAATGGTCATCTTAAGTCTTAATAATAGTGCTTATAGAACAAAAGTGTTAATAGTAAGAATGGAGAAGTTACTGGCTCTCAAGTGAAAGAGAATATAACCAGTATTGAGATATGTGGAATAGATTACTTGATTTGAAACTAAAGTATAATCATAAAATTATAATCTAAATAAATAACTCAACTATCAAGTTCTAACTACTAAGCACATAATTTTAAAATTCAAGATTAACAACTATAATCCTAGCAAACTATATATCCTAACATAAAAGAAAATCACTTGGCCTACAATTAGAAGGGTTAGGTGGCACGAATTGAAAGATGAAGGAAAATTTTAGTCGTCGAACAAATAGCGAGCGTTAAGATTTCGGAGGAACAAGATATGAAATTAAATAGAGAGACTCTTGATAATATCATGGTTCCCTAAGGAAAATGTGGTATGCTAATCTCTGTGTTTGAGGTATGATCAAGAAAAATATTCTCACTACGAAAGTTCTCTAATACTATCTCACTATGAAAGTTAGGTTTAGACCTAATATTTAACCTTGGATTTCTATTGGTTCATCAATGCTAGGGTCAAACAATATGGTCAAATTTCTAACTAACCCTAGTAGTGTCTATACTAATCTCGAGTCATTCATAAATATATCAAGGGATAGTGGTCAATTAATCTACAGGTAAGGGATACTAGGGTTCATTAGGTATTCTAAACTTAGTGATTTATCAATATTCTAGTTGTATTCTTAGTAGGAATGTTACCCTAATTATCATCCTAACAACAAGGATTCCTATATTCTAGCAGAAGGCTATACTTAAGGAACTATTAGGGAAGTACATGAATCAAGCAGGATGCAATTATTTAAATAGAACGGATTGGAAGGAAGGTGAGTCATAGTCAAATATGGATAAGACCTAAAACTCTAATCCTAGGTACAGGCCCGCTCGGTACAGTTACGTAACCAAAACGGCTAACTCGACCTGTATGGGCCACCACAAAAATATGTCATGCCCCAGTCCCAAAATACGCAGGACTAGGAATACGTAAGCATGCCAGCCGTATGTATATGACAACTCCAATATATTAAAACCATAACACATACGTACGTTGTATTATGAACAATAATTCACAAGTGGTATATAATTGTCACAAGTCATAAGGCATAACTAAATCTCATCCACAAAAAATATAAAGAAATAAATGGTCAATATATTAATGAACCAAATATGAACTAGTCGAGAAAAGCTAATAGTTGGATGGAAACAAATCCACTACCAACTAGAATATAAAAGAAACAAAATAGGTACATCATCTAATGATCAGAGAGGCTCGAAGAGAAGACCTCCCCGAGAATGAACAGAGTAGCAAGTCCAGATCCGTGCTCCTACGAATAGTCATGATCGTCTACACCTGGAAAGGGACAAGGTCCTCAGAGGGACATAACAAGATACATAGAAGCATGCCAATAAAGTACTGAAAATAAACATCCAAAGGTCGCCTAACCATCTATATGAATGCACTTTGAGAACAACTTTCCAACACGTAGGCTATCTGGCTAAAATAGGATGGGCATGATTCTCTCAGAGAATCAGGGGCATAAAAAGCATGACGTCTTTTGAACGTCAGAGGCCGCCTTTAGATAATATAGGGGTCAACATACCACGTATCTCCGGTAGAGCATGCGGGTTACACAAGTAAAGTGCATAGGAGCCCAAACGCCTTACATGTTGTTCTCCTCACCCCATGCTTTATTCATGCCATATCCATGACACGATGGTACCTCTAATAACTGCAATTCTTCTAACATATCTTTATTAGCAGTTACTTTCTATCGCACGTCACATACGTACAGGTGCCAGCCCGTCACGCAAGCCCGTATTCTATATGAGACTCACACTCAAGTAACAGATGTGTCACGGCCAATGAAACCTAATGATGCCTCTAAATCATGTGGTGGTCTCATAAAACTAGGTCAACATGCATAATATATAATAAAGACAAAATACGATGCCACCGTCGTTGCACCCAAGTTATTCTTGGACGCGCAGTTTATATAGCAATTTAAAATATATGAACTAAATAGCAGAAATAAAATACATGCGCTATATAGAATATAAATTATAGTACAATGGCAAGGTATACTTGCCTGGCAAGAAAGTTGCGCAGTATAAGCGTCCAGGCGTCAAGCACAAAGGATCTGAAACTATGGCCTCTGAATGAACATCTTCGGATGCTGAAATAAACATCACCAACATTCCCAGAATAAGCGAGATAGCTAGAAAATACTACCCTTTCGTCCAATTTGGACACAGGGGCAAAACGATAATTTTGGGTCAAAATGGGTCCACTTTTGGGCCACTTTGTACCGAAATGCGTGCTAGAGGTAAATGTCTCTAAATGGGACAAATTAAAGGTCAAAAAAATTCTAAACGATGATACAAACTCAACGGTATATCCAATTTTGGATTCCGGTGAGTCGATCATGAATTTGCCCTTAAAGTAAAATCATGGGGCCCGTGAATAGGTGACTTAGTCAACTGTCTCAGAATCGTATGAAACTTGGGTCACATGACCAGCGTGATACCACAAATCCAATGGAGCAAGTTTTGTCGTATTCTGACGAGCGTACACAAAATAGGATGGTATTTTGCAAAAGTTGTGATATAGAGACTTTTTACGGATATGGGTTGATTCCGACGCACACACACGTCCAAATCAACTTCTGCGAAAGCCCACATGTCAGGATATACCATATACGCCTTTCGGTATAATCGGTACGCGATGAGGCAGTCCCATTTGGCTGGACGCACTCCGTATCACAAAATTTTAGTTTTAAAATGCCAAGTTTTTGGTCATTTTGGAGGTCGAATAATTTAACAAATAAAATGAATTAATAAAAACTAAAAGAATAATTAAATTCTTGGTTATATTGAGAAGAAAATCTTTCAATTGTATTTTGAAAATATTAAACAGGTTGGTGGCAAATTGGGCGTGGACATGGGGGTTTGTGTTGAAATTCTGAACTTTTTTTTGTCAGTTTTTCGGCCAACTTCCGGTCGATTTTTTGACCAATCTAGGGTACAAAAACTCATCCCGCTTGGAGAAAAATCCTTGAGGGTTAGGTTGTGATCATATACGGACAAATCGCTCGAGAAAAGGACGAGAAATGAAAGAGATATCATACCTTGAAGATGGGGCATCGGAGCGGCGCTGCTGCAACCATGCGCGCGCGCGGTTGGCCCACGGCTGATGCAGCGGCAGTCGCCGACCGGTACGGCGGCTGCGCGGTGCCGGCAGTCGCATGGGTAGGGGCTGAGGTTGGGGTGAAGGAGGAGAGATTAGGGTTAAGGTTTGGGTTCTGTTTTACACACACACACACATACACACACACACACACACACATATATATATATATATATATATATATATATATATATATATATATATATATATATATATATTGAGAGAGAGAGAGAGAGGGATGGGGGGTTCTGTGGTTTGCTGGGGTTTTGTTGCGGGGGTAGGGATTATAATAGGTTTAGTTAGTTGCTTTAGGTTTTTATTAGTTAGATTTTTGTTTAAGAATTAGTTTAGGTTTTTATTTTATTTTATTTTATTTTTCTTTTGCTTTTTTCTTTTTTTTCTTTTATTATTATCATTATTATTATTATTATTATTATTATTATTATTAATAATATTATTATTATTTCTATTACTATTATTATTATTAATAATAATAACTATATATTTGTTTATATATATTTACATATATATATGAGATTAAAAAATTCAAAAATAATATTTGCACACAAAATAAATTCTAGAAAATTTATTTTGTAAAGATGTAGTAAAATACTACACCCAAAATATTTTATGAAAATATTTTATAATTAATAATTAGATATTTATTTAGTTATAATAATTCAAATAACAGTATTATCTAATTAACTAAGTAAATAACTAAATGGATATCTAACAAAATAGGTAATAGTAAATAATATGCAAATCTATAAAAAGCAAAATGCCTAACTTGGCACGGGGAATTATGGTTTACTAATTATAGAAAGTTAGAATTGGAAAATAACCACTATTAAATTATATATATATATATATATATATATATATATATATATATATATATATATATAAGTATTTAACACAAGAATCCATGGTTGTTACACTAATGTCATACTAATGCCAAGGGATCAAATTTCTGTGCCACGAAAAGATCCTACAGGTAGTGTCTCCTATGTAGACTACTTTCTATGAATGGCGATACAGATTTAGGGGCCATCATATATTATTAATATCCAAACCACAGTGAAGTGTCCAAATAAATCATTGGGTTTTAATTGATTTTAAAAATAATCTAAAATAAATACAAGAAATAAAAAATACACAAAAGATACCTATTTTTGGGTAAGAGGGTTTACATCATCGGTCGAGCGAGACTCCGAGCGCGCCTCTGAAAGTCTAAGTCTGAACTCCATTTGAAGATCCAAGTCTAAATGCCTTTGCATCAAACGAGTCTTTTCGCTGAGCAAGGCTGGTTGGTTCGCTACACTTGTGCCGTTTGAATTGGCTCTCCGGGTGGAGCGGAGCAGGTCATTACATTATACACCACTTAGAACAAGTCTTGTCCTTGAGACTTTCTGAGCGAAACTTGATATGCCCCAGTCCCAAAATACGTAGGACTAGGAACACGTAAGCATGCCAGCCGTATATATATGGTAACTCTAATATATGGATACCATAATGCATACGTATGCTGTAGTATGAATAATAACTCATATGTGGTATAAATATTGTCACAAGTCACAGGGCATAACTAAATCTCATCCACAGAATTAAATAGAAATAAATAATCAATCTACTATATAACTGAATCTCAATATGAAGTATCAGAGAATGATAGTCGGGTGGAGACAAATCCACTCCCAAACTAGAATATAAGAGAGATAAAATAGGTACATCTAATGAACCATGAGACTCGAAGAGAAGATCTCCTCGAAGGATAACGAAGTAGCAAGTCCTGATCCGTGCTCCTGCGAATAGTCATGATCGTCTACACCTGGAAAGGGACCAGGTCCTCAGAGGGACGTAACAAGATACATAGAAGCAAGCCAATTTGAATACAGTAAACATGCATAATATTTTTAAATATATAAGTACGCTGTATAAGACAATCTATATGAATGCAAATGAGGACAACTTTTTGACATATGGATAAGGGTAGGCTACTCGATCTAAGCCTCACAACTCACACACCCGTCAGTGGACATCAGAAATCGTCATACCTCGGGAGTAGCAACCAGCGCGACTCTACAGAAATCGATATACCTCGGGGGTAGTGACCAGCGCGATACACACCCGTAGTGCGAGCTATATACTACGGTTTACCAGAGTGGTTAAAGCCCATACGCCTAATGATTGTCCTCTCATGATACTAAGTGTCATGTGTGTGTCAACATATCTAATATATAGTAATGACTGAAAGAAACTACACATACAATGAATATATAAAAATGCAATAAATATATAGAAATATAATAGGCATGCAAAATACTGTAAGCAATTTGGCAAGGTATCTTGCCTGATCTGAAAAAGAATGAAGTCCCAACTCAAGGCGTCGTCCGATCTACCCGTCACATAAATTAAACAAGTTAGATTACAAAAGTGGGTGAATAGGTTCCTCTATTTTAATCTATTTTAATTCTGAATAAAATAACCTAAAATAGTATTTTAATCTTATTGTAATCTAATTTTTTTGTTAAACCCTAATTTTGGTCCAAAGAAAGTCAACTTTACAGATTTGTGATCTGTGGCACGCAAATCGAGGTAATCCGTTGACGAAAAAGTTAACCAACTCAAATCTTGGATTTGTGTCTAGAATCCTGTAGATTTCAATGCTACATGAACACCAGAATCGACGATTTCATAAAATCACTAGTCGGTAAAGAGTTATGGCCACAAGGGCACACAGATAAAAGTTTTTGGTAGTTCCCTACTTACGTCTACGTTTCATGAATTTTACAGTAGACTATACTTATATTTTAAATTCTACAAAAATACTTTTTTGTAATTTCATCATGTCAGCTTTCCGAAACTTCAAACGGTTCATAATTCCGAGTTCGAGATCTCCCGAAATCTTAAAAATACCAAAATATATCTGATTTCAGATAGCTGACACTATTAGAATTTTTTGGAAAAATAGTTTTTGAAATTATTAAAATAATTTATATATTCAAAAAACTAATCTTGATATGATTCTAACAAAAAAACTGGAGCACGTTTGGAGTCCGGAGCTAGGAGATATCATCTTTTTAAGTCGTCATAACTACTAGAAAATGAGGCTGAA
The DNA here is from genome assembly GCA_036927795.1 of Iris macrosiphon. Classification (NCBI taxonomy): domain Eukaryota; kingdom Viridiplantae; phylum Streptophyta; class Magnoliopsida; order Asparagales; family Iridaceae; genus Iris; species Iris macrosiphon. Next base: position 2,185,107 of record JAYESA010000003.1, read on the forward strand.
TTTATGACGAATTTTGACTGTTTTTGGACGAAAAAGAAAGGAGTTTGGAGATGAAAAATATGAAAGATGATTTTACTCCATAAGTCTAATAGGTATTTATAATAGTGAATATTGTTTAATTGAATAAGACTAGGATTGGCTAATTTGGATAGGATTATGATGAATTTAAATAAGGATATGATATGCATGAAGTTGCTTTCCTAGTAGGTTCAGGATTTGAATTAATTTAAAATAGATTTTAAATTTATCTCAATAATTTATAATCTTAAATATAATTAAAGATAATACAAATAATTTATAAAATCTTATTAATATCTATTAACACTAAATTTGCATCTATATAATATTAAGACTATATATATCCAAATAAATCCTAAATAATTTTAAAAATCTAAATAAATTTCTTAAAATTCTAAATAAATTACAAAAAAATATAATTAAATATTTTAAACTAAAATAATATTTGGTAGGAACAACATGCAAGTATGGTCGTATAGTAAATTATAGAAGTCCTAGAAATTTACGTTCCCTATATTTTAATTACCTAAAAATTCTAGAAAAAATCTCCAAAAATATAAAATAGCCTAAAAATGATTCTAAATAAATATTTATATAAGTAAATATATCAAGAAATTTATTTTCTAATTAACTAAGAGAATACTCTAAAGAAATTTAATATTTAAAATAATCTATAATAAATATAATAATATAAAATACACACAAAATACCTATTTTGGGTGAGGGGTTTACAAAACTCGTATTATCGCACAACTTCTAAATTAAACTCTATACATCATGTCTAACTTTAAAGGACTGTTTCCATACTTCATTCATTTATTTTCTCACCACGCGTTACGCACATGTTTAGCCAATTCTCATCGAACGACTCTATCATACAATGCTATTGAACTATGCTCGACTTAATGGTTGCACTCCCGACTCAAACTCTGTTGCGTCTGGCGCAGGGCTGTATTACTCAAACACGGGATATTCTATAACTCAATACGCACTAGAAAACTCCAACTTTGGGTGGACTTGCCCAACTGCTATATTCTATCCATATGAACCCAACGTATTCGACCGATTACTTGAAGTCGCCTATCGAAACCCATCGGTATGCCTAAACCCAAAAGCTCGCATCTCAGCTAATTTTCCAATCTCATTTGCATCAATATCTCTTTGAGTCACCGTCCAATCTCGCTAAGTAAATTTACTGTCGGCCAAGGTAGTCTTATTAAATTGCCTATATTTTCTAACCCAGTCTTTATTCCGCCTTAGCGCAGAGCTAAATTTCCCACTTTGGGTACATTCTATCCTTCACATCTTTGGTCCAATCGAACTTAACTTTCTATCCGTTTTTACTCGTTCTATTTTGCCTGAGTGCTTAATTATTATTTTTAAATAATTCTTACGTTCAACTATTGCATTCCCAAACTCAGTCTCTTACTGTGCCTTAGCACAGAACTATCTCGATCGCTCGGGAAATGTTATAATCTTTCCTTTATGAAAGTCTAGGTTGAGGCTAACTTATTTCAGTTGTCATACTCATCCATGCGATTCTGAATATTTTTATTTGCAGCTGCATTCGAGTTATGCATATCGCTAAGTCTGGATCGTAAAAATCTTTTGAATCGTCGATCATTTTGCTACACGAATAACCGAACTCTGGTTCGATTTAGTTATCATCTACTCCAATCTCACCCAAATTCAAGCTTTACATTACTAGCAACGCACCTCTTCCAAGCAATGATCTAACTTGTTATGCCAACTTATCTCGAATATCACCAATTTCAAATCATAAGAGTTTTGTCCGACAATTCTTTAATATCGTCTTATTCCTTACCGTCGCATAACCTATCCAACCAAATCAATTATCACCCAAATCCTATCTCCCATTGCGTTCGTTTTAACGCCAAAGTTGCTTGTATACACTCCCAGTTTCAAGTCCTAACTCTAACTCTCGTTGTCACGCCCCAGTCCTAAAATACGTAGGACCAGGAATACGTCACACGCCAGCTACGCATTCAACCAGACTCTGGTCTGACTCGAATACGTATAAGCTGCAAATATAAAAGGCACTATCTAGATATCCCATAAATGTAAACCTATATGTCTCAATCCATAATGTACAACAGTATACAAGAAAGAGCTATATGTGCTAGAGTCGGCCGCCCAATAACACACTAACTCGAATAGACTCGAGAAGAAGTATGAGTCTATAAAAAACTAGGCTACAACAGCAGATGAATAATCAATGTAACATAACCATAATGCCTGTAGATAAGATATGAGTACCTGGTACCATGCTCGCAAGACATACAACTCCAACAGTAGCTCCAAGTGCTCCGTAATCATCTATGCTGCAAAACTGGCAGGGAACCAGGTCCTCAGAGGGACGTAACAAGGTACAAAAATACAGCAATGCCAAGTAAACAGAAAGTACAAGTGCACGACAGGGTACTCTATCATAACCAAACAAGTGTGACACAGTTTAAAGATAATGTTCGACGCGTGGGCTGCCCAAAATAAAATTGTAGCTACGAACACAGAGACACACGGGGCGTACCGTAGCTCCGAGCACAGAGACACACGGGTGATACACTACTCTAGAATACAGGATCACTACATATACATATATAAGCACGTACAGAGGAGCCCAAGCGTCTAGTAACTGTCTTCCCCTTCCCAAGCGGTCAACGATGGTACGCTGAATCTGAACCTCTATCTAAGAGTCTCGACACACGAAAATAACTCAACAGACGCGACCCTAAGGTCATCCCAGTCTCTGGTCATGATGTCAGTATCAGGATACAAGAATCTGGCACGATCACAGTGTATGAGTGTCCTGGGGTATCGATAAACTCAGGTACGTATATCGAGATGCTACGAATCATCCAACAATCTTCCTAAGATGTTACGACATACGTCTTCACCCAGTTGTGAACCGGACGTGAAGTATCGAACGTCAGCATAAATACGTGCATAATATATATGACGAAACAATAAATATTTGTAACTGAAATACAGGATGGTAAGGTACACTTGCCTGTGTGCGGCTGCTGATGATGGGGATCTGGTACAGCGTCTAAGTCCTCAGGTTCCACAGTACCTAGAGAAGAGGTACAAACTATATCAATAAACTATCATACGACAATCAGGGATGTGACACACGTCTATACATATGCTCAGACTCGGCTACACTCACAGGGACAAGACGCTAGAGGGTTGACCAAGGTTGACCATTGGTACGTTATATCAAATCAAACTAGTCCTCTGTACAATATCATCAACCCAATCCTCGATCCTTCTATATTCATCACAAGGTTCAGTAGTTCAAGTAGGTGAAATCCTCAAATTCCTTCTGGTATCCCCAGACATTATCCTGCACGTTTAATTTTCATCCTCGAAATAATAATCACCAATTATCTAAACCCTCGATTATAGATACAATCCGCAAATTATTTGAGCACCGCTCCCCAATAACATTTTTAATATTTCTCAGTCCTCAATTACTAACTAATGGTTTGATTTTACACACTATTTCACAGTCAATCTCCTGCCCCTCAATGTCCATCAATGCTTTAATATCATAATATTATTTCCCAACCATTTAACTCTACTTATCTACAATAATCAATTTCATAAAATGAATAAATAATTAAGAAATCTCTTGTGACATTTTACCCTAAACTCGTCATATTTAACATTTTAATCGTCAAGCAGACATTCTGTCCCATCAAACTATAAAATTTATTGCATTCACTTACCCTCGATTTCATGTAATAACTCTAACATCTCTACTTAACCTTTAACCATAAATTTCCCGTTAAACTTACGAAATAAATCCTAAAATCTCACATATGTATAGTTCACAATTATATATATTTGTATTCCTCACTGACTTTGTCACTAGTAATCCAATCATCGAGATGATTAATAACTTAACGATATCATCACCATTTTACTGTAAATTTCCTGCTCGTCAAATAATTAAATTGCATTTAAAAAAGTTGTATTAAAACCCTAAATCTCATATAGCATATTGCAATCCGCGATGAACAAAACTTCGTTATCGCTTTGAGGCTCTCGACGACACCGGGGGCGACCTCGTGCTCGAGCCCCGAGTACTCCCCCTCGATGTTCTCCCGGGTCACGACGATGTCCACGCTCTCGGGCCTTGTCCGGATCCCTTCCAGGTTAAAATAGTGGACGAGCGACGCGTAGAGATTGAGCCCCTTCCTGAGTTGTACGTTGTTGTCGACCTCGCCGACCATGCGGAGGAGCCGCTGCCGTCGATACTGCTGCTGTCGACCATGCGGAGGAGCCGCTGCCGTCGACACCGCTGTTGTCTGTAACACCCCATTCCGCTCAAGCGGACTGTCGACTCAATCGGCAAAAGTGCAGCTGTCCTGACCTGCTTTGCCTCAAACGAGAAGCAAAAGGTATCCAGACTTGTCCCTACAGGAGTCCGGCTTAGGCTTTTAGAGGCTCGCTTGACGTATCGCTCTACCGAGGCAAATTATCGCTAAGGTGGGTGGCTACGGTAAACTTGTCTTTGCTTAGCCAGCACACATAAAATCTGGAATATTCATGCTAGTCGCTAGGTGATTCACCCCCTGCATGCTAATAAATCCAACGCACCTAGCTAAGGAAATAATCCCAACTGGTATTGCTTATGCTAGAACATGGAAATTGAAATACTGCTTATATTCAAACCCTCGCATGCTGAGTCCCTAACGGCTTTATCTCTCGGCATACCTTTGGGTCCGAGCAAACGTGTTTACCTGTGTTCCTTAGAAACGTATGCTTGTCTACTTGAATGTTGCATTGTTTTCATCCAAACCTTGAAAGACTACCAAGTAGTCATTCCGTGCCTGAATGAACCCGTAAGTATTCAGGACCGTTAGGTCACCAAGGCAGTTCCCGATCCAGGGGACTGCATCATGTCAAGTAAACGAATCATACTCCAGTGGCAAGACTCATTCAGGTATTCGGATCTCCCTGCAAGGCGTGGATATCACTCTGAAGCAACGGTGCGTCCGAAACAGAAGCACATATACAAGACATAATATTGTGAACATAGCCCGAACTCGCCTGATCATCGCCTGTACAATCATTCCACAGTTGTAGCCACTTGGCATGCTTTTACAATTTCAGAGAGAGAGGCTTGAGCGACTTATAATCTCGGTTATACGTCGCCTGTAACACTTGTTTATATCAATAAAAGAGCTTGCTTTACTTCAACTTATGTTTCAATGCTTCCGCTATATTATCGACGCAGTAAACCTGTTACCGAATCGCTATGCGTTCATGACTCCGCTGCACTCGGACAATCTGTACGATTCTGTGGCTTAGAACTCTTGTCGCCAGCCAATGAACCATGGCCTTGCAAGGGCGTGGATCACGCTCGTGCGGCATCACGCCCGGATGGGTCAAGCGATCGTTCCATGGGAGCATTGGCGAGGGTGATTCCCGCCTAGCGAGAACGGCCGATTTAGCCTGTGGGAGATCGTGGCGTGACATAGTGGTATCAGAGCCTGGCTTCTACGCCTTTGGACTTTAATTCGAAAATCTCTGTTTCAAAAGCTCGTTCGTGGGTTATGTGCACACTCTCTCTCAATGCCTCGATGGGATGTTCCAACAATAAGTCTAAATACTTTCAAAATGCGTTTTGAATGATATGATTGCTTGTCTGGTTGTATGCTGCGAGTGGCCTTTATGCCAACCTGTACGAACTCTTGAGAGTATCGCTAGTAGCTTGTCCGATTTTCACTAACTCTAAGTTTTGTTGAATGCATCTATTCGAGGGACGCCTTGAACTAGTGCACCATCCAAGACTTAAGAAAAGGTAAAACTCGAGTGCTAAGACTTTACTATCACTAAGCTGGTTGACGTGTTCACGCTAGAGGGGCCCTTCGAAAGTGCGCACGATCCAGTCTAAGCGATATGCTAATTTCGAAGCTTGTGCAAGTGAAGATCCAAATGAACAAGTACAACGACTTGTCTAGGATTACCTCAACCCTAGATTACTGCTTGTCCTCAGTAAGTCTCAAGGACGAGACTTTTTTTGAGTTGGGTAGGATGTAACATCCCGTTCCGCTTAAGCGGACTGCCGACTCAATCGACAAAAGTGCAGCTGTCCCGACCCGCTTTGCCTCAAACGAGAAGCAAAAGGTATCCAGACTTGTCCCTACAGGAGTCCGACTTAGGCTTTCAGAGGCTCGCTTGACGTATCGCTCTACCGAGGCGAATCATCGCTAAGGTGGGTGGCTACGGTGAACTTGTCTTTGCTTAGCCAGCACACATAAAATCTGAAATATTCATGCTAGTCGCTAGGTGATTCACCCCCTGCATGCTAATAAATCCAACACACCTAGCTAAGGGAATAATTCCAACTGGAATTGCTTATGCTAGAACATGGAAATTGAAATACTGCTTATATTCAGACCCTCGCATGCTGAGTCCCTAACGGCTTTATCTCTCGGCTTACCATCGGGTTCGAGCAAACATGTTTACCTGTGTTCCTTAGAAACGCATGCTTGTCTGCTTGAATGTTGCATTATTTTCATCCAAACCTAGGAAGACTACCAAGTAGTCATTCCGTGCCTGAATGAACCCGCAAGTATTCGGGACCGTTAGGTCACCAAGGCAGTTCCCGGTCCAGGGGACTGTATCATGTCAAGTAAACGAATCATACTCCAGTGGCAAGACTCATTCAGGTATTCGGATCTCTCTGCAAGTCTCCCTCGAGCGGGCTTACATCAGCCCAGGAGACTGTGCATATCCAATAGCTAAATGAATCATGCATTACTGCTTATCGTGTGCTCGTGTGTAAATTAATAATCGTGTTCGATCATGGACAACTTGTGCACAAGGGTATAAGTTCTGCGGACGGTGCTGGGGCACTGGCACCGATCCGGGCAGACTTTGTGTGTAGTCATCGTGTGCGGACTGGATAGCTTGCAATGCATCGTGTGTTATCGTGTATCCAATATGAGCTCCCGTTGCATGCTATCCATGTCCATGACTAGTCCATTATGGCATCAAGCCAGTGATCATCGTGTGCAATTAAACTTGTGACTTAGTCATCGTGTGCGGATGGGATAACTTACAGCATATCGTGTGTTCATCGTGTGCTCTCGTTGCATGTTATCCTTATCCATGACTCTGTCCACCTCGTGTGTTTAAACTTGAACATTATAACTATTCAATGTTTGCATATGCTATTGCCCCTGAATGTATATACATGCCCGTGCTTGAATTAATCATGTTTGCCTTGGACAGGGAAGGAGAAATGGTAAGTTGGTAAGTCTCGCCGTGTTTCCTCAAACATCGCACGACGCACTGCCCGACACGATAAGCTATTCAATGTTTGCATGAAACTGATCCTAAGGCAACTAGAAAGGCAACTTAATAGTTGTGCACGGAACTTATATTACATGTTTGGATTTGTCGAGCGGGCGAGTAGCTTCCCCACCAGTGCATTCAATGTACTGATAATCCACTAGTTTGTATGCAGGCTGCGGGAGAACCTCGTTCGGTGCGGATGCCTCCTTCGTATGTGCTAAGGCGTGGACATCACTCCGAAGCAACGGTGCATCCGAAACAGAAGCACATATACAAGACATAATGTTGTGAACATAGCCCGAACTCGCCTGATCATCGCCTGTACAATCATTCCACAGTTGTAGCCAGTTGGCATGATTTTACTGTTTCAGAGAGAGAGGCTTGAGCGACTTGTAATCTCAGCTATACGCCGCCTGTAACACTTGTTCAGATCAATAAAAGAGCTTGCTTTACTTCAACTTATGTTTCAATGCTTCCGCTATATTGTCGACGCAGTGAACCTGTTACCGAATCGCTATGCGTTCATGACTCTGCTGCACTCGGACAATCTGTGCGATTCCGTGGCTTAGAACTCTTGTAGCCAGCCAATGAACCATGGCCTTGCATGGGCGTGGATCACGCTCGTGCGGCATCACGCCCGGATGGGTCAAGCGATCGTTCTACGGGAGCGTTGGCGAGGGTGATTCCCGCCTAGCGAGAACGGCCGATTTAGCCTGCGGGAGATCGGGGCGTGACATAGTGGTATCAGAGCCTGGCTTCTACACCTTTGGACTTCAATTCGAAACTCTTTGTTTCGAAAGCTCGTTCGTGGGTTATGTGCACGCTCTCTCTCAATGCCTCGATGGGATGTTCCAACAATAAGTCTAAATACTTTTAAAATGCGTTTTGAATGATATGATTGCTTTTCTGGTTGTATGCTGCGAGTGGCCTTTGTGCCAACCTGTGCGAACACTTGAGAGTATCGCTAGTAGCTTGTCCGATTTTTACTAACTCTAAGTTTGGTTGAATGCATCTATTCGAGGGATGCCTTGAACTAGTACACCATCCAAGACTTAAGAAAAGGTGAAACTCGAGTGCTAAGACTTCACTATCACTAAGCTGGTTGACGTATTCACGCTAGAGGGGCCCTTCGAAAGTGCGCACGATCCAGTCTAAGCGATATGCTGATTTCGAAGCTTGTGCAAGTGAAGATCCAAATAAACAAGTACAATGACTTGTCTAGGATTACCTTAACCCTAGATTACTGCTTGTCCTCAGTAAGTCACGAGGACGAGACTTTTTCTGAGTTGGGTAGGATGTAACACCCCGTTCTGCTCAAGCGGACTGCCGACTCAATCGGCAAAAGTGCAGCTGTCCCGACCCACTTTGCCTCAAACGAGAAGCAAAAGGTATCCAGACTTGTCCCTACAGGAGTCCGGCTTAGGCTTTCAGAGGCTCGCTTGACGTATCGCTCTACCGAGGCGAATCATCGCTAAGGTGGGTGGCTAAGGTGAACTTGTCTTTGCTTAGCCAGCACACATAAAATCTAGAATATTTATGCTCGTCACTAGGTGATTCACCCCCTGCATGCTAATAAATCCAACGCACCTAGCTAAGGGAATAATCTCAACTGGTATTGCTTATGCTAGAACATGGAAATTGAAATACTGCTTATATTCGGACCCTCGCATGTTGAGTCCCTAACGGCTTTATCTCTCGGCTTACCTTTGGGTCCGAGCAAACGTGTTTACCTGTGTTCCTTAGAAATGCATGCTTGTCTGCTTGAATGTTGCATTGTTTTCATCCAAACCTCGGAAGACCAAGTAGTCATTCCGTGCCTGAATGAACCCGCAAGTATTCGGGACCGTTAGGTTACCAAGGCAGTTCATGATCCAGGGGACTGCATCATATCAAGTAAATGAATCATACTCCAGTGGTAAGACTCATTCAGGTATTCGAATCTCCCTGCAAGTCTCCCTCGAGCGGGCTTACATCAGCCCAGGAGACTGTGCATATCCAATAGCTAAATGAATCATGCATTACTGCTTGTCGTGTGCTCGTGTGTAAATTAATAATCATGTTCGATCATGGACAACTTGTGCACAAGGGTATAAGTTCTACGAACGGTGCTGGGGCAATGGCACCGATCCGATCCGGACAGACTTTGTGTGTAGTCATCGTGTGCGGACTGGATAGCTTGTAATGCATCGTGTGTTATCGTGTATCCAATATGAGCTCCCATTGTATGCTATCTATGTCCATGACTAGTCCATTATGGCATCAAGTTAGTGATTATCGTGTGCAATTAAACTTGTGGCTTAGTCATCGTGTGCGGATGGGATAACTTACAACACATCGTGTGTTCATCGTGTGCTCTCGTTGCATGTTATCCTTATCCATGACTCTGTCTACCTCGTGTTTTTAAACTTGAACATTATAACTATTCAATGTTTGTATATGCTATTTCCCCTGAATGTATATACATGCCCGTGCTTGAATTAATCATGTTTGCCTTGGACAGGAAAGGAGAAATGGTAAGTTGGTATGCAGGGTGCAGGAGAACCTCGTTCGGTGCGGATGCTATTTCCCCTGAATGTATATACATGCCCGTACTGATAATCTACCAGTTTGTATGTAGGGTGCAGGAGAACCTCGTTCGGTGCGGATGCCTCCTTCATACGTACTAAGGCATGGACATCACTCCGAAGCAACGGTGCGTCCAAAACAGAAACACATATACAAGACATAATGTTGTGAACATAGCCCAAACTCGCCTGATCATCGCCTGTATAATCATTCCACAGTTGTAGCCACTTGGCATACTTTTACTGTTTCAGAGAGAGAGGCTTAAGTGACTTGTAATCTCGGCTATACACCGCCTGTAATACTTGTTCATATTAATAAAAGAGCTTGCTTTACTTCAACTTGTGTTTCAATGCTTCCGCTATATTGTCGACTCAGTGAACCTGCTACCGAATTGCTATGCGTTCATGACTCCGCTGTACTCGGACAATCTGTGCGACTCTATGGCTTAGAACTCTTGCCGCCAGCCAATGAACCATGGCCTTGTACGGGCGTGGATCACGCTCGTATGGCATCACGTCCGGATGGGTCAAGCAATCGTTCCGCGGGAGCGCTGGCGAGGGTAATTCCCGCCTAGCGGGAACGGCCGATTTAGCCTGCAGGAGATCGGGGCGTGACATAGTGGTATCAGAGCCTGGCTTCTACGCCTTTGGACTTCAATTCAAAAATCTCTATTTTGAAAGCTCGTTCGTGGGTTATGTGTACGCTCTCTCTCAGTGCCTCGATGGGATATTCCAACAATAATTCTAAATACTTTTAAAATGCGTTTTGAATGATATGATTGCTTGTCTGGTTGTATGCTGTGAGTGGCCTTTGTGCCAACTTGTGCGAACCCTTGAGAGTATCGCTAGTAGCTTGTCCGATTTTTACTAACTCTAAGTTTGGTTGAATGCATCTATTCGAGGGACGCCTTGAACTAGTGCATCATCTAAGACTTAAGAAAAGGTGAAACTCGAGTGCTAAGACTTCGTTATCACTAAGCTGGTTGACGTGTTCACGCTAGAGGGGCCCTTCGAAAGTGCGCACGATCCAGTCTAAGCGATATGCTGATTTCGAAGCTTGTGCAAGTAAATATCCAAATGAACAAGTACAACGACTTGTCTAGGATTACCTCAACCATAGATTACTGCTTGTCCTCAGTAAGTCTCGAGGATGAGACTTTTTCTGAGTTGGGTAGGATATAACACCCCGTTCCGCTCAAGCGGACTGCCGACTCAATCGGCAAAAGTACAGCTGTCCCGACCCGCTTTGCCTCAAACGAGAAGCAAAAGGTATCCTGACTTGTCCCTACAGGAGTCCGGCTTAGGCTTTTAGAGGCTCGCATGACGTATCGCTCTACCGAGGCGAATCATCGCTAAGGTGGGTGGCTACGGTGAACTTGTCTTTGCTTAGCAAGCACACATAAAATCTGGAATATTCATGCTAGTCGCTAGGTGATTCACCCCCTGCATGCTAATAAATCCCACGCAACTAGCTAAAGGAATAATCCCAACTGGTATTGCTTATGCTAGAACATGGAAATTGAAATACTGCTTATATTCAGACCCTCGCATGCTGAGTCCCTAACGGCTTTATCTCTCGGCTTACCTTCCGGTCCGAGCAAACGTGTTTACCTGTGTTCCTTAGAAACGCATGCTTGTCTGCTTGAATGTTGCATTATTTTTATCCAAACCTCGAAAGACTACCAAGTAGTCATTCCGTGCCTGAATGAACCCGCAAGTATTCGGGACCGTTAGGTCACCAAGGCAGTTCCCGATCCAGGAGACTGTATCTTGTCAAGTAAACGAATCATACTCTAGTGGCAAGACTCATTCAGGTATTCGGATCTCCCTGCAAGTCTTCCTCGAGCGGGCTTATATCAGCCAAGGAGACTGTGCATATCCAATAGCTAAATGAATCATACATTACTGCTTGTCGTATGCTCGTGTGTAAATTAATAATCGTGTTCGATCATGGACAACTTGTGCACAAGGGTATAAGTTCTGCGGACGGTGCTGGGGCACTGGCACCGATCCGATCCGGGCAGACTTCGTGTGTAGTCATCGTGTGCGGACTGGATAGCTTGCAATGCATCGTGTGTTATCGTGTATCCAATATGTGCTCCCGTTATATGCTATCCATGTCCATAACTAGTCCATTATGGCATCAAGCCAGTGATCATCGTGTGTAATTAAACTTGTGGCTAAGTATCGTGTGCGGATGGGATAACTTACAGCGCATCGTGTGTTCATCGTGTGCTCTCGTTGCATGTTATCCTTATCCATGACTCTGTCCACCTCGTGTGTTTAAACTTGAACATTATAACTATTCAATGTTTGCATATGCTATTGCCCCTGAATGTATATACATGCCCGTGCTTGAATTAATCATGTTTGCTTTGGACAGGGAAGGAGAAATGGTAAGTTGGTAAGTCTCATCGTGTTTCCTCAAACATCGCACGACGCACTGCTCGACACGATAAGCTATTCAATGTTTGCATGAAACTGATCCTAAGGCAACTAGAAAGACAACTTAATAGTTGTGCACGGAACTTATATTACGTGTTTGGATTTGTCGAGCGGGCGAGTAGCTTCCCCACCAGTGCATTCAATGTACTGATAATCCACCAGTTTGTATGCAGGGTGCGAGAGAACCTCATTCGGTGCAGAAGCCTCCTTCTTACGTGCTAAGGCGTGGACATCACTCCGAAGCAATGGTGCATCCAAAACAGAAGCACATATACAAGACATAATGTTATGAACATAGCCCGAACTCGCCTGATCATCGCCTGTACAATCATTCCACAGTTATAGCCACTTGGCATGCTTTTACTATTTCAGAGAGAGAGGCTTGAGCGACTTGTAATCTCGGCTATATGCCGCTTGTAACACTTGTTCATATCAATAAAAGAGCTTGCTTTACTTCAACTTGTGTTTCAATGCTTCTGCTATATTGTCGACTCAGTGAAACTGTTACCGAATCGCTATGCGTTTATGACTCCGTTGCACTCGGACAATCTGTGCGACTCTGTGGCTTAGAACTCTTGCCGCCAGCCAATGAACCATGGCCTTGCACGGGCGTGGATCATGATCGTGCGGCATCACGCCCGGATGGGTTAAGCGATCGTTCCGCGGGAGCGCTGGCGAGGGTGATTCCCGCCTAGCGGGAACGGCCGATTTAGCCTGCGAGAGATCGGGGCGTGATATAGTGGTATCAGAGCATGGCTTCTATGCCTTTGGAATTCAATTCAAAAATCTCTGTTTCGAAAGCTCGTTCGTGGGTTATGTGCACGCTCTCTCTCAATGCCTCGAAGGGATGTTCCAACAATAAGTCTAAATACTTTCAAAATGCGTTTTGAATGATATGATTGCTTGTCTGGTTGTATGCTGCAAGTGGCCTTTGTGCCAACCTGTGCGAACCCTTGAGAGTATCGCTAGTAGCTTGTCCAATTTTCACTAACTCTAAGTTTGGTTGAATGCATCTATTCGAGGGACGCCTTGAACTAGTGCACCATCCAAGACATAAGAAAAGGTGAAACCTCAACCCTAGATTATTGCTTGTCCTCAGTAAGTCTCGAGGACGAGACTTTTTCTGAGTTGGGTAGGATGTAACACCCCGTTCCGCTCAAGCGGACTGCCGACTCAATCGGTAAAAGTGCAGTTGTCCCGACCCGCTTTTCTTCAAATGACCCACTTTGCATTATTTTCATCCAAACCTCGGAAGACTACCAAGTAGTCATTCCGTGCCTGAATGAACCCGCAAGTATTCGGGACCGTTAGGTCACCAAGGCAGTTCCCGATCTAGGGGACTGTATTATGTCAAGTAAATAAATCATACTCCAGTGGCAAGACTCATTCAGGTATTGGGATCTCCCTGCAAGTCTCCCACGAGCGGGCTTACATCAGCCCAGGAGACTGTGCATATCCAATAGCTAAATGAATCATGAATTACTGCTGGTCGTGTGCTCGTATGTAAATTAATAATCGTGTTCGATCATGGACAACTTGTGTACAAGGGTATAAGTTCTGCGGACGGTACTGGGGCACTGGCACCGATCCGATCCGGGCAGACTTCGTGTGTAGTCATCGTGTGCGGACTGGATAGCTTGTAATGCATCGTGTGTTATCGTGTATCCAATATGATCTCCCATTGCATGCTATCCATGTCCATGACTAGTCCATTATGGCATCAAGCCAGTGATCATCGTGTGTAATTAAACTTGTGGTTTAGTCATCGTGTACGGATGGGATAACTTGTAGCGCATCGTGTGTTCATCGTGTGCTCTCGTTGCATGTTATCCTTATCCATGACTCTGTCCACCTCGTGTGTTTAAACTTGAACATTATAACTATTCAATATTTGCATATGCTATTGCCCCTGAATGTATATACATGCCCGTGCTTGAATTAATCATGTTTGCCTTGGATAGGGAAGGAGAAATGGTAAGTTGGTAAGTCTTGCCGTGTTTCCTCAAACATCGCACGGCGCACTGTCCGACACGATAAGCTATTCAATGTTTGCATGAAACTGATCCTAAGACAACTAGAAAGACAACTTAATAGTTATGTACGGAACTTATATTACGTGTTTGGATTTGTCGAGCGGGCGAGTAACTTCCCCACCAGTGCATTCAATGTACTGATAATCCACCAGTTTGTATGCAGGGTGCGGAAGAACCTCATTTGGTGCGGATGCCTCCTTCGTATGTACTAAGGCATGGACATCACTATGAAGCAACGGTGCGTCCAAAACAGAAGCATATATACAAGACATAATATTATGAACATAGCCCAAACTCGCCCGATCATCGCCTGTACAATCATTCCATAGTTGTAGCCACTTGGCATGCTTTTACTGTTTCAGAGAGAGAGGCTTGAGCGACTTGTAATCTCGGCTATACGCCGCCTATAACACTTATTCATATCAATAAAAGAGCTTGCTTTACTTCAACTTGTGTTTCAATGCTTCCGCTATATTGTCGACTCAGTGAACCTGTTACCGAATCGCTATGCGTTCATGACTTCGCTGCACTCGGACAATCTGTACGACTCTGTGGCTTAGAACTCTTGCCGCCAGCCAATGAACCATGGCCTTGCACGGGCGTGGATCACGCTCGTGCGGCATCACGCCCGGATGGGTCAAGCGATCATTCCGCGGGAGCACTGGCGAGGGTGATTCCCGCCTAGCGGGAACGGCCTATTTAGCCTACGGGAGATCGGGGCGTGACACTGTCGACAACGCGGAGGAGCTGCTGCCGTCGACACTGCTGCTTTCGACCATGCGAAGGAGCCGCTGCCGTCGACACCTCTGCTATCGACCACGCGGAGGGGCCGCTGCCGTCGACACTGCTGCTGTCGACCATGTGGAGGAGCTGTTGTCGTCGACACCTCTGCTGTCGACCACGCGGAGGAGCCGCTGCCGTGGACACCTCTGCTATCGACCACACGGAGGGGCCGCTGCCGTCGACACTGCTGCCGTCGACCACGTGGAGGAGCCGCTACCGTCGACACCTCTGCTGTCGACCACGCGGAGAGGTGGCTCGGCGTGGAGAATGGTGGCCGACTCGCCGAAGATGGGAAGGGTGGCTGGGAACTCAGCCGAGTCGGGTTGTAATAGAGATGGAGAAGAGGTGAGGAGGAAGAAGAAGGAAGAAGAAGAAGAAAAAATAGATGTTGGCTGTGGGTTTTTGTGAGGAAGAAGGAGAGAGAGAGAGAGAGAGGGGGGGTTTTTCTTTTAGTTTCCTTGGGATTAGGGCCGGTGGTGAGTTATGAGGGTGGGGTGATGTGATGTTTTATAGGGAGTGGTGAGTAGAAGGAGGGTGGAGATGGTCCTATTCAAAATGGAGGGATAGGATTTGTCATAAAGAAAAATAGTTTCTTCATGAGGAGTGGTGAATGGATGAGTGTAATTGGACCCAATTTTGTGACCTCTCCATTTGGTTTTGGCCAATGGGGTGAGGGCACCTAAAATCACTAAATTACAACTTAGCCCCTTAAATTCGGGAAATTGTACGAACACATAAAATGATGCCAAAACTGTAGAGAAAATTACGGTTGTTGATATGAATGGCGAGGGGGTGTTGGGGGTTTGGCACGGGTTTAATTTTATGGCCAACGGAATTAATTAAGGATTAAAATAGGATTAGGCAAAGTTGGTATCCCCGATTTAAATAGAATTAAAGTGTCCCGCGCTTTTAAATTAAATGGTGGTACTTAGGGTCAAAATCTGGAAATGATGCAAAGGTCAAAAATGGTAGGGGCTTAGAGTCAGTCTTGGACCCTTTAGTTGGTCTGGCTCAACGGGTTAAGTTGGTATCTCAAAATTTAGGGTAACGACACAGGTGTCCGACACGGAATTAAATATGGATTACGGTTTCAAAAAATTGTGCAATTAATTTAGAGCACAACGAAAACTAATTTTTGAGTGACGGAAAAGTCCAGTGCCTAATTTGGCGAGTCAAGTCAGAAGTACAATAGTCCGATGGAATTTACGGGCTGATATTGGGCTCCGAATAATTTAGCAATGATAGGGCGGGCCAAGGGTTTAATTAAAATGAATTAAATACCAGACAAACCTATCTCCACTCTAAACCTCGACATTTGCTACCAAAACCAAAATTTTCCAAATCTAACCCTGACTATCTACAGAATAAATCGAGGGGGTTTACATTCTTCCCAACTTAGAAAAATTTCGTCCCCGAAATTAAAAGTAAAGCACAATAATAGCCAAAAGAATTTTTAAAACAACTAGTAATCAATTGCCGTACGTAAATTCGTACCTTGCTTCTCAAATAAGTACTGGAACCGCTGCCGAATAGAATCCTTGCGCTCCCAAGTAGACTTGCTTAGTGAATGGTGCTTCCATGCCACTCTGAAGTCGAATCGTCTGCCCTCTCAAAGTCTTCTCGCTATAATCGAGGATCTCGACTGGCTGCTCTACGTAAGACAGACTAGGCCCGACTGTAATCTCCGAATGATCAAGCACGTGGCTAGGGTCTGCGACATATCTCCTCAACTGTGATACGTGAAACACGTCGTGCACTCCTTCTAATGATGGAAGCAATGCAAGATGGTAAGCCACTTCACCAACTCGTTCTAAAATGTCTAAAGGCCCGATGTACCTCGGACTCAGCTTATCTCTGCCTCTGAATCTGATGGTACCACGAGTAGGCGATATCCTCAAAAATATATGGTCACCCTCCTTGAACTCCAATGGCCTGTGGTGCGCATCTGCCCAATGTTTTTGACTGTCCTGTGCAGCATGCAGGTGGTTCTGAATCTGCTTGACCTTCTCCATGGTCTGTGTTACCAACTCTGGACCAAGTATCTGATGCTCTCCTACGTCACTCAAACAAACTGGCGACCTGTATTTTCTACCGTACAGAGCCTCATAAGGTGCCATCTGTAAGCTATCCTGGTAACTGTTATTGTAGAAGAATTCTACCAAGTGTAGGCGGTCCTCCCAAGATCCTCCAAAATCAGTCATGCACGCTCTTAACATATCCTCTAATATCTGTATCGTGCGCTCTGACTGGCCATCAGTCCATGGATAATATGCAGTGCTGAACTTGAGATGAGTTCCTAGGCTCTCCTGTATACTCCGCCAAAAATGTGACATGAATCTGGAATCACGATCCGATATGATGCTGACAGGCACTCCATGTAATCGTACTATCGGCCTCATATACATGTCAACTAAAATCTTCGTGGATTACCCAACTCTGAAGGGCAAGAAATGTGCAGACTTGGTGAGTCTATCTACGACAACCCAAACTACATCCTTCCCGCTAGGGCTTCGCAGAAATCCTGTGACGAAGTTCATGGTAATGTGTTCCCACTTTCACTCGAGAATAGGAAGTGGTTGCAATAATCCTGTAGTCCTCTGATGTTCAGCCTTGACATACCGACAAACTAAATACTTTGCCATGAATCTTGTAATTTCTCTCTTCATCCCATGCCACCAGAAATGCTGCCTCAAGTCTCGGTACATCTTCGTACCCACGGGATGAATGGAATAAATTGAGCTATGAGCCTCGGTCATCAACTCTTGGCGTATCTCGCCACTCGGAACATATATGCGATCTCCGTACCTCAACATTTCGTCTTCATGAATCCTGAGTCCCGTCTACATGCCGGCTTCTGTCCTCTCTCGTAGACGTAGAAATCTCACATCTGTAGGCAAAGCTGCCTTGATCCTCTCGATCAAAGTAGACTAAACCTCAAGACTGGCCATCTGTCCATCCATGCCTGGGATTACAATCTCTATCCCAAGCTCTTGGAGATCCTCTAGCAATTGTCGCTGCATCGTCAAAAAGTATGCCATGGGCTTCCTGCTTAAGGCATCTGCTACAACATTCGCCTTGCCAGGGTGGTACTGCAACTCAATGTCATAATCTGTCATCAACTCTAGCCAGCGTCTCTGCCTCATGTTGAGCTTCTTCTGCGTATAGACGTACTTCAGGCTTTTATGATTTGTGTAAATCTCAACACGCTCACCATAAAGATAATGTCTCCATAGCTTTAGTGCAAATATCACTGCAGCTAGCTCCAAGTCGTGCGTAGGATAGTTCTTCTCATAAACACTCAGTTGTCTCGATGCGTAGGCTATTTATTCTATCTAATCATAACTCATATTTGCTGAGCTTGGCATACAGGCTCTCCTGTCTCAGTGTCTCCAATACGATCCTGAGATGTCTCTCATGCTCCTCCTGACTCTTGGAATATACCAAGATGTTGTCGATAACTACCTCCACGAACTTATCCAAGTACTGGTGGAAAATATTGTTCCTCAAGCTCATAAATACTGCTGGCACATTGGTTAAACCAAATGGCATGACTATAACTCATAGTATCCATACTTCGTCCGGAAAGTCGTCTTAGGAATGTCCTCCTTCCGTACCTAGATCTGATGATAGCCTGATCTGAGATCGATCTTCAAGAATACATATGCCACTTACCTGATTCAAATGTACCGTCCTGTCTTTCTTCAGCACAATTAAGATGGGTATTCCCCTTGGAGAAACACTAGCCCGACTGAAACTCTTGTCTAAGTGATCCTCTACTATGGACCTTCAACTCAACCAACTCTTTCGGTGCTAGTCTGAAGACGGGAAAATAATTGGCTACGCTCTTGGAGTCAACTCTATAGCAAATTCTATCTCTCGGTCAGGTGGCAGGCCTGAAAGATTCTCTAGAACCACATCCTCAAACTCTGGTATAATACGGGGTACACTGGTTCCCCTTCTGCAATGTGTGCCTCACAGGTATGTGGGCACCATGCTTCCAGGCTCTCTAAAAACTCAAACTCAGGGTAATCCGGTGGTCTAAAGGTGACACAACCATGACGGCAATCGAGCGTTGCGTGGTATTGGCTCAACTAATCCATGTCTAGGATAAGGTCGTAAAAAATCATTTCTCCCGTTCTGTTTCCAACATCAATCCTCAACAGAAAAAAAATTTCCTTGCCTAATGTATAATTCTCTTCTCCTCAAAGTTTTCCCTAAAATTATATTCCTCAAATTCCTTCTTTTTATTATTTATCTGTCCAAGTCACATAGTGCAATTATAATAATGATGTCACCCAAGCACATACTAAAATTTCTGGTATTAGATCATCATCTTCCAAGTGAGAGCTTGAAATTTTATCTCCTCTAGTCCATAATATCATTCCTGGTATTGCTATCATATCCAACCACTAGTTTCCATCATCAGGCTATGCATTTCCATAAATTATTCTAGGTCATGATCAACAATCCTTCCAGCTCTCAGTACTTCCAAGATCACTGCTACCTCAAGCACGGGTAGGGTACTAGTGGGTCCAACTCTCTTGCCAACCTTCCACACTAGTTCTAGAATCCAAAGAACCCATCAATCTATCCTGATAAGGTAACAATCTTCTCCGAGAAAGGTATACGAATTCTATCTTCCGTCGTCTGGTCTTTGATATTCTTCTGGAGGGAAATCATCAGTCACAAGCATTCGTCTTCCCGAACAATAGGGGACGAGAAACAAGGATAGCGATATTGACGAAGATTGAACGAATACAAATTGGAAGTCCAAGGGCGATAATCACATACAAAGAGTTTTTAAAAATCAATTATGGATTGAGATCCTATTCAACAATCATAATATCTATTCCTAATTTGCAGGCTCGCTTGGCACAGTCAAGTGACCAAAATGATTTAAATCTGACCTGCATGGGCTACCACACTGTTGCCCCAGTTTTATCATTTTCTCGAACGATTACTCTGAAGTCAGTCACTCTAGTTTTAACTCAAGGCATAGGATCGTCTGCCTAGACACTAGGTCAGCTCATAAGGTCATAGGTACAGTTCAAGTTTGTGACTCATCGGGCAATCGCGTTGCACGAAGCTCGCCCCAAATATCCTAAGGTCAAACCATTATTCTTTTACACGGGTATTTTTACTCAGATTTCTAAATATCTAGCACAAATCATCCTATCCCATCAATACATTCCTTCAACCAAAACCACGATATATCCACGCCGCATATCCAACCTAACAATTTGCATAGTCTATCTCCTTAAGCACCTGATAGGATCCATATATCCAATCTTTTCTAAGTCTACCAAGTTACGATTTAATTTCTATCTCTTTGAGTATGGAGTTGGGAGTTGTACTCGCACAAGATAAGAAGGTCAAACGTTATGGTTATTATCGAATGAACAAATACCTTATCATCACTCTTCGTTTTATCCCAAGTTATACATTGATCCATCAAGTCATGTTCTTCTAACAACTGTTCTTACCGAAATTAAAATTTGTCTAGTCAAATCGTCCTACTTTAATGTTACCGTTTTTATCATTTCATAGTCTACTTCTAGTATTCCTCAAACAACTAAGTTCAAATCCTAAACCCAAGTCTATTCACTTTTGATACGTTCCATTTTATCGAGTTCGTTCATAACATCATCGAACATGTTCCTGCGAGTTCGATCATCCCCGCCGGACGTGAAATTACCATGCCAGCGCTCCCACAGAATAATCGATCTCGTCTAGGCCTATTGTCGAGTGTTACCCTTCGAACTCAATTCAAGATCGTTCGTTCGAATTCAAGATTATATCCGTTATCGCCTATCTCAATCTTCAAAATCATAATTTTGCTAACTTGCATTAATCTGTGCTATCTTCCAACCATTGTTATAATCTAAAGTCTCCAAAATTTGAAACTATCACATTCGTACTAAAACCGAACTCTATCGAGCGATATCCTACTCAAATCCAAATTTTCTATACGCGCTATCATTCGTTCGCGCCATTATTTTCAATTGCACTAACTCCGATCGCATCCCCGATTATTCTATCTCAACCCAAGTTTTAATTCGTTTGTTTCAACTCAAAATCGCTCGTACAATCCTCTAAGTTTTTCCGACCATGATATCAATTTCAATTGCCCTGAATTCCTATTCGGTGTAAGCCTTATCCCTTGTTCAACTCATTCTAACTCGTTCGAACCAAATATTGCATGCTTCCTTCGAGTTCGCTTACTTGCTATGCATATTATACTAAGGCCTTATACAATCTCGTCGCTTGCTGCTAGACTCGCTTAATGCTCCAAAATTCATGATTCGTTCAAACATTTCTAAGCTGACCAATACACCACTCAGGGTTTGAGCTATACTCTATGAATCTTTATAGCTTATTTTTTATTCTCGCTTACTCGATCCTGAGACTATCGAATAAACCACTTAGTAATTGAGTCATCTTATTAACTCATGAATCGCGTTCGCGTCGTTCACTCATATATCCAATTTGTTCCTTAGAACTCCCGTACGGTCCCTTTTCGCTACCTTAACGATCTTAGTCTCGTATGCACCTCTATCGATAGTCCTCCATACAAACTATGTTCTGAATCGTAACTTATCGCTACGAATAACCGTTCAACTATATCTCAAAAATCCAAATACGATTTCCATTATTAGCCTTAGCGATACTCCAATAATGTTTCTATCTGTTTCCATTCTAAGTTCGACTTTTACTCTTAACCGAACGATACCAAAATCTCATTGCAACTCGCTAGCACCAAGAGTCTTGGTGCACGATACCCAACATAACTTAGCCGAAAGGCTGTGTCCATAGGCAACTGTCCAAACGATATTCTATCTCGCAACTTACCCGCTTGGTGTTCTTGTATAGGCATCTGGGTTCACATATAACTTGCAAATTCTAACATAAGCCTATTCCCAGGAAGTCTGATACAGGTTAACACAAAAGCCCTTGCATCATAATTCCGTTGAAGCCAATCATATTATTCATATGCAAGCCAATCATATTATTCACATGCACTTTTCGAAAATATTTAGACTTATTGTATGGAACATTCATTGAAGCATCGAGAGAGAGCATATATCACTTTTTTAATATACAAGTTTAAAACAGAGAGAATCGATATAAATTTCAAGGACATAAAGCCGGGCTCTGATACCAAAATATCACGCCCCGATCTCCCGCAGGAATCGGCCGTCCCTGCTAGGCACGAATCACCGTGCCAACGCTCCCGCAGGATGATCGTTTCCATCGGGACGCAATATCGCGCGAGCCTGGAGTTGCGCCTGCACGAGATAAATACCAAAACGGTCGTTGATAACTAGTTCGCAGAGTCGTCATAGCAAAAACATAGAATAAACACAACTATTGAATCCAAATAAAGCTCTTTATTGATATGAAGTAAAGATTACAAGCCGTACTAGGCCAAGATTACAAGTCGCTCATGCTCTCTCTCTCTCTCTCTCTCTCTACAATGAATATGCCCTTAGGATTAGAACTGATTCAAACAATCTGGATGATGATGTTCCCATATATTATGTCTCATATATGTGAGCTCCAGGTCCACGCACCACGCTCCAAGACTCCAAGTGTAGTCCGACGCCTCATTGCGTTAAGCGATCTCCGAATCCATACGAGTTCTCCCTGCACCCTGCATGCAGACTGGTTGTGTATCAGTACATTGAATGCACTGGTGTGGATGCCTCTCGGCCACGCCACAAAATAAGTACGTTCATTAGTTATGTGCACCGACTAATTTTCTTACCTTTCTAATCTTTTTCTTAGGATCAGTTACATGGAAATATAATGAAAGTAATATCCGTGTTTGCTAAAGAGTGTCATAATAATGAACAACTAAGTTCATCTTACCATTTTTTACCATTTGGCCTTTGCTGTCATATGCAACAATATAAATAATGATATACTGAATAACAAAGCACATCTATGAAATTCAAGTATTATATTTGTGTCTCTGCCTCAGACCCATTCTACTTGAACTATGTTTGTTACCGTGCATCCATTCTAAATATGCAAAATGTCGTGCAAATATACTCCTACACGTTACTCCTCTTTTGAATGCGGATAACCGCTATGCAAATATGACTTATCTATATAAAGGTTACATGCTCTGTTAGCCATATTGGACATGATCTGCGATGGAACGGCTATCTTTCCAGCTCGGTTGCTAGCCTTGCTGGGCCTCTCGAGCCATTTGACGAGTCAACGACCATCCAGGGCGGTTGCAAGCCTTGCTGGATATCCCATTCTCGCCCGCTAGTCATCAGCTAGCGTATTACCAGGACTACACTGGCACAGTCCTCCCGGGCCGACATGATTCGGATGCCTCAACAATCGTGTCGAGGACTCATCTCTACCTGCTATGCAACCAATTGTCCGTGACCATGCAGCTACTCCCCTACTTCTAATCCTAGCCGAGAAACAACTCGGTTCAATCTTGTCGAGGACTACACTCGGATCTTTCTTCTTTACGCAGCTCCCTGATTAGAGGCTGCCTCGGTGATCTGGATATCCCGAGTACTTTATTTTCTTTCCTTCTCCTGATGACTCGGAACGACTACCTGATAGTCTTCCTTGTCTATGTATGCAACATGATTTTACTCTATCCTGTGTCATATTTCATATGGTATAATGCCTCAGTATGAACTCAAACTACTTTTGTGGCATATATATATAAGAAGCTACGATATTTTAACTCAATAGCCCAATTACGTAAATAGCAAGTAAGATCTCCATGTTCTATACAATGATAAGACGGGGTTATCCCCTTAGCTATGTGCGTTCATCTCTTTTATTAGCATGCATAGGTTATCGCCTGAAAACTAGCATGTATCATTCATTTTCTTAGTGTGCAGCTAAGTAGGGACTGTGGTGCCCCGTTCCCCCTATTCGGGGAGCGCGACCAAGATACAAGACGATATCTATCGATCGAGATAGATTGAATCCAGAACTCATCCTCGTTATGGATTTGCTTCTTCGGAATCGATTCCCATATTCAGTCGACCGTGCCCCCAGGATCGACTTAGCGGCAGAGTCAGGAGGGACCTCTTCGCTGCATTATTTGTTGCCTCAGTTTTCGCTGTCGCTTGTTGCTTTCTTATCTTGAGTGGGTTTTCAGATTTGCTTGCGTTTTCTTGAACAGTTTTGATGGATTTCATTATTTTTGTTCGTTAAACTGCACTTCAATTTTGATATTGGAAAGAGTGAAAGAGGTATTGACCAGTTGTCCGTGGCAATGCAGGTGAACGGACAGTAGGCGACGCTTGAGCGAAATCCTGAAGCACCTCTTTCCTTCTCCCTTCCAACCAACTAAGTGAGTGGCTTATATTCGATTTAGTTGGCCCTTCTCCCAGTCTTCACACCTAAAATCTTGTATTCTTGCCTGCCCGATCAAACGATAACAAGTAATAACTAAAAGATGTCAAGATAAAAAGGGAATGGACTTGGACTATTATGGTTGTCATTCAACTTGGGAACAGTTACTTATTTGCATGCTTGTTCATTTAGAAATGTTCATCATATGCATAAATACAAGTTAAAATATATACTCTTCTTAAATTATGCTATGTAATAGAACTCATCCTGCCATGTAATAAACTGAACAGGAAGACTATAAAAAAGTAGATCTATCCCTGTTACTGTCCTGTGCCTGATATTGCCATGAAATACCTCAACTACTAAATTAGTGTACTACGCTTGATCACGGACAACTTGTGCACAAGGTCTTAGTTCCTGCGGACGATCGCTGGGGCACTGGCACCGATCCGATCTGGACGAAACTCCTGATAGTCGCCTACTATAGGACGAAATGGCTTATGATGCCCTGAACTATGTGTTGCATGATATTCCGTACTGAGACTAGAACCATCCATCTTGGCAACGTGCCAGTGATCCCCACGCTTATTTAAACCTGTTGCAAACTAACTTGTGTCTTCGTGGCATGGATGGACATGGTAAGTTTTGTGAAGGTGGTTCAAACAGGCAGGTAAATGTCACCGAACGATGGCAAGTTCATTTCAATATTTATATATATACTGTTTGCTTGTAAATAAACTAAGGCAAGATAGAAAGACCACAAATAATATGCATGCCTCATTTAAACAATGTGTTGATTGGTATAATTGGGTTAGGTTGCCTTCACCAGTACATTTTGATGTACCGACTCTCATTGAAATAGGTTCCCAACACTAAGAAGAGCCGACCGAGGAGCAAAAGTCAATCCCCGATCCAGTCCAGCTGTAGGCGCGTCCTGAGCGTGCAATCTTTTGAAGTACTTGAAAAAAGGAGCTACCTACTCAAAACTCAAATGCAGCTCCGTGGAAAGGCCATCATTCCACCAGGAGGTCTTTACATTTTGAAGTTTAGTAAAAGGATGTAATGTATGGGATTGCTATCTCATTTTGTGTCAATATTTTGTAAGCCCGCGCGCAACCCTTATGACACGTTCAAGAGTTTGTAATAGATGTTCATTATCAATAAAAGAGAACTTTTCCCATATTTCAAATATGTGTTTCAATTTATCTGCGTACTCTGAATATATGCTTGCTATGCAAAAAATACCTTAGCCTTGTGAGGTGCGCAACCTAGGCCCGCACGGTGTCACGCCCGGGGGACGACTATCGATTCTACGGAATCAGGGTGTGACATATTGGTATTAGAGCCCAGCTTCAAGTTCCTTTGACACTCATATGGGAAAAGTTCCTTTAACAATAAATCCCTCTGCGAACTCTTGAACTCATTAGGCCAAAATGAGATACGTTCAAATAATGAGTCCATAATACATTATGACCCTGATATAATTTACCTTCTTTTGAAGGAATGGCTCAAGCGCAATCCTCAGCACTAGTACCAGGTGAGACGCAAGCCCAAGACAGCAGTTTCAGAGCTTCAGAAAGCTCTCGGAGCCAGCGAGCCATGTCTCGAGCTGATCCGCTTCAGTAAATGATGTAGATGTTAGAAGCTAACCAACAAAGAGGGGAGGCTCATTATGAACGGGCTGAGAAGCAAGCGGATGAGAGACTACTCAATAGACAATATAGAGGCACGATTCTCAGTCCAACAAAAGTAGGTAGATATCCTGCAGCAGATTGTTCAGGCTTTGGCCTTCAACCAGTCCGTGGCAATAGCAGCGACCCCGGTGGAGCAACCAGTGCTTGAAGTCGGGATGCCTCAAACCCCAAGGAAGAGGAAAGTGACTGCCTTCGACTTTGGCGACTTCAAGAAAGTCTGTTACACAGCATTCAAGGGGACTGAGGATCCAATTGTGGTTATAGATTAGTTGGCAGAACTTGAGGATCATTTCTCACTGTTGGAAGTACCTGAAGAGAAGCGCATCGCATGTGCTCAACTGCAGCTTTATCTTAATGTGCACGATTGGTGGGATGTGCATCGACGATCTCTTCCAGTTAATGATAGAGGAGTTCATATCCCCACCTGTACGTCAACAGAAGGAAAACGAGTTTGTGCAACTACGGCAGGGCAGCATGACAGTTAAGCAATAATCCGTCGAGTTCAACAGGCTTGCCAAGTTTGCCAGCTCCTATCTACCCGATGCAGCAAATCGTGCCAGACGATTCAAAAGCGGTCTACGTCCTGCCATACATGCGCACGTAGTCGTTCTACAGTACCAAATAATGCGGGAAGTCCTGAACCACACCCTTTCTCTTGAACTGCAGTATCCTCACGTTCCTACCGGCGCTGTGTATACCTCCAATCACAAACGCCAAAGCAACGAAAGTGGAAACAACGCTTCAAAGTGCCAAAATAATGGTGGTCATCAGAAAGGAGCTTCATACCAAACCTGCAACTTCTGCAGGAAGTCTGGGCACACCGAAAGTGATTATCGTAAGAAGCTTGGCACATGCCTCCGTTGTGGCGATCCGACCCATCAGATTGATGTCTGTCCGCTTCCCTCAAATCGCCTCCCTTGACATCCAAATCAGGCTACTACAACCCATGCCAATCGAGCTGCGCCTCAGCAAGAGCGTCGCCAAGCTTAAGGTCGGGTCTACACAATGACACGAGAGGAAGCTCTGGCCTCAGACACCGTTGTGTCAGGTACTTTGTTTTTTAATAACATACCTGCACGTGTGCTATTTGATTCTAGTGCAACGCATAGTTTCATATCCACAAATTTTGCCGTAGAAATTAATATAAAAATGACTCTATTGTATCTAGACCTTAGTTTTAGCACCCCTTTCGGCATGAAAATACCTGTTCATTCAGTATGCCAAGGTGGTTACGTATGTATTGGAGGAAGGAAGATATCGTCTGATATTTTAGTTCTAGATGGTAGGGACTATGTATCATTTTGGGAATGGATTGGCTCGGCGCCTACTCGACAACTATTGAGTATGCAGAGAAATGAGTCATCTTCCGCCTGCCTGGAGAAGCCAAATTCTGCTACACGAGTAGTCCATCAACTGATGCGACCAGGGCCTGCATGGTGATTTCTGCGACATCTGCTCGGCAAATGCTACACTAAGGCTGCGAGGGATTCCTAGCGTCGGTTCGGGACACTCAGCAGGACTACGTAAACGTCGAGTCTTCTTCCGTTACGGTGAAGTTTCCTGATGTGTTTTCGAGCGAACTACCCAGCATGCCACCAAACCGAGAGATCAAATTCACCATAGACACCTTCCCGAATACACAACCAATTTCTAAGCCTCCATACAGAATGGCCCCTGCTGAATTAAAAGAGTTAAAGTGCCAATTGTACGAGTTACTGGATTGTGGGTTCATCCGTTTGAGCGTGTCTCCTTGGGGCGCGCATGTGCTCTCCGTAAAGAAGAAGGACGGAACGCTATGCCTCTGTATCAATTATTGGAAGCTAAATAAGGTCAACATCAGAAACAAGTATCCTCTGCCATGGATAGATGACCTGTTTGATCAGCTGCAAGGGGCAACGATGTTTTCAAAAATTAATCTTCTCTTGGGCTACCATCAGCTAAAGATTAAGCCAGAAGACATGCCCAAGACTGCCTTTCGAACCCGATATGGGCACTATGAGTTTTTTGTTATGTTATTTGGACTAATGAATACACCAACTGCATTCATGGATTTGATGAATCGGGTGTTCCGACCCTTTCTCGATAAATTTGTAGTCATTTTTAAAGACGATATCTTGGTGTACTCGAAGACTAGGGATGAAAATGTAGGACACCTGCGGATGGTGCTTCAAACCCTTCGAGACAACAAGTTGTATGCCAAGCGAAGTAAATGTGAGTTCTGGTTGGACAACATATGCTTTCTAGGGCATATTATTTCTGCAACGGGCGTCTCAATAGATCCAAAGAAAATAGAAGACATTGTGCAGTAGAAATGACCTGAGTTTGCTAGCGATATACGGAGTTTCCTTGGTCTGGCGGGCTACTACCGGAGATTTATACAAGATTTTGCAAAGATTGCCTCGCCCCTGACTCAGCTCACTCGAAAGGGAGTAAAGTTCACTTGGACGGACGACTGTGAAGCTTCATTTACGGAATTAAAGCAGCGCCTCATCTCAACCCCAATTTTTACCCTTCCGGACAGACCTGACTACTTTAAAATATACAGTGACGCATCAGGTAAGGGATTAGGATGTGTCCTTATGCAACGGGACAAAGTGATAGCCTTCGCATCGAGGCAGCTAAAGCCTCACGAGAAGAACTACCTGACACGTGATTTAGAACTAGCAGCTGTGGTGTTCGCGCTGAAGCTGTGGCACCACTACCTTTATGGCGTACCATGTCATGCGCCGATCTCCCGTAGGCAAATCGGCCGTTCCCGCTAGGCGGGAATCACCCTCGCCAGCGCTCCCGCGAAACGATCGCTTGACCCATCCGGGCGTGATGTCGCACGAGCGTGAACCGTGCCCGTACAAGGCCGTGATTCATTGGCTGGCGGTAAGAGTTTTAAGCCACAGAGTAGCACAGATTGTCTGAGTACAGCGGAGTTATGAACGCATAGCGATTTGATAACAGGTTTACTGAGTCGACAATATAGCGGAAGCATTGAAACACAAATTGAAGTAAAGCAAGCTCTTTATTGATATAAACATGTGTTACAGGCGGCGTATAGCCGAGATTACAAGTCGCTCAAGCATCTCTCTCTGAAACAGTAAAAGCGTGCCAAGTGGCTACAACTGTAGAATGATTGTACAGGCGAGTTCAGGCGATGCTCCAATATTATGTCTTGTATATGTGCTTCTGTTCCGGACGCACCGTTGTAAGGCTTCAGAGGGAACTCCTGGTCTTAGCACGTACGAAGGAGGCATCCGCACTGAACGAGGTTCTCCCGCACCCTGCATATAAACTGGTGGATTATCAGTACATTGAATGCACTGGTGGGGAAGCTACTCGCCCGCTCGACAAATCCAAATACGTAATACAAGTTCCGTGCACCAACTATTAAGTTTTCTTTCTAGTTGCCTTAGGATCAGTTTCATGCAAATATTGAATAGCCTAACCCGTGTGGCAGTGCGCCGTGCAAAATGAGAGGAAACACGGCGAGACTTACCAACTTACCATCTCCTTCCCTGTCCAAGGCAAATATTAAGGCAAACATCGATAATTCAAGCACGGGCAAGTATAAACATTTAGGGGCATAACATATGCAAACACGAGGGTCATTTTAACATGATCGTTCAGGTGTTCAGTTGTTCATTGATGCGATGAAGTGACTCGCACGTGGATAGCCGCTAAGTGAGGATGACTTATCTATATGAACAGGAGTCGCTGGCATAGCCATAAAGGACAGGTGTAGCACATGAAAGAAAATGAAATACAACGCACGGATCAGGAGTGCTACAAGTCATTCCTTCCGAGTCAGGCGGCTACTTAGTCTGTGAGCAAGAATGGCATGAAGGATAAGTTCACAGGCGCTACACGCCATTCTGCCCGAAGAAGGCAAACTAACAGGGGTTCCTGTCCGGATCGGATCAGCCCGGTACCCCAGAGACCGTCCGCAGGAACAGAGATCAGGAGAATCTTACTTGAAATAAGTTGTCCGCGACATGCAGGTCAGGGTTAGGTTCAGGAACAAGTTCTAGGCAGGATATATATATATATATGAACAAGTTATATGGAACAAGTTCTAGTCAGGATATATACATATGGAACTTGTTGAGGCATGATTGTTGATTCAGTAGTTTGCTCCATGAGCTATGGTTCAGTAATTTACTCATTCAGGATGCAAACTCCCTAGTTCGGGAATTGCCTTGGTGACCTAACGGTCCCGGACACTTTCAGGTTCTTCCATGCGCGGAATGACTACTTAGTAGTCTCCCGGGGTTTGGATGAAAACACGGCAACATTCAAGTAGACAAGCATACATTTCTAAGGGACACAAGTAAACACGTTTGCTCGAACCCGAAGGTAAGCCGAGAGATAAAACCGTTAGGGACTTAGCATGCGAGGGTCTGAACATAAGCAGTATTTCAATTTCCATGTTCTAGCATAAGCAACACAAGTTGGGATTATTCCCTTAGCTAGTTGCGTTAGATTTATTAGTATGCAGGGGGTGAATCACCTAGCGACTAGCATGAATATTCCAGATTTTATGTGTGCTGTCTAAGCAAAGACAAGTTCACCGTAGCTACCCACCTTAGCGATGATCCGCCTCGGTAGAGCGATACGTCAAGCGAGCCTCTGAAAGCCTAAGCCGGATACCTGTAGGGACAAGTCTGGATTGTAGTGCCCCATTCTCCCGGTGCGGAGATCGCGGCTAAGAAACACAAGAAGGTATCTTTCGATCGGGATAGATTGAATTAAGAACTCGTCCTCGTTATGGATTTGTTTCTTCGGAATCGATTCCCATATTCAGTGGACTGCGCCCCAAGGATCGTCTTAGCGGCAGAGTCAGGAGGGACCTCTCCGCTGCTATCTTTTATTGCCTCAGTTTTCGATGTCGCTTGTTGCTTTCATGCTTTGAGTTGGTTTTGGGATTTGCTTGTTTTCCTTGAACGGTTTCGATGGTTTTTATTGTTTTTGTTCATTGAACTGCATTTCTATTCCGAGATTGGAAAGAGAGAAAGAAGTATTAATCGAGCTGTTCGTGTGCAGGTGAACGAGCAGTAGGCAGCTTGCGAGCGGAGTCGTGAAGTGCCTCTTTTCTTCTTCTTTCCAAAATCTAAATGAGTGGCTACCAACCCGATTAGCTAGCCCTGCTTCCAAGCTTCACTCCTTCGCCCGATCAAACGATACCAAGTAATAATAAAAGAAACCAAGATAAAAGAGAATAGACTTGGTATATTATGCTTGTCAATAAACCACACGAACGGATACTTAACTGCATGCTTGTTCGCTTGGAAATAATCATAAACTATTGCTTGTCTTGTGCAAATAAATGTTTTATACTCGTGTTGCCAGAAGTGCATGAATGCTTAACAATTATGGATATGTCGTGTGCTCGTGTTGCCTCGAAGGCGTAATTGATTGTTTAAGTAACGTATTGTTCGATCATGGACAACTTGTGCACAAGGGTAAGTTCTGCGGACTGTCGCTGGGGCACTGGCACCGTTTCGGTCTGGGCGGAACTCGTGTGTAGTCATCGTGTGCTGGAGGGGATAGCTTGCAATGCATCGTGTGCTTGTCGTGCGCTTGTCGTGTTCTCGTTGCATGCTATCCCTGTCCTTGACTATGTCCATTATGGCACCACGCTAGTGATCATCATGTATATTTAAACATGTTGCATACTAACTTGTGTCTTCGTGGCAGGGAAGGCATGGTAAGTATTGTACAGGTAATTCAGATGGTCAGGTAAAATCCACCTAACGGTGGCACGTTCATTTCAGTAAATTCTATATGCTGCTTACTTGTAAATGAACTAAGGCAAGATAGAAACCCACAAATATGCATGCTTCATTAAAACAACGTATTGATTGGTATAGTCAGGCTAGCTCGCCTTCACCAGCATGTTTCGATATGCTGACCCTCGTTGAAACAGGTTCTCCGCACCAAGGCGAACCGAGCGAGGAGCCGAAGTCGTCTACCCGATCCAGTCAAACTGTTGGCGCACCTTCACCGCGCCCCTTGAAGCATTTTGAAGCCAGAAGATGCAACTCTTCATACACAAATACAGCTCCGTGGCAAAGCCGTCCTCCAGCCTAGAGGTCTTTATCGTTTTGAGTTTATAAAGGGATGTAATGTACAGGACTGCTATCTTATTTTGAGTCAACCCTTTTGTAAGCCGTTCGGCATATTAGCTAACTCGTTCAAGAGTTTGTAATAGATGTTCATTATCAATAAAGAGAACTTTTCTATGTTTCAAATCTGTGTTTCAATTTCTCTGCGTACTCTGAATATGTGCTTGCTATGCAAATCATTAAAGCCTTGTGCGGGCGCAACCCCAGGCCCGCACGGCGGTCACGATTCGGGGGACGCCTCAAACGATTCTACAGAATCGGGTCGTGACATAGTGGTATCAGACCACAGATTCAAAGTTCCTTAGACTTTGTGCTGGAAAAGTTCCTTTAACGATCAATTCCTGTGCGAACTCTTGAACTCGCTAGGCCAAAATAAGATACGTTCATGCAATAAGTCCATAATACATTATGATCCTAATGTAATTTACCTCCTTTTGAAGGAATGGATCCAGCACAATCTGCAGCGCAAGCACCGAACGAAACACAAGAAAGCAGTTCGGGCACTTCGGGAAGCTCTCGGAGCCAACGAGGCATGTCTCAAGTCGACCCGCTTGAGCGGGTGATGCAAATGTTAGAATCGCAACGACAACGAGACGATGCTCGCCAAGCCAAGCTCGAGAGTAATCTAGAGACCCGATTCTCAGTCCAACAGAAGCAGGTAGATGTCCTGCAACAAATCGTTCAGACTTTGCAGCCAACCATTCCACCACAACAGCAACGACTCCGGTGGAACAGCCCGTGCTTGAAGTGGAGATGCCTCAAGTCCCAAGGCCGAGGGACGTGACTGCCTTCCACTTGGGCCATTTCAAGAAAGTTTGCAATACCCCATTCAACGGGACTGAGGACCCAGTGGTAGCTCTAGATTGGCTAGCCGAGCTTGAAGATCACTTCGCTTTGCTAGAGGTCCCCGAAGATAAGCGCGTCGCCTGCGCGCAACTACAGCTCTGCCTCAACGCACAAGATTGATGGGACGTGCATCGACGATCTCTCCAATTTGATCACGGAGAGGAGGCGATCTCGTGGACGACCTTTTGTGCCGCATTCGAAGAGGAGTTTATACCCCCTCCAGTACAACGTCAAATAGAAAATGACTTCGTGCAACTGAGGCAAGGCAGGATGACAGTTAAAGAGTACTCCGCCGAATTCAACCGACTCTCCAAATTCGCTAGAGCCTATTTTCCTGATGCAGCGAGTCGAGCCAGAAGGTTTGAAGGTGGACTACGCCCTGCCATCCATTCGTACGTGGTCAATAATCAGTACGGGACAATGCGTGAAGTCATGAATCACGCCCTATCCCTCGAACCACAATATTCTCATGTTGCTGCCGGCGCTGTGCATACATCCAGTCACAAACGCCAAAGCAACGAGGGAGGAAATACCGCTACAAAGCACCCGAATAACGCTAGTCAGCAGGACAGGGATTGGAACAAAACTTGTCACTTCTGTAAAAGAAAAGGGCACCTTAAGAAGTACTGCCGTAAAAGACTTGGATTATGCCTCGCTTGTGGCGATCCAGGCCATGCTATTTCCTCCTGTCCGAACCTTCATGGTCGTCATCCTGAACAAAATAATCCTTAACGGTAGGTCCTATTCTTATATTTTGGGATAAAACTTCCAATTAGTTGGGTAGGATGTAGCGCCCCGTTCTCCCGGTGCGGAGATCGCGGCTAAGAAACACAAGACGGTATCGTTCGATCGGGATAGATTGAATTAAGAACTCGTCCTCGTTATGGATTTGTTTCTTCGAAATCGATTCCCATATTCAGTGGACTGCGCCCCAAGGATCGGCTTAGCGGCAGAGTCAGGAGGGACCTCTCCGCTGCTATCTTTTATTGCCTCGGTTTTCGATGTCGCTTGTTGCTTTCGTGCTTTGAGTTGGTTTTGGGATTTGCTTGTTTTCCTTGAACGGTTTCGATGGTTTTCATTATTTTCATTCATTGAACTGCATTTCTATTCCGAGATTGGAAAGAGAGGAAGAAATATTAATCGAGCTGTTCGTGTGCAGGTGAACGAGCAGTAGGCAGCTTGCGAGCGAAGTCGTGAAGTGCCTCTTTCGTTCTTCTTTCCAAAATCTAAGTGAGTGGCTACCAACCCGATTAGCTAGCCCTGCTTCCAAGCTTCACTCCTTCGCCCGATCA
Organism: Iris macrosiphon; assembly: GCA_036927795.1. Taxonomy (NCBI): domain Eukaryota; kingdom Viridiplantae; phylum Streptophyta; class Magnoliopsida; order Asparagales; family Iridaceae; genus Iris; species Iris macrosiphon. The sequence continues at coordinate 2,219,557 of JAYESA010000003.1, forward strand.
AACAATACCAAGTAATAATAAAAGAAACCAAGATAAAAGAGAATAGACTTGGTATATTATGCTTGTCAATAAACCGCACGAACGGATACTTAACTGCATGCTTGTTCGCTTGGAAATAATCATAAACTGTTGCTTGTCTTGTGCAAATACATGTTTCATACTTGTGTTGCCTAAAGTGCATGAATGCTTAACAATTATGGATATGTCGTGTGCTCGTGTTGCCTCGAAGGCGTAATTGATTGTTTAAGTAACGTATTGTTCGATCATGGACAACTTGTGCACAAGGGTAAGTTTTGCGGACGGTCGCTGGGGCACTGGCACCGTTTCGGTCCGGGCGGAACTCGTGTGTAGTCATCGTGTGCTGGAGGGGATAGCTTACAACGCATCGTGTGCTTGTCGTGTGCTTGTCGTGTTCTCGTTGCATGCTATCCCTGTCCTTGACTATGTCCGTTATGGCACCACGCCAGTGATCATCATGTATATTTAAACCTGTTGCATACTAACTTGTGTCTTCGTGGCAGGGAAGGCATGGTAAGTATTATGCAGGTAATTCAGACGGTCCGATAAAATCCACCTAACGGTGGCACGTTCATTTCAGTAAATTCTATATGCTGCTTACTTGTAAATGAACTAAGGCAAGATAGAAACCCACAAATATGCATGCTTCATTAAAATAACGTGTTGATTGGTATAGTCAGGCTAGCTCGCCTTCATCAGTATGTTTCGATATGCTGACCCTCGTTGAAACAGGTTTTTCGCACCAAGGCGAACCGAGCGAGGAGCCGAAGTCGTCTACCCGATCCAGTCCAACTGTTGGCGCACCTTCACCGTGCCCCTTGAAGCATTTTGAAGCCAGAAGATGTAACTCTTCATACACAAATGCAGCTCCGTGGCAAAGCCGTCCTCCAGCCTTGAGGTCTTTATCTTTTTGAGTTTATAAAGGGATGTAATATACAGGACTGCTATCTCATTTTGAGTCAACCCTTTTGTAAGCCGTTCGGCATATTAGCTAACTCGTTCAAGAGTTTGTAATAGATGTTCATTATCAATAAAGAGAACTTTTCTATGTTTCAAATCTGTGTTTCAATTTCTCTGTGTACTCTAAATATGTGCTTGCTATGCAAATCATTAAAGACTTGTGCGGGCACAACCCCAGGCCCGCACGGCGGTCACGATTCGGGGGATGCCTCAAACGATTCTACGGAATCGGGTCGTGACATGGATATCCTTTGCTTCTCGTTTGAGGCAAGGCGGGTCGGGACTGCTGCACTATTGCAGTTTGAAACGGTAGTTCGCTTAAGCGGAATGGGGTGTTACATACCATACGAGATCTATACAGACCATAAGAGCTTAAAATATCTCTATACACAAAAAGATTTGAATCTTCACCAACGGCGCTGGTTTGAACTTCTTAGCGACTTTGATCTCATGATCAGATACACGCCTGCAAAGAAAATATTGTAGCTGATGCACTGAGTCGAGTGTTCGTTGAGAGTCTGGCTATTGATGACAAACTGCGCCAAGATCTTAAATTTTTGGGCATTACACTACTAATCAGATACAAAAAGGGGGCACAAGTGGCTCAACTGTGCCTCGAACCCAACTTGTTACAAAAAGTCAAGACCGCTCAGAAGGATGACATATTCCTGCAAAAGATACAAGCTCTTATCTTAGCAGTAATGGCAACCGACTTTACGGTAGGCACGGACCGGATGATCCGAGTGAAGGGAAGACTGTGCGTTCCAGATGATGCGGCCCTAAGAAAGGAGATACTAACTGAAGATCATTATGCTGGTTATACTTCTCATTGTAATACCCCATTCCGCTCAAGCGGACTGTCGATTCAAACGACAAAAGTGCAAAGTCCCGACCCACTTTGCTCAGGCAAGAATACTCGTTGAGGCAAAGGATATCCAGACTTGTTCCTTCAGGAGTTCGGCTTAGGCTTTCAGAGGCTCGCTCGGAGTATCACTCAACCGAGGCGAATCATCGCTAAGGTGGGTGGCTACGGTAAACTTTTCTTTGCTTAGCCAGCACACCTAAAATACTGAATAATACATGCTAGTCGCTAGGTGAATCACCCCATACATGCTAATAAGAATCTAATGCACCTAGCTAAGGGAATAATCCCATCTTGTACTGATTGTGTTAGAACATAAAAATGAAACATTGCTTATATTCAGACCCTCGTATGCTACCTTTGCCTTGTGCAACTGGACCCTACTATGCCTCAATAGAATGATATGTACATGCTCTTCTTAGTGCGCTGTTCACTTGGTTACACTACACGACTAGATCATGTTGTTCAAAAAGTTTCCTTACGGTTTCACTACTCGGCTTACCTTCAGGCCCGTGCTAATGTGAATGCTTATGTTATACAAATACATGCTTGCCTGCTTATCTATTGCCTCGATTCAGAGCTTGTCATATAATTGCATGCCAATATCTAGTGAATGCTATCTTGCCTTGTTTTCATCCTAACCACCGGAAGACTATCTAATAGTCGTTCCATGAAAGTATGAACATTGAAAGTATCCCGGACCGTTGAGTCGCCAAAGCAATCCACGAACGAGGAGAACGTATCATGTCAAGTTGCATCTGAACATAATTCAAGGATTTTTATATCAACTTGTGTGAAATTCAGAATAAATGGACCACTGAGTCAGGAACGACCCGGGATGGCTTGTAGCGAGGATCTTGACCTGTGCCTACAACCATTATCGTTTACTCAGAATAATAAAAGAATAACAAAGAACTCATTCATTCAGTCGCGAACGCTTGTGCACGAGCTTGATCTCCTCGGACGGGGCACCGTGACCGATCTGGCCTAAGGGGAAGATCCGGTAGTTGCGCTAGTTTATTTCTAGCATAGATAAGTTCGGTCGGGTTGCCGGGGCATCAGGACCACCATCTTATTGCGACTATGTCCATAAATGGCTACGCCAGCGACTCCTGTGCATACATGATCATACTCGCTTAGCAGCAATCCGTGTGCGAGTCATTGCATTGCATCTAAGAATCTGAATCCAAGTATCCTGATAAAAGAACGATGAATCTGTGAATCATTCCTGAATCTGAGTAACAAGTATACCTGTGTTCTATAGTTTAAAAGAAGAACTCGTGCATCTGATTTAGAACCCGCTCGTAGCACACTCGTGTTGCATATGATATGGCCCCTAAATGTTCATGAATGCTTGTGCTTGAATTTACTTGGTTTATACTTGGACAGGGAAGGAGAACTGGTAAGTTGGTAAGTCTTGCCGTGTTTCCTCCTATATCGCACGATGCACTACCACACGAGATAGGTTGTTCATCTATGCCATGAAACTTATCCTAAGGCAATACTAGAAAGACAACATAATAGTTGGTGCACGGAACCTATATTACGTGTTTGGATTTGTCGAGTAGGCGAGTAGCCTCCCCACCAATGCATTCAATGTACTGATAATCCACCAGTTCGTCTGCACGGTGCGGGAGAACCTCGTTCGGTGCGGATGCCTCCTTCGTGCGTGCTAAGGCATGAAGTTCACTCTGGAGCCTTGGAGGATTGCGTTCGGAACTGAAGCACATATATAAGACATAATATTGAAATATCGCCTGAACATCGCCTGAATATCACCTGTATCATTCCACAATGTAGCCACTTAGCACGCCCTTATTGTTTAAAAGAGAGAGGCTTGAGCGACTTGTAATCTCGGCTATACGCCGCCTGTAATAATGCACAATATCAATAAATAATTTATTTTACTTTAACTTGTGTTATTCAATGCTTTCGCTATTATCGACTCAGTGAACTTGTTATCAAATCACCTATGTGTTTATAATTTTGCTACACCCGGACAACCTGTGCGACTCTGTGGCTTAGAACTCTTACCGCCAGCCAATAAACCACGGCCTTGCACGGGCGTGGCTCATGCTCGTGCGGTATCACGCCCAGATGGGTCGAAGCGATCGTCCTGCGGGAGCGCTGGTACGGTGATTCTCGCCTAGCGGGGACGACCGATTTGCCTGTGGGAGATCGGGGCATGACAGATTGGTATCAGAGCTTGGCTATACGCCTTTGGACTTTGTTTTGATTTTCTCAGTTTCGAAAGCTCATTCGTGGGTTATGTGCACACTCTCTCTCTCAATGTCCCAAACGGAATGTTCCAACAATGAGTCTAAATACTTTCAAAAATGTGCATTTGAATGATTTGATTGCTTGTACAATTTGTGATGCGATTGGCCTTTGTGCCAACCTGTGCTAGTCCTCCGGGATTAGACTTGTGCTAGAATCGTGACTTATGTGCGAACCTGAAATGCCTATATGTGTTTGCCCAACTGGTTAGTGCAAAATCGAATATTGTCCCGAACGGTTAGCTATGCACTCAGCCTTTCGGCAAAGTTGTGGAGAGTATCGCGCGCCAAGACTCTTTGGTGCAAGCTAAGTTACAACGAATTGGGCTATCGTTCAGGAATAAGACAAGTTAGACGTAGAATGCCAACCAATAGAAATGTTCTTGAATTTATCGCTTAGGCAAATATAGAGAATCGTGTTTGGATTTTCAGAAATAGCTCGAACCGTATTTTATGTCGGAAGATACAAATTGATTGAAATGGATTCAATGGGATGACTCAATTCCGAGTGGTGTATTGGATCTTTCAGAAATGTCCAAACGGATTCATAAGACTCATACGATAGTTTGATTGAACGACTTTAAAAATGTTTTGAATAAACGATAAGGCTTATATCGAACTGAGATTCACAGAAAATGGAAATAGATATCTTGGTTAAGGAAAACTTGTTGGAAACTTGGAGAATAATACGAGCAATTTTGGATTGAAATAACAGGACTGAACTTGAATACAATATCACTCGAATAGAAGTTAGCCCGAAAGGAAATATTGTGTTTCAATGAAAGAGATGAACGATAATGGATTTGGGTTGGAGTTCGAAAGAACGGTCTTGAAATCTAGTTCAAAACGATAACTCTCGAAACCAGTCCCAACGAGAACGATTATCCTGCGGGAGTGCCGACGTGGTAATTTCACGTACGGCGGGGATGATCAAACTCACGGAAACATGTTCGGTGATTATTCCAAACGAACTCGACGAATATAACGTATCAAAAATGTAATAGACTTGGGCTTGAATATTTAAAACTAGTTTCTTGAGGAATGAAAAAGGTAAGACTATAGATTTACCGAATGGTAACATTATAGTTGGTTGATTTTGCTAGACAAACTATAATCACTGCATGAACGGGTACAAAACTTGGAAGAAGCAAAGAGAAATCATAAGGTATCTCGATCGTGTCGAAGATAGCCATAGCATTCAAATATTCTTGTCTTGTGCGAGCGTAATTCTATGCCCGCACATGCGTCAAGCCCGGATGAGGACGATTATCCAAGCGGGAGCGTTGGCGTAATAATTTCACGTCCGACGGGGTTAATCGAACTTGCGGAAGAACAAGGCGTGACAACTTATGGACCGTCATGACTTTTGGTTCGAAACGATAAGACAAAATTGGAATACAAGTGATTGGAAAATTGTTTCATTGGATAAGTTAGCCTAGAACCTGAAATAAATCACGTTTGATGGTTTCATGAATGAATACATGAATTAGGTTGGACAAATTGGAGTTAAACTAAAGGTTTAGAATCGAATCTTGGCTTGGTAGTTTAGGCTTGGAATGGAAAAGGATTATATCAAAACATGTTTGGAGGGATAGACTATGTAAATCACTAGACTTGTCCTACGATTTGGATATACTATAGATTTTACTGGACGGACTCGTCCCCCGTACAAACGAACATGTTATTGAGTGTAGGAAAAATCGATGCTTGAAGTTTAGAAATCTGAGTGAAACGAGCTTGGGTAGAATAACCAGTGCAAATGAACAATGGTTTGACCCTAGGAATTGGGGCGAGCATCGTGCGACAAATTTACACGATGTATCGTGTGCATGAATCTGTACCTATGTCCTTGTGAGCTGACCTAGCAATTATGCAGACGACCATATGCCGAGTGAATGAACATGTGTTACCGACTTTACCATATTGCTTGAATAAGCTATAGACTGGGCAGCAAACTTAGGGTTAGACTTGGGAACCCTAACGTGTGCTAAGTTTAACCCGAACGAATGAATGCTAGTCGGTAAAACTGAATAGATCGTGCTTAACGGTAGTGCAAAATGCCTGAGATTAAGTTAGAAAGGAAATGATATAGAATTGGATTGACCCTGTCGAAGGTATTCTCGTGATTCAGTAAGACGAGAACCCTTGAGATTTTCACAAGTAGCTTGTCCAATTTCACGATCTCTAAGTTTAGTTGATTGCATATGTTTGAGGGACGCCTTGAACATGTGCACAATCCAAGACTCAATGAGATGTAAAACTCGAGTGCTAAGACTTCGCTATCGTTGAGTTGGTTGACATGCATGTTCTTGAAGCGCTTTGAATATGTGCACGATCCAGACTCGCGATATGCTGATCTCGATGCTAGTGCAAGTGAATATCCTCCTGAACAAGTATAATGACTTGTATAAGTTTGCCTCAGCCTTAGATCGTTAAAGCAAGATCGATTGAAATGTACTCCGCGTTAAGAAACATGCCTTGTGCTAAGGCGCAAGATGAGCCTGACTCAGCATACACGCGATACGACGTAAGGATCGAGTAGGAGATTATGTTCAAATAGATTTAGTGGTACCGATTGCTATATATGGGATAGATTCCATAATGCAATAGTACGGCCTGCGCTCAGTAAGTCTCGAGGATGAGACTTTTTCTGAGTGGTGTATGATGTAACACCCCGTTCCGCTCAAGCAGACTGCCGATTCAAATGACAAAAGTGCAAAGTCCCGACCCGCTTTGCTCAGGCGAGAATACTCGTTGAGGCAAAGGATATCCAGACTTGTTCCTTCAGGAGTTCGACTTAGGCTTTCAGAGACTCACTCGGAGTATCGCTCAACCGAGGCGAATCATCGCTAAGGTGGGTGGCTACGGTGAAATTTTCTTTTCTTAGCCAGCACACCTAAAATATGCAACGATACATGCTAGTCGTTAGGTGAATCACCCCTTGCATGCTAATAAGAATCCAAAGCACCTAGCTAAGGGAATAATCCCATCTTATACTGATTATGGTAGAACATGGAAATTGTCACGACCCGCACCCGGTTTAGGGCACGAGAGCGTGGGTACGTCCAGCCTACGCCGCAGCATCGGCGGTAGAACGCTGTCTAGGTCAAGTACTATCTAAATAATCTCGCACTAGTATCCAACTCCATAAGGAGACACGGATAACGACATACTCAATCACAATTACAGCACGATAAGAATTTGAAGAACAAAAGAGTACAACACAAGACTAATGATAAAACAATCATACCTGATATCAGTAACAACCAATCTCCAAGTGTCAGAACAAGTCCACTAAGGTCACAGTCTAGAAAAATATTTTCCAGTCAGGAAGGAGCAAAGTACATCTCTAAATAGCAGTTCTATATAAATGACATAAACTATGTAGCAGTTCTAGATGGAAACATACCAGATGCATGTATAAGTACGAGAAATGTACAATGAGAGAAGTACTGGAAATACTGTAAGTAAATGCAGGAAAAGAACAATATGTCAATGAGCAAGAAACCTATGACTAAGTGTGTGAGTACTAGCTTTAACATGTGATCGGCTTGGGAACTTGATCAGGCTGGTTACATGTGATTAGCTATGATTCATGGAAGGTCAGGCTAACCGTTGGTTAGCTATGATGCATGGAGAGGTCAGGCTAATCACACGTAACAGCTATGAGGCATGGAGATGGTCAGGCCGCACCCGACGTGAGATGTGGGGTGAGCTATGATGCATGGATAGTTGGGTATGATCACATATCTACACTAAAATACTCCCCAAACCCCCGACTGGTATAGTAGATCCAATCATGGTACGCTATGGCACAGGATTCCCTAGAAAGGTAGCAAATCTCCCCGGGAATCAGTGTCTGTACATGCACAAGATAACAAGGAAAACAAGTCTCGTACAAGCTACACCATGAATAAGGAATAACATCTCATGACGAGATCCGTGTATACCAATCCGTGTAACCAATGTGTCGAGAACATGGATATTTACACTAGATACAGTGAACATAGGAGATATCATAAATTAGAAACTAATCAGAGAATATACTTGCCTTTTGTCCTTAGCTGGTGAATACCGAGGTCCTGTTCCAGAGTGTCCCCTGGGTAAACCAACAGTCCTATAAACATATCACAAGCAAAACCACATTTGCATCAGGTGCTACACTAACACATCACAAATACATGAACTCAGGGCTCTGCCAGGCATGGCTCTAGTCAACTAGGGTCATCTAGTAGGGATACGTATATAATACACATTACACTTATTATACTTACAATATTTATACATGCACCAATTTAATGTATTACAATATATATATATATATGCCCTTTAAATACATATCTGATTTATACTAGTTGAACCATACGTATACTCATATATATGCAAAAACACTGTTTAAATGTACATATATTTTGTTAACATCATTTTAGAATATACTAATATTAATTTACCAATTCAAATTTATACTATATATATATATATGTACAGATGCCAATTAATTCATATATAAAAATACGTTTTATTACACTTATACTACATGAAATTATACCGATTAAATATATGTATCATTATACCAAAATATACATATATACATATATATGTATACCAAAATAATTATATACATAAACTAAAAATATATATATACATATATACCAAATCAATTACATACCCTGGAATGCGTATTTACGTATATAAATCGTTTTGAAATTATTTTGAACAATAATTTCAAATAAAAGTTTATTTATAAAAACTAGAATTTATGTAAAAGCCATCATATTTATATATCTCTAGTTATTTCAGTTACCAGTCCAAATAACCAATTTATCTTATTTTTATTATTAAAACTATATTTTTAATTAATTATAAAACCCCAAAATTATTATATGTTTGCATAATCAAAAACCCTTTTAAATATTACATAACTAAATTTACACATACTAAATAGCTAATTTCACACATTAAAACAATAAAACTAATTATGTTGTATTTACTAAACTAATTACATGAATTTACTAGACTAACTCATTAATTAAACTAATTATAACTAACTAATTAATAAAATAAACTAATTATATGAAATAAACTAATTATATAAAATAACTAATTAATATAAAATAAACTAATCCATATAAAATAAACTAATTATAAATTCAATTAACTAAATGATTAATTAATTAACTAATTATAAATAATTTACTGATTAAATAATTCACTGATTAAACAATTTCTAAACTAATCAAATCATTAACTAAACTAATGTTATAATCTAATTAAACTAATTAATCTAATTAATTAATTAACTAAACTAATTAGCTAATTTACTAAATTAATTAACTAATTATATACACTTAACTAATTATTAATTCCTCAGCTCTGAAGGATGAAAGGGGAAGAGGGAAAGGGGAAGGGACTCACCGGAGTTGCGTTTCCGGCGTCGGCGCGGAGGAGGGCCGCTGGGGTCAGGCCGGGCAGGGCGTCGGCTTGTCTCGTCGGCGGGGTTCTGCTCGGCGGATCTGCTCGAGGGCAGGGCGGCTTCGACTCGGCGGTGGTTGGCCTGTTCGAGGGCAGGGCGGCTTCGACTCGGCGGTGGCGGCTTCGACTCGGCTCGAGACAGCGGCGTTCGGCGCTCGAGGAGGCGGGCTCGGCGCTCGAGGAGGCTGCGGTGACTGGTTCCAGCGGCGGTGGCGTCTGGTCGGCCACGGCGAGCTCGACGACGGGTCGTCGGCTGGCTCGAGGAGGCGATCGAGATCTGGGCGGCGGGTCTGAAGTGACGGCGGTGGTCGGCGGCTCCAGCGGCGGTGGAACTCGAGGAGGTGGCGGTTCAACCCAGGGCAGCGACAGGGCAGCGACGGCGGCTTCGATCTAGGGTTAGGGTCGGTGTCTGTGAACGTGTCGGGGTTGGGTTCGTGTCCGGGGTGGACACGGCGGGTTCGCTGAACTGTGAGGGACGTGTCCGGGTGTGTCGGACACGGGGTTGGGTGTACTGGTGGAGGTGGATGTGTCCGGGTGTGTCGGACACAAAATCTGATTGTAATATTGTAACCGGACACAGGAAATGAATGGAGACTGTGGGACACCCGGGGTCGGACCCGAGGCCATCACGGCTGACACGGTGATGCTGGACACACGGACACGAGCACACAAGATGGTGATGGATTTGGCTTGCGGGAATTTGTGGAGGCTATCTAGAAATTTGGAGATTAGGGTTTCTTGGGAAATGTGAGAATGAGAACTTAAATAGGGAGAAGGGTGTGGGATAAAGGGTTGCGGGTTGGCCCAATAATGAATGGCCCAGAATTAAATATAAAAAAGGTTTCTCATGTGGGAAAAATGAGGGTGTGGGCTAGTTAATAGGAAATGGAAATTTGAAAAAATAAAAATAAAGATTATATTTTCAGAAATATTTTTAGGAAAGCTAGCAAATTTTCAATTTGCTACTAATTAATACATTTTGCAAAATCTTAGAAAGTATGACATTTATTTTATTTACTATCCCAAAATTCATTTTACTTTATGAACTAGTCTTTTAAATAACTATTTAGTTAAAACAATAATGTTATGATTCAAGCCAATAAATATTTGAAACTAGAAATATATATATTATTATTTATGTACTTATTTTATAAGAAAGCGACATTTATGAAAAAATGATTTTTATACAAGATTTTTAAATTACCTTCTAAAATCAAACATCGTTCAAAATCAACTAAAAATTTCAAGGAGAAATATTTTATAAAACTCAATATATTAAAATGAATTAAAATCTAATTATTTTGGAAATTGGAAATCGGAGGTTACAAGTCTATCCACCTTAGAAAAATTTCGTCCTCGAAATTTTAGGGATGACTAGGATAGAAAAATTTTGTTGTTCATAATGATGAATATATCATTGAAGAAAATATTTCTATAAGGAGAATATTTACCAAACAGCAGAAAACATGAAGAAAAAGAAAATATGGTTTAAGATAGGAGTAACTTGAAGGAATCATGGCTCGGCCTTGAATCCTCTAGAAAGTTTTAGGTTTTGGGAAGTAGACATGATCACCAAAAAAACAGATAATTGGAATAATGCACGTTACCTTTTCAAAGTAACTAAACCAAGGAAGACCCAGTATAAAGAATGATATAGACATGAAAGTTATGGCTAATTCGAAAGATACGGTCGGCAATTTGATTTAAGAAACTTAAATACATCCTTCAGAATGTAATCAAGAGACATCTAATCGCCTCTCTTAATTTCTAGGAAAAATAGTCTTTACTACCATCTGAAAATAATCCTTCCTTTTTATCCTCGTTCATTTTACTTTTCTCAATCTTGTGATTCATCATTAACTAACATTTATAAAAGTTCCAAATTCCACAACTCTATTAGATTAGATCTTAGAATTTCTGAATCAAAAGCCTTATCATCAAATTCGAGTTGTTTATCTTAACATCAACTATACCTCGATTATTTTCTTCGATTTCAAATGTTACTGTCATGGTCAAGATTTTAATTTAAATCACAACCTCAATATACCATGATCTTACCTTACGACCTTCAATTATATGATCCCATAATCAATTATATTATAATCTTCTTTACCATGAGCTTCATGTCACTCCATATTTCTTTATCCGTATGTATAATGGTTCCGAATTTTGAACTAATATATTTTTTTTTTCATCCACTGAATTTATTATCCCAATGTAAAATTTTTACTACTCAAATCCTCAATATTTTAATTGAATTACAGTCGTATCATAATCTCCTCAAATTTCTCAAATTTTTAATAATCAATTCAATCATATCAAGACCTCCTTAAAATTAATAAATTCTCAATTTTTTTTTTTTTTTGGCTCTGTGAATTTCTTAATTCTCCCTCTAAGTAAATGGTTGTCCTCGAATTTCAATCATACCTCGATTTTCATAAAATCAATGATCCATCAACTCCGTTATAACAACCCCTAAATTCTTTATTTAATTTAATGCTCATCCACAAATTTAATCCTCTTGTCTCTTTTTGTCAGTCATAACCTCGTCATAGATCTTTGCTACGGTCAAAACCCTCAACAATCAAGTCTAAGAGAATTCTACCTACAACCATACAACATGCAACCTAAGGGAAATATGTATGATCATGGTGTCTTTTGTCATGGTATTGCAGTCTCTGTATCAGGGGTACTACTAACTACATTATAACAAGAACTCATGTATACAGCTACGGTACTAAGGTATCAATCAATCAGAAGACAACAAGAACATGAGGAAAGAAAAGAAGAACCTGCTTAATATATACTTGCACTATCTTCTAACAAACACTTAACTCTAGCACACTAACAATTTTCTATTCATGTACACTGGTACCCATATCAACTAATCATATATTAATATTCATACCTCTCATCTACCAAAAATTAATCCTCAAAATAATCGTCAAGGTTTAACTTCCCGATCAACTTAAAATAAAATGCATATACCTCCTCAAAATTAGATACTTCACATCGAAATAAAATTTAATCACTTCTAAAATCTTTGTAGCCTTAACTATGTTTAGTGAATCAAATTTTAAATCCTCAATATTTTGACAGCATAAAATCTCAACTCCTTAGAAATTCTAAAAATTTGAAATTCATTTCCACCTTTTAATTTATAACTCCTCAATGTACATATTAGTGCTCACGGTCTCTGATACTCAAGGTGCACTCAATACCTCTATTGTCTAGAACTGTGTACTAAATTTGTACTGCCCGAATCACTTGCACTATTACCTCCAATGATCAAGGTTATCATTAACTGTGTTTTCCTTCATGATTTCAATTATGTCAATTGGTATATCATCTAATTATCAACACACAGAGTGCTTACTGTTACTAACGTCATCCTTGACTAATCCCCGATATAGAATCATTAGCACTCTTGGTATTTATATCACTAGCTTCATTAATGGATCATTCATCAAGCTCATTATATCTCATGATTACATGTATCTACTATAACACTCATGTTTCTTTACTCTCATGGTCATGTATATGGTTCCTCATCTCGATGGTTGTATATGTATTTTCTTCTATCCTTTAAAGCCTATTAAACTCATCCGTGATACGCTTCACAACTTCCATTACTAATCCTGATATTTCTCTACTTATGACATCTCATTAAACCCTTTATACATATACATTTCTTTACCTTTAACATTTTCGATATCAATCATCAAATTGGACATCATGCTCCATAATTCTTAACACAATTCCTTGATACCTAATTGTTTAAATAGATCACTCAATTACATAATCATGATTATCCAGGACGGGTAATTGGCTCTGATGCTAACTCTGAGAACTATCACTGGTACTCTATACTATCCCTCTACTCACAGTCTCCAATGACACTTCTCCTAGAACCATTGTTACAAGGTACTATGCTAAGGGCGAACTCTAGATTAAAGCCTACTGCTCACATGCCCAACTAAGAAACACTTACAAATCACTAGCAACACAGTCAATACTAATACAAGACACAAACAAAATTACAAGCCACTAATTATCATACTTACCAAGAAATCCTCAAGGAATAGGAGTTCAAAGACTGAATTGAAGGCAGAAGGTATCTTTACTGCTAGTAAAGAAAGAAGCGGTGGAACAAAGTCCTGGAATAACAGCAATAGATAAGTCTTGAGATGATATTTTAAGAACCAATTTAAGATACAACCTGATAATCATACACGTCTATCCGAAATCATGACACTCAAAATCCTCGCCACGCCAGTAAGCATAGATGCGATAAACGACAGGTTCCGTAACTAGATATGCAACCCTATAATCATGCCATCTAGAATCCTCGCCACGCCAACCGGTATGGCTGCGAGAAACTCTAAATCTCATAACTAAGGTATGTACATCCAAGTTAGGTTCCTACGTTCTCGTCACGACAGCTAATATGGCTGCGATAAATTCTAGGTTCCATAACCAAAGTAGACGTTTTACCTTCCTCACTGTCCTCATCAATATATGTCATCAGATGATACCATAAATTCTAGTCCGTAAAAATTCATCTCAATTTGAAATCAACTCAACAACGATACCAAGAATTTAAGTTAACAACTGGTCAACAAGAATCAAACTCAACAATGATGCCAAGAATTTAATTTAATAACTGCTCAACCAGACTCAAGTTCAGTGACAACAAGCGAGAGCGGACGAAATCAAGGAAAAAGATTTAAATTGGAATAAGATTCTCAAGGGGTCGTCCCAGGAATCTCTCAAGAATTTGTGATTGAGTATCCTCTCTCATCCTAGTATCCTATGTCCTATATTTAATAGCAGGTACGCAGTAGTACAATTATGACGTAGCACTACTACGACATCGCACCACTTGCGAAGTCAGACCTGCATGGGCCACTACTAAAAACGTGTCACGACCCGCACCCGGTTTAGGGCACGAGAGCGTGGGTACGTCCAGCCTACGCCGCAGCATCGGCGGTAGAACGCTGTCTAGGTCAAGTACTATCTAAATAATCTCGCACTAGTATCCAACTCCATAAGGAGACACGGATAACGACATACTCAATCACAATTACAGCACGATAAGAATTTGAAGAACAAAAGAGTACAACACAAGACTAATGATAAAACAATCATACCTGATATCAGTAACAACCAATCTCCAAGTGTCAGAACAAGTCCACTAAGGTCACAGTCTGGAAAAATATTTTCCAGTCAGGAAGGAGCAAAGTACATCTCTAAATAGCAGTTCTATATAAATGACATAAACTATGTAGCAGTTCTAGATGGAAACATACCAGATGCATGTATAAGTACGAGAAATGTACAATGAGAGAAGTACTGGAAATACTGTAAGTAAATGCAGGAAAAGAACAATATGTCAATGAGCAAGAAACCTATGACTAAGTGTGTGAGTACTAGCTTTAACATGTGATCGGCTTGGGAACTTGATCAGGCTGGTTACATGTGATTAGCTATGATTCATGGAAGGTCAGGCTAACCGTTGGTTAGCTATGATGCATGGAGAGGTCAGGCTAATCACACGTAACAGCTATGAGGCATGGAGATGGTCAGGCCGCACCCGACGTGAGATGTGGGGTGAGCTATGATGCATGGATAGTTGGGTATGATCACATATCTACACTAAAATACTCCCCAAACCCCCGACTGGTATAGTAGATCCAATCATGGTACGCTATGGCACGGGATTCCCTAGGAAGGTAGCAAATCTCCCCGGGAATCAGTGTCTGTACATGCACAAGATAACAAGGAAAACAAGTCTCGTACAAGCTACACCATGAATAAGGAATAACATCTCATGACGAGATCCGTGTATACCAATCCGTGTAACCAATGTGTCGAGAACATGGATATTTACACTAGATACAGTGAACATAGGAGATATCATAAATTAGAAACTAATCAGAGAATGTACTTGCCTTTGGTCCTTAGCTGGTGAATACCGAGGTCCTGTTCCAGAGTGTCCCCTGGGTAAACCAACAGTCCTATAAACATATCACAAGCAAAACCACATTTGCATCAGGTGCTACACTAACACATCACAAATACATGAACTCAGGGCTCTGCCAGGCATGGCTCTAGTCAACTAGGGTCATCTAGTAGGGATACGTATATAATACATATTACACTTATTATACTTACAATATTTATACATGCACCAATTTAATGTATTACAATATATATATATATATGCCCTTTAAATACATATCTGATTTATACTAGTTGAACCATACGTATACTCATATATATGCAAAAACACTGTTTAAATGTACATATATTTTGTTAACATCATTTTAGAATATACTAATATTAATTTACCAATTCAAATTTATACTATATATATATATATGTACAGATGCCAATTAATTCATATATAAAAATACGTTTTATTACACTTATACTACATGAAATTATACCGATTAAATATATGTATCATTATACCAAAATATACATATATACATATATATGTATACCAAAATAATTATATACATAAAATAAAAATATATATATACATATATACCAAATCAATTACATACCCTGGAATGCGTATTTACGTATATAAATCGTTTTGAAATTATTTTGAACAATAATTTCAAATAAAAGTTTATTTATAAAAACTAGAATTTATGTAAAAGCCATCATATTTATATATCTCTAGTTATTTCAGTTACCAGTCCAAATAACCAATTTATCTTATTTTTATTATTAAAACTATATTTTTAATTAATTATAAAACCCCAAAATTATTATATGTTTGCATAATCAAAAACCCTTTTAAATATTATATAACTAAATTTACACATACTAAATAGCTAATTTCACACATTAAAACAATAAAACTAATTATGTTGTATTTACTAAACTAATTACATGAATTTACTAGACTAACTCATTAATTAAACTAATTATAACTAACTAATTAATAAAATAAACTAATTATATGAAATAAACTAATTATATAAAATAACTAATTAATATAAAATAAACTAATCCATATAAAATAAACTAATTATAAATTCAATTAACTAAATGATTAATTAATTAACTAATTATAAATAATTTACTGATTAAATAATTCACTGATTAAACAATTTCTAAACTAATCAAATCATTAACTAAACTAATGTTATAATCTAATTAAACTAATTAATCTAATTAATTAATTAACTAAACTAATTAGCTAATTTACTAAATTAATTAACTAATTATATACACTTAACTAATTATTAATTCCTCAGCTCTGAACGATGAAAGGGGAAGAGGGAAAGGGGAAGGGACTCACCGGAGTTGCGTTTCCGGCGTCGGCGCGGAGGAGGGCCGCTGGGGTCAGGCCGGGCAGGGCGTCGGCTTGTCTCGTCGGCGGGGTTCTGCTCGGCGGATCTGCTCGAGGGCAGGGCGGCTTTAACTCGGCGGTGGTCGGCCTGTTCGAGGGCAGGGCGGCTTCGACTCGGCGGTGGCGGCTTCGACTCGGCTCGAGACAGCGGCATTCGGCGCTCGAGGAGGCGGGCTCGGCGCTCGAGGAGGCTGTGGTGACTGGTTCCAGCGGCGGTGGCGTCTGGTCGGCCACGGCGAGCTCGACGACGGGTCGTCGGCTGGCTCGAGGAGGCGATCGAGATCTGGGCGGCGGGTCTGAAGTGACGGCGGTGGTCGGCGGCTCCAGCGGCGGTGGAACTCGAGGAGGTGGCAGTTCAACCCAGGGCAGCGACAGGGCGGCAACGGCGGCTTCGATCTAGGGTTAGGGTCGGTGTCTGTGAACGTGTCGGGGTTGGGTTCGTGTCCGGGGTGGACACGGCGGGTTCGCTGAACTGTGAGGGACGTGTCCGGGTGTGTCGGACACGGGGTTGGGTGTACTGGTGGAGGTGGATGTGTCCGGGTGTGTCGGACACAAAATCTGATTGTAATATTGTAACCGGACACAGGAAATGAATGGAGACTGTGGGACACCCGGGGTCGGACCCGAGGCCATCACGGCTGACACGGTGATGCTGGACACACGGACACGAGCACACAAGATGGTGATGGATTTGGCTTGCGGGAATTTGTGGAGGCTATCTAGAAATTTGGAGATTAGGGTTTCTTGGGAAATGTGAGAATGAGAACTTAAATAGGGAGAAGGGTGTGGGATAAAGGGTTGCGGGTTGGCCCAATAATGAATGGCCCAGAATTAAATATAAAAAAGGTTTCTCATGTGGGAAAAATGAGGGTGTGGGCTAGTTAATAGGAAATGGAAATTTGAAAAAATAAAAATAAAGATTATATTTTCAGAAATATTTTTAGGAAAGCTAGCAAATTTTCAATTTGCTACTAATTAATACATTTTGCAAAATCTTAGAAAGTATGACATTTATTTTATTTACTATCCCAAAATTCATTTTACTTTATGAACTAGTCTTTTAAATAACTATTTAGTTAAAACAATAATGTTATGATTCAAGCCAATAAATATTTGAAACTAGAAATATATATATTATTATTTATGTACTTATTTTATAAGAAAGCGACATTTATGAAAAAATGATTTTTATACAAGATTTTTAAATTACCTTCTAAAATCAAACATCGTTCAAAATCAACTAAAAATTTCAAGGAGAAATATTTTATAAAACTCAATATATTAAAATGAATTAAAATCTAATTATTTTGGAAATTGGAAATCGGAGGTTACAGAAATGAAACATTGCTTATATTCAGACCCTCATATGCTACCTTTGCCTTGTACAATATGTGCATGCTCTTCTTAGTGCGCTGTTCACTTGGTTATACTACACGACTCTAGATCATGTCGTTCGGAAAGTTCCCTGACGGTTTTACTACTCGTCTTACCTTTGGGCCCGAGCTAATGTGAATGCTTATGTTATACAAATACATGCTTGCCTGCTTATCTATTGCCTCGATTCAGAGCTTGTCATATAATTTCATGACCATATCTAGTGAATGCTATCTTGCCTTGTTTTCATCCTAACCACCGGAAGACTATCTAATAGTCGTTCCGTGAAACTATGAACATTGAAAGTATCCGGGGCCGTTAGGTCGCAAAGGCAATCCCCGAACCAGGGGAACGCATCATGTCAAGTTGCATCTGAACATAATTCAAGGATTCTTATATCAACTTGTGTGAAATTCAGAATAAATGAACCACTAAGTCAGGAACGGCCTGGGATGGCTTGTAGCGAGGATCATGACCTGCGCCTACAACCATTGTTGTTTACTCAGAATAATAAAAGAACAACAAAGAACTCATTCATTCAGTCGCGAATGCTTGTGCACGAGCTTGATCTCCTCGGATGGGACGACGGGGCACCGGGACCGATCCGTCCTAGTGGGAAGATCCGGTAGTCGTGCTAGTTTGTTTCTAGCATGGATAAGTTCGGTCGGGTTGACGAGGCATCGGGACCACCGTCTTATTGCGACTATATCCATAAATGGCTACGCCAGTGACTCTTATGCATACATGATCATACTCGCTTAACGGCAATCCGTGTGCGAGTCATTGCATTGCATCTAAGAATCTGAATTCAAGTATCCTGATAAAAGAATGATAAATCTGTGAATCATTCCTGAATCTGAGTAACAAGTATATATGTGTTCTATAGTTTAAAAGAAGAACTCGTGCATCTGATTTAGAACCCGCTCGTAGCACACTCGTGTTGCATATGATATGGCCCATGAATGTTCATGAATGCTTGTGCTTGAATTAACTTTGTTTATACTTGGACAGGGAAGGAGAACTGGTAAGTTGGTAAGTCTCACCGTGTTTCCTCCTATATCGCACGGCGCACTGCCACACGGGATAGGCTGTTCATCTATGCCATGAAACTGATCCTAAGGCAATACTAAAAAGATAACATAATAGTTGGTGCACGAAACCTATATTACGTGTTTGGATTTGTCGAGCGGGCGAGTTATCATGCCCCGATCTCCCGCAGGCTAATCGGCCGTCCCCGCTAGGCGGGAATCACCCTCGCCAGCCCTCCCGCGGGACGATCGCTTTGACCCATCTGGGCATGATGTCGTTTGAGCGTGAGCCACGCCCGTGCAAGGCCGTGGTTCATTGGTTGGCGGTAAGAGTTCTAAGCCACAGAGTCACACAGATTGTCCGAGTGCAGCATAGTCATGAACGCATAGGCGATCGGTACCAAGTTTACTGAGTCGACAATATAGCAGAAGCATTGAATAACACAAGTTGAAGTAAAGCAAGCTCTTTTATTGATAATAATAAGTGTTACAGGTGGCGTATAGCCGAGATTACAAGTCGCTCAAGCCTCTCTCTCTGAAATAGTAAAAGCGTGCCAAGTGGCTAGAATTTGTGGAATGATTGTACAAGCAATGTTCAGGCATGTTCTAACATTATGTCTTGTATATATGCTCAGTTCCGAATGCACCGCTGTTTCGGAATGATCTCCATACCTTAACACGCATGAAGGGGGCATCCGCACCGAACGAGGTTCTCCCGTACCCTACAAACGATCTGGTGGGTTATCAGTACATTGAATGCACTGGTGGGGAGGCTACTCGCCCGCTCGACAAATCCAAACATGTAATATAGGTTCCGTGCACCAACTATTTAGTTGTCTTTCTAGTTTTCTTAGGATCAGTTTCATGCAAATATTGAATAGCCTAACTCGTGTGGCAGTGCACCGTTCGACATAAGAGAAAATACGGCGAGACTTACCAACTTACCATTTGCCCTTCCCTGTCCAAGGCAAACATTATTAATTCAAGAACGGGCAGGCATTAACATTCAAGGGCATATATAATAAAAACTAAGGCATTAGCATGTGCAACACGAGAGTCATTGTATCATAATCGTTCAGGTGTTCAGTTGTTCATTGATGTGATGCAATAACTCGCACGCGGGTAGCCGCTAAGCGAGAATTACTTATCTATATGAACACGAGTCGCTGGCATAGCCATTTTGGACATAGTCCAGGACAAGGATAGCTTGCTACGAGAGTACACGATGCACTGCAAGCTACCAGTCCCGTACACGATGACTACATATGAGTTCCATCCGGATCGGATCGGCCCCAGTGCCCCGGTGACCGTCAGTGGAATAATACCTCGTTTTCGAGTTGTCCGTAACATGCAATCATTGGGTCCTTCAATTATCATGTGATACACAAGAACACGAGAACACGAGTGCACAAGAACACGAGTACACGAGTACACGGGATACTTGAATCTTGATTCTTTGTTTAGTGAATGACTTGCCTTGATGCATTCCCCTAGTTCGGGGCTGCCTTTGGTGACCTAACGGTCTCGGATACTTACAAGTTCAATCATACATGGAATGACTACTTAGTAGTCTCCCGGAGTTTAGATGAAAATAAGGCAACATACAAGCAGACAAGCATGCATTTGTATAACATAAACATTCACGTTAACTCGGGCCCGAAGGTAAACCGAGGAGTGAGATCGTAAGGGACTTCCCGAGCAACACATTCTAAGGTAGCATGCGAGGGTCTGAACATATATATATAATTAATATTTTATTTCCATGTTCAACATAAGCAATATAAGTTGGGATTATTCCCTTAGCTAGGTGCGTTGAATTCTTATTAGCATGCAAGGGGTGATTCATCTAGCGACTAGCATGTATCATTTTACATTTTATGTGTGTTGGCTAAGCAAAGACAAGTTCACCGTAGCCACTCACTTAGTGATGATTCACCTCGGTTGAGCGATACGTCAAGCGAGTCTCTGAAAGCCTAAGCTTAATTCCTGTAGGGACAAGTCTGTGTATCCTTTGCCTCAAACGAGTATTCTCGCCTGAGCAAAGCGGGTCGGGACATGCACTTTTGCCGTTTGAATCGTCAGTCCGCTTGAACAAAATGGGGTGTTACATCCTACCCAACTCAGAAAAAGTCTCGTCCTCGAGACTTACTGAGGACAAGCAGAACGTTTCAATCAATTTTGATTTAACGATACAAGGCTGAGGCAAACCTATACAAGTCGTTGTACTAGTTTATTTGGATATTCACTTGCACAAGCGTTCGAGATCAGCATATCGCTAGTCTGGATCGTACACATATTCGTAGCGCTCCAAACACATGCACACCAACAAACTTAGTGATAGCGAAGTCTTAGCACTCGAGTTTTACCTTTTCTTAAGTCTTGGTTCGTGCACAAGTTCAAGGCGTCCCTCAAATATATGTATTCAACCAAACTTAGAGTTAGTAAAATCGGATAAGCTACTGCGATACTCTCAAGGGTTCACATAGGTTGGCACAAAGGCTACTCACATCACGATTTTATGCAAGCAATCATATCATTCAAATTTGAAAGTATTTAGACTTATTGTTGGAACATTCCATTAAGGCATTGAGAGAGAGCGTGCACATAACCCACGAACGAGCTTTTGAAACTGGGATAATCAAAATAAAGTCCAAAGGCGTAGAGCTAGGCTTTGATACCAATATGTCACGCCCCAATCTCCCGCAGGCTAATCGGCCTTCCCCGCTAGGCGGGAATCACCCTCGCCAGCGCTCCCGCGGGACGATCGCTTTGACCCATCCGGGCGTGATGCCGCATGAGCGTGAGCCACTCCCGTGCAAGGCCGTGGTTCATTGGCTGGCGGTAAGTGTTCTAAGCCACAGAGTCGCACAGATTGTTCGAGTGCAGCAGAGTCATGAACGTATAGGCGATCGGTAACAAGTTCACTGAGTCGATAATATAGCGGAAGCATTGAATAACACAAGATAAAGTAAAGCATGCTCTTTTATTGATAATAACAAGTGTTACAGGTGGCGTATAGCCGAGATTACAAGTCGTTCAAGCCTCTCTCTCTGAAACAGTAAAAGCGTGCCAAGTGGATACAATTTGTGGAATGATTGTACAGGAGATGTTCAGGCAAGTTCCAACATTATGTCTTGTATATGTGCTTCAGTTCCGAACGCACCGCTGCTTCAGAGTGATCTCCACGCCTTAGCACACACGAAGGAGGCATCTGTACCAAATGAGGTTCT
The DNA here is from genome assembly GCA_036927795.1 of Iris macrosiphon. NCBI lineage: Eukaryota > Viridiplantae > Streptophyta > Magnoliopsida > Asparagales > Iridaceae > Iris > Iris macrosiphon. Next base: position 2,242,143 of record JAYESA010000003.1, read on the forward strand.
TTCGTACCCTGCAAATGATCTGGTTGGTTATCAGTACATTGAATGCACTGGTGGGAAGGCTACTCGCCCGCTCGACAAATCCAAATACGTAATATAGGTTTCGTACACCAACTATTTAGTTGTCTTTCTAGTTGCCTTAGGATCAGTTTCATGCAAACATTGAATAACCTAACTCGTGTGGCAGTGCACCGTGCGACATGAGAGAAAATACGGTGAGACTTCCCAACTTACCATTTGTCATTTCCTTTCCAAGGCAAATATTCTTAATTCAAGCACGGGCAGGCATTAACATTCAGGGGCATTTATAATGAAAACCAAGGCATTAGCATGTGCAACACGAGAGTCGTTGTATCATAATCGTTCAGGTGTTCAGTTGTTCATTGATGCGATACAATAACTCGCACCCGGGTAGCCGCTAAGCGAGGATGACTTATCTATATGAACATGAGTCGTTGGCATAGCCATTTTGGACATAGTCCAGGACAAGGATAGCTTGCAACGAGAGTACACGATGCGCTGCAAGCTACCCAGTCCCGTACACGATGACTACATATGAGTTCCATCCGGATCGGATCGGCCCCAGTGCCCCGGTGACCGTTCGTGGAACAATACCTCATTTTTGAGTTGTTCACGACATGCAATCATTGGGTCCTTTAATTATTATGAGATACATGAGAACACGAGTGCACAAGAATACGAGAATACGAGTACATGAGTACACGGGGTACTTGAATCTTGATTCTTTGTTCAGTGAATGACTTGCCTTGATGTATTCCCCTGGTTCAGGGCTGCAATTGGTGACCTAACGGTCCCGGATACTTGCAGGTTCAATCATGCACGGAATGACTACTTAGTAGTCTCCCGGAGTTTGGATGAAAATAAGGCAACATACAAGCAGACAAGCATGCAATTGTATAACATATACATTCACGTTAGCTCGGGCCCGAAGGTAAACCGAGGAGTGAGATCGTAAGGGACTTTCAGAGCAATACGTTCTAGGGTAGCATGCGAGGGTCTGGACATATATATAAACAATATTTCATTTCCATGTTCTAGCATAAGCAATACAAGTTGGGATTATTCTCTTAGCTAGGTGCGTTGAATTCTTATTAGCATGCAAGGGGTGATTCACCTAGCGACTAGCATGTATCATTCCACGTTTTATTTGTGCTGGCTAAGCAAAGACAAGTTCATCGTAGCCACCCACCTTAGCAATGATTCTCCTTGGTTGAGCGATACTTCAAGAGAGCCTCTGAAAGCCTAAGTTGAATTCCTGTAGGGACAAGTCTGGGTATCCTTTGCCTCAAATGAGTATTCTTGCCTGAGCAAAGCGGGTCGGAACATACACTTTGTCGTTTGAATTAGCAGTCCGCTTGAACGGAATTGGGTGTTACACGAGTAGCCTCTCCACCAGTGTATTCAATGTACTGATAATCCACCAGATTGTTTGCAGGGTGCGAGAGAACCTCGTTCGGTGCGGATGCCTCCTTCGTGAATGCTAAGGCAGGGAGTTCACTCTGTATCCTTAGAGCGTTACGTCCAGAACTGAAGCACATATACAAGACAATATTGGAACATCGCCTGAACATCGCCTGTATTATTCCATAATTTAGCATCTTGGCATGCCCTTATTGTTTGAGAGAGAGAGGCTTGAGTGACTTATAATCTTGGCTATACGCCACCTGTAACAATGCACAATATCAATAAAAAATTTGTTTTACTTCAACTTATGTTATTCAATGCTTCCGCTATTATCGACTCAGTGAACTTGTTATCAAATCGCCTATGCGTTTATAATTCTGTTGCACTCGAATAACCTGTGCGACTCTGTGGCTTAGAACTCTTACCGCCAGCCAATGAACCATGGCCTTGCATGGGCATGGCTCACGCTCGTACGATATCACACCCAGATGGGTCAAAGCGATCGTCCCGTGGGAGCGCTGGCGCGGTGATTCTCGCCTAGCGGGGACGATCGATTTGCCTGCGGGAGATCAGGGCGTGACACTCATCCGGGTAGTACCAAGATGTATCGAGATCTTCGTACGATATTTTGGTGGTACGGCTTGAAACGAGATATGGCGTTGTTCGTGTCGCATTGCATGGCTTGTCAGAGGGTAAAGGCCGAGCACCAGAAGCCGGGCGGAGAGATGCAGAACCTCGCTATTCTAGAGTGGAAATGGGAACATATAACAATGGATTTCATTGTTAGCTTACCAAAGATGCAACAGCTGTCTGGGTCATTATTGATCGCCTCACTAAATTGGCTCACTTTTTGCCTATCAAGTCTACTTGGAGTGCCGACCGCTTGGCTCAAATCTACCTCAACAAAATCGTTCATCTCCATGGCGTGCCCATATCCATAGTCTCCGATAGAGATGGTCGATTCATATCGCATTTTTGGGAAAGCCTGCAGTCAGGAATGGGGATAAAGTTGAAGTTTAGCTCCGCCTACCATCCAAAGACCGACGGCCAAACAGAACGTGTCAACCAAATCCTCGAAGATATGCTACGACTCTGCACCTTGGACTTGAATACGAGTTGGGACTTGTATGTACCGTTAGCTGAATTTGCATACAACAATAGCTTTCAATCCAGCATTCAGATGGCACCGTATGAGGCATTGTATGGGCGGAAGTGAAGATCCCCAATCTGTTGGGACAAAATTGGAGAACGGTAGATCCTTGCCCTGAACTTGTGGAACAGATTGTCCGAAGATTCGTTTAATTCGAGAAAGACTAAAGGTAGCTCAGAGTCGCCAAAAGAGCTACACTGATATACATCGACGGCCATTTGAGTTTCTAGAAGGCGATTGGATATTTCTTAAGGTTTCGCCCATGTGAGGAGTCACTAGATTCGGAGCAAAGGAAAAGCTAAGTCCGAGATTCGTCGGTCCGTTCGAAATACTAAAGCGAGTTGCCTTAGTTGTATATCAGATTGCCCTACCACCATCACTGTCCGAAGTACACGATCCGAGCCATATGCAAATTTTAGATCTTGATCAACTGGATCTTAAGGCAGACTTGACGTATGTCGAACAACCTGTGCAAATTTTGGATCGTAAGGAAAAGCTGCTTCGAAGTCGCTCGGTTCTTCACGTACGTGTGCTTTAGAAAAATCACTCGGTCAAAGAATCCACTTGGTAGCTTGAATCTGAGATGAGGGATAGTTTCTCTTTATTGTTTTCTAGTGGTAGGTTCTATTCCTAAGTTTCGGGATGAAACTACTAATTAGTTGGGTAGGATGTGGTGCCCCGTTCCCCCTATTCGGGGAGCACGGCTAAGAAATACAAGACGGTATCGTTCGATCGGGATAGACTGAATCAAAAACTCATCCTCATTATGGATTTGCTTCTTCAGAATTGATTGCCATATTTAGTGGACCGTGCCCCCAGGATCGACTTAGCGGCAGAGTCAGGAGGGACCTCTCCGCTGCATCTTTTGTTGCCTCAGTTTTTGCTATCGCTTGTTGCTTTCGTGCCTTAAGTTGGTTTTTGGATTTGCTTGCATTTTCTTGAACGGTTTTAATGGATTTTATTATTTTTGTTTGTTGAACTGCACTTCAATTCCGATAGTGGAAAGAGTGAAAGAGGTATTGACCAGCTGTTCGTGGTAATACAGGTAAACGGACAGTAGGTGACGCTCGAGCGGAGTCTTAAAGCACCTCTTTCCTTCTCCCTTCCAACCAACTAAGTAAGTGGCTTATATTAGATTCAGTTGGTCCTTCTCCCAGTCTTTACACCTAAAACCTTGTATTCTTGTCTGCCCAATCAAATAATACCAAGTAATAACTAAAAGATGTCAAGATAAAAAGGGAATGGACTTGGACTATTATGCTTGTCATTCAACTTGGGAACGGTTATTTATTTGCATGCTTGTTCATTTGGAAATGTTCATCATATGAATAAATACAAGTTAGAATTTATACTCTTCTTAAAATGTTCTATGTAATAGAACTCATCCTGCCATGCAATAAACTGAACAAGAAGACTATACAAAAGTAGATCGAGCCCTGTTAGTGTCCTGTGCCTGATATTGCCCTGAAATGCCTCAACTGCTAAATTAGTGTACTACGCTTGATCACGGACAACTTATGCATAAGGTCTTAGTTCCTACGGACGGTCACTGGGGCACTGGCACCGATCCGATCAGGATGAAACTCTAGATAGTCCACTGCTATAGGACGGAATGGCTTATGATGCCCTGAATTATGCGTTGTGTGACATTCCTTAGTGAGACTAGAACCGTCCATCTTGGCAACGTGCCAGTAATCCCCACACTTATTTAAACCTGTTGCAAACTAACTTGTGTCTTCGTGGTAGGGAAGGACATGGTAAGTTTTGTGCAGGTGGTTCAGATGAGCAGGTAAAAATCACTGAACAGTAGCAAGTTCATTTCAGTATTTATATATGTACTGTTTGCTTGTAAATGGACTAAGGCAAGTTAGAAAGACCACAAATAACATGCATGCTTCATTTAAATAATGTGTTGATTGGTATAGTTGGGTTAGCTTGCCTTCACCAGTATATTTTGATGTACTGACCCTCGTTGAAATAGGTTCCCTGCACTAAGGAGAGACGAACGAGGAGCAAAAGTCAATCCCTGATCCAGTCCAGATGTAGGCGCATCCTGAGCGTACCATCTTTTGAAGTACTTGAAGAAAGGAGCTAGCAACTTAAAACTCAAATGCAGCTCCGTGGAAAGGCTACCATTCCACCAGGAGGTCTTTACATTTTGAAGTTTAGTAAAAGGATATAATGTACGGGATTGCTATCTTATTTTGTGTCAATATTTTGTAGGCCCGCGCGGCAACCCTTATGACTCGTTCTAGAGTTTGTAATATATGTTCATTATCAATAAAAGAGAACTTTTCCCATGTTTCAAATCTGTGTTTCAATTTATCTGCATACTCTGAATATGTGCCAGCTATACAAAAAATACTTTTAACCTTGTGCGGTGCACAACCTAGGCCCGTACGGCGTCACGCCCGGGGGATGACTATCGATTCTACGGAATCGGGACATGACATGGACAGGTTCACCGGGGCCACCCACCTTAGCGATAAATCGCATCGGTCAAACGAGACTCTGAGCGTACCTTTGAAAGTCAAAGTCTGAACTCCATTTGAAGATCCAAGTCTGAATGCCTTTGTATCAAACGAGTATTTTTGCTGAGCAAGGCGGGTCAGTTCGTGACACTTGTGCCATTTGAATCGGCCCTCCGGGTTGGGCGGAGTGGGTCGTTACAGAGTATACATTCATTGCATAGCAAGGTGTATTCTATACATAACACAATTATAGAAGAAGTATACATTCTAACTTGAATTAAAATACTATAAAAGAATATTCTAAGCGAACTAGCATGAAACAAGGTAACCGTTTCCAAGTTGGTTGACAAGCACAAATAATCCAAGTCTATTCCTTTTTATCTTGACATTTTTTAGTTATTATGGTATTGTTTGATCGAAACAATCAAGAAGGTAAGATTTTAGATGTGAATACTTTGAAGAAGGGTCAACTGAATCGAATTATAGCCACTTACAAGTTGGTTAGAGAGAGAAAAGGAAAGAGGTGGTTCAAGAATTCTCTCGTACGACATCTACTGCACGATCTGCTACATTACCATGAACTGATGATCAATATCTCTTATACTCTTTCCAAGCTAGGAATAAAATGTATTTCAACAAATAAAAGCAATAAAATCCATCAAAATTGTTCAAGAAAATACAAATCCGAAAACTAACACAAAAGCACGAAAGCAACAAGGCGACAGCAAAAACTAGACAAGAAAATTTGTAGTAAAGAGGTCCCTCTTGACTCTGCCGTTAAGTCCATCCTTAGGGCACGGCCCACTGAATATGGGAATCAATTTCGAAGAAGCAAATCCATAACGAGAAAAATATCTTAATTCAATCTATCCCGATCGATCGATACCAAAAGTATTTTTTAGCCTCGCTCCCCGAAAAGGGGGAACTGGGCACCACAAGATGCACCATTGTCCACCCACTAGTTAATGTCCATGCTATGTGACTCAACCTACGCAATTATAGCAATTAGGTTAAGCTCACCTTGCTCTTTTGGTTTAGGCTTCGACCTACAATCGCCCTTGTAGTGACCTTTCTTGCCACAGTTGTAGCATGTCATATTAGACTTCAACTTTGGCTTGAACTGAGCTGACTTCACCTTCAGCTGGTTGAAGTCCTTCTTCTTCTTCTTGTAGAAAAATTTATGCTTCCCTTTAAAGTCACTAGCATGTATCATGTTGGCCTTAGCCAACAGCTTGGACAAGGAGTCCAATTTTAGTTGCCTCCTGGCTTCATCTTCAATGTGAATCCAGTGAAGAAGATCTTCGAGCTGGATCTCCATCTTTTTACGGTACAGGTCAGTCTTGAACCTAATACAGCCTGAAGGAAGTTTGGTGACGATAGCCCCCACCATAAATTTGTCTTCCTGCTTCATGCCTTCTTCCTCTAGTTTCTACTGCATCTTCAGAAATTTCTTAACTTGTGGTAACATCACCTTCTTGTCCTCAAATTGTAAAGTGAAGAACTTCTCAACGAGATAAATTTTAGAACTTTTTCTCGTCAATTTTGTAGTGCTTATTAAGAGATTCCCAGACATCTTTTGCCTTCTCCTACTATCTGTAGGACTCCTGTAAACACACAAAATTTTTTTAGAATTTTTAATTATGAATTTTTGTAATTTTTCTTTAATTTTTAATAAATGTCCTTAACGGATTAATATTTTTATGTATTAAATTTAGTATTAAAATATTGTAAAAATTATATTTTTGAGTATATAATTAATAATATGATGTGTAATTTTTTTAAAATTTATTGGGCTCAAAAACTATTTCTTTAATAGCTAAAAAGTATTATTTTTAGATAAACCAGACCGAACCAGATTGAACTAGCTTGAACCGAACCAAACCAAACCAAACTGAACCCAACCAACCCAACCTAGATCTAATGGATCTAGATCCAACCCGACCCGACCCGACCCAACCCATGTCACACCCTAATTTCGTGGAATCGATAGTCGTCCCCCGGGCGTGATGTCGGGTGTGCCTAGGTTGCGTATCGCACAAGGCTAAGGTATTTATCTTTTTGCATAACGAGCACATATTCAGAGTACGCAGATAAATTAAAATACAAAGTTAAAACATGAAAAAGTTTTCTTTATTGATAATGAACACCTTTTTATAAACTCTTGAACGAGTCAAAAGATTCCCGCACAGGCTTACAAAAGTTGACACAAAATGAGATAGTTGTCCTGTACATTACATCCTTGTACTAAAACTTTAAAATGTATAGACCTCCAGGCGGGACGATGGCTTTTCCACGGAGCTGTATGAGTTAAGTTTGCTTGCTCCTTTGGTCTTCTAAATGCTTAAAAATAAGGCACGATCAGGGCGTGCTGACAGCTGGACTGGATTGAGAAGTGACTTCAGCTCCTCGCAGGATCACCTTAGTTCGGGGAACCTGTTTCAACGAGGGTCAGTACATCAAAATGTATTGGTGAAGGTAAGCTAACCCAACTATACCAATCAACACATTATTTATATGAAGCATGCAACTTAATTTTGGTCTTTATATCTTGCCTTAGTTCATTTTACAGCAAGCAATAGATATAGAAGTCACTGAAATAAGCTTGCCACCGTTCGGTAAATTTTACCATCCCGTCTGAACCACCTGCACAATACTTACTATGTCCTTCCCTTCCACGAAGACACAAGTTAGCTTGTACAGGTTTAAATATACGAGGGGATCACTAGCGTATGCCATATAGGACGGGTCATAGTACATGAATGAAATAACAAGTAATATAATAAACAGGGGCGTCACAGGTTATTCCATCCAAAATAGACGACTATTTAGGAGTTTCGTCCAGATTGGATCGGTGCCAGTGCCCCAGCGATCGTCCGCAGGAACTAGGACCTTGTGCACAAGTTGTCTGTGATCAAGCGAAGACTAATAAGTTATCAATTGAGGAAATTCAGGGCAGTACAAGCACAGGACAAATAACAGGGCAAGATCTATTTTGCATAGTCTTTATGTTCAGTTGTTGCATAATAAGGTGTATTCTACTCATAGCGTAATTTATGGAAAAAATATACATTCTAACTAGAATTGAAGCATAGGAAGAACATTCTAAATGAACTAGCAGGCAGTAGGTAACCGTTCACAAGTTGATTGACAAACAAAAAGTAGTCCAAGTCTATTCCTTTTTATCTTGACATCTTTTAGTTATTACTTGGTATCGTTTGATCAGGACAAGCAAAAATATAAGATTTTTAGATGTGAAGACTTGGAAGAAGGGTCAACTGAATCGAATATAAGCCACTCACAAGTTGGTTGGAGAAGGAAAGGAAAGAGGTGCTTTAAGACTCCGCTTGTGCGTCGCCTATTGCTCGTTCTCCTGCATTGCCACGAACAGCTGATCAATACCTCTTCCACTCTTTCCAATCTCAGAATTAAAGTGCAGTTCATTGAACAAAAACAATAAAATCCATTAAAACCGTTCAAGAAAATGCAACAAATCCAAAAACCAACTCAAAGCATGAAAGAAACAAAGCGACAGCAAAAACTAGGTAAGAAAACTTGCAGCAGAGCTGTCCCTCTTGACTCTGCCGCTAAGTCTATCCTCGGGGCACGGTCCACTGAATATAGGAATCAATTCAAAAGAAGTAAATCCATACCAAAGTTGAGTTTTTTATTTAATCTATCCTTATCGAACGATATCGACTTATATTTCTTAGTCGCGCTCCCCGAATAGGGGGAACGGAGCACCACATCCTAAATAACTAATTGGAAGTTTCATCCATGAAACTTAGGAATATAATCTACCACTAAGAAATAATGAAGGGAACCTTTTTCTCATCTCAGATTCAAGCTTCCAAGTAGATTCTTCGACCGAATGATTTTGCCAAATCACGCGCACGAGAGGAACCAAACGACTTCAAAGCAGCTTCTTCTTACGATCCAAGATTTGCACAAACGAGAGGAACCAAACGACTTCAAAGCAAGAAGTTGGCACTCCGAGTACTTTTGATTAGAAAGTGAGCTGACTTGGTGAGTCGATCCACGATGACCCAGACGGCATCATTCCCCCGTTGCGTCTTCGGCAAACCAACAATAAAATCCATTATTATGTGTTCTTATTTCCACTCTGGTATAGCGAGGTTCTACATCTCTCCTCCCGACTTCTGGTGCTCGGCCTTTACCCTCAGACAAGCCATGCATTGCGACATAAATAGCGCCATATCTCTTTTTATTCCATGCCACCAAAACATCGTACGGAGATCTCGATACAACTTTGAGCTACCAGGATGTGAAGTATAACTTGCATAATGGGCTTCCGTGAGTATCTCTTTTCTGAGGGCTGCATCATTTGGAACGCACAATCTTCCCTTCACTCGGATCATCCCGTCTGTGCCCATCGCAAAGTCGGTTGCCTTTCCTGCTGAGATAAGACCTTGCATCTTTTGCAGGAATAGGTCATCCATCTGAGCGAACTTAACTTTTTCTAACAAGTCAGGTTCGAGGTACAACTGTGCCACTTGCGCCCCCTTTTTGTATCTGATTATAAGTGTAATGCCCAAAGCTTCCAGATCTCGACGCAGCTTGTCATCAATAGCCAAACTCCCAATGAACACTCAACTCATTGCATTAGCTACAATATTAACCTTGCCAGGTGTGTATCTGATCATCAGGTCAAAGTCGCTAAAGAGTTCAAGCCAACGTCATTGTCGAAGATTCAAATCTTTTTGTGTGTAGAGATATTTTAGGCTCTTATGATCCATATAGATCTCGTATGACACACCATAAAGGTAGTGGCACCACAACTTCAGCGCGAATACCACTACTGCGAGCTCTAGATCATGGATTGGATAATTCTTCTCGTGAGGCTTCAACTACCTCAACGCGAAGGCTATCATTTTATCCCGTTGCATAAGGACACATCCCAAACCCTTTCCTGAGGCATCACTATATATCTTAAAATCATCGGATCCTTTCGGAAGGGTAAGAATTGGTGCTGAGACAAGGTGCTGCTTTAACTCCATGATTGAATTTTCACAGTCGTCCGTCCCTGCTAACTTTACTCCCTTTCGAGTGAGATGAGTCAGAGGCAAGGCGATCCTCGCAAAATATTTAATAAATCTTCTGTATTAGCCCGCCAGGCCAAGGAAAATCTGAATATCGCTAGCTGACTCAGGCTGTTTCTAGTTCGCGATAGCTTATATCTTCATTGGGTGAATTAAAATGCCCTGTGTAGAAATAATGTGCCCTAGAAAGGATATATTGTCCAACGAGAACTCGTATTTACTAAGCTTCATGTACAACTTATTATCTCGAAGGGTTTGAAGCACCATCCGCAGGTGTCCTGCATGTTCATCCCTATTTTTCGAGTACACTAAGATGTCATCGATAAAAACCACCACGAATTTATCAAGGAATGGTTAGAACACGTGATTCATCAAATCCATAAAAGCGGTAGGGGCGTTCATCGTCCAAACGGCATAACAAAAAATTTATAATATCCATAGTGGGTTTGGAATGCAGACTTGGGCATGTCCTTTGGCTTAATCTTCAGATGGTGGTAGCCCGAGCGAAGAACGATTTTTTAGAACACCGTTGCCCCTTGCAGCTGATCGAAGAGGTCATATATCCTGGACAGAGGATACTTGTTTCTGATGGTGAGCTTATTTAGCTTTCGATAATCGATGCAGAGTCGCAATATTCTATCTTTCTTCTTTACGAAGAGCATAGGCGTACCCCAATGAGACACGCTCGGACGAATAAACCAAAGATCCAGTAGTTCTTGAAGTTGGCATTTTACCTCCTTCAGTTCAGCAGGGGCCATTCTGTACAGAGCCTTGGAAATTGGTTAAGTATTCGAGATTGTGTCAATGGTGAACTCGATCTCTCGATCAGGTGGCATGCCGGGTAGTTCGCTCGGAAACACATCAGGGAACTCCGCCTCAACGGAAGAAGACTCAATATTTACGTAAGCCAGCTGTGTGTCCCAAACTGATGCTAAGTATCCCTCGTAGCCAGTGTGTAGCATCCGTCGAGCAGATATCGCCGAAACCACCATACAGGCCCTGGACGCATCAGTTGCTGGACTACTCGTGTAGTAGAATTCGGCTTCTCCAGGTAGGCGGAAGATGACTCATTTCTCTGCACATTCGATAGTTGTGGAGCAAACGCTGAGCCAATCCATCCCCAAAATGATGTCATAATCCCGAACATCTAGGACTAAAATATCTAGCGATATCTTTCTTCCTCCAATACAGACGTAACCACCTTGGCATACTAACGGACAGGTATTTTCGTGCCTGACGGGGTGCTAACACTAAGGTCTAGATACAACTGTGTCATTTTTGTATTATTTTCCATAGCAAAATTCTTGGATATAAAACTATGTGTTGCACCAGAATCAAATAGCGCACGTACAGGTATGTTATTAAAAAGCAAAATACCTGACACAACGGAGTCTGAGGCTAGGGCTTCTTCTCATATCATAGTGTACACCAGGCCTTGAGCCTGACGACGCTCTTGCTGAGGTACGGCTCGATTGGCTTGGGGTGCTGGGGTAGGATTTGGACGCTGAGGGCGGCGATCAGGAAGCAGACAGACATCATTCTGATGCGTTAAATCACCACAACGGAGGAATGTCCCAAGCTTTCGGTGGCAATTATTAGTCGTGTGCCCCGACTTATTATAGAAATGGAAAATTGGCCTCTGATCCCCTTTCGGATGACCGTCGTTATTTAGATGCTTTGCAGCGTTGTTTCTTTTCTCGTTGCTATGGCATTTATGATTGAAGGTATACACAATGCCGGCAACAATGGGAGGATACTGTGGTTCGAGGGGGAGGGCATGGTTCAGGACTTCCTGCATCATCTGGTACTAAGGAACGGCCACGTGCGCATGGATGGCAGGACGCAGACCACCTTCAATTCTTCTGGCATGACTCGTCGCATCAGGTAAATAGGAGCTTACGAATTTGGCGAACCGGTTGAATTCAGCAGAATACTGCTTTACTGTCATGCTGCCTTGCCGTAGTTGCACTATCTCATTCTCCTTCTCCGACGTACGGGAGGGGGTATAAACTCCTCTTCAAATGTGCCACAGAAGATAGCCCATGTTATCATCTCTTCTTCATCATTAATCGAAAGAGATCTTCGATGCACGTTCCACCAATCGTGTGTGTTCAAGCGAAGCTGTAGTTGTGCACACGCGATACGCTTATGCTCGGGTACCTCTAGAAGTTTGAAATGATCCTCAAGTTCGATCAACCAATCTAGAGCTACGATTGGTTCCTCAGTCCCATTAAAAGGCGTGTTACAGACCTTCTTGAAGTCAGCAAAGTCAAAGGTAGTCACATCCTTCTTCTTTAGAGTTTGAGGCATTTCGACTTCAAGCGCGGGTTGCTCCACTGGTGTCGCTGTAGTTGCCGCAGACTGGTTGGAGGCCAAGATCTGCACGATCTGTTGCAGGATATCTATCTGCTTTTGTTGGACTGAGAATCGGGCTTCTAAATTTTCTTCGAACTTGTTATGCCTCTCTTCCGCTCGCTTCTCGGCTTGCTCGTAATGAGCCTCCTCCAATTGTTGGCTAGCCTCCAACATCCGCATCATCTGCTGAATAGGATCGACACGGGACATGGCTTATTGGCTTTGAGAACTTCCCGATGTACCGGAACTACTATCTTGGGCTTGTGTCTCACCCGGTGCTAGCGCTGATGATTGCGCTTGTGCCATTCCTTCAAAAGAAGGTAACTTACATCAGGATCATAATGTATTATGGACTCATTGTATGAACGTATCTTATTTTGGCCTAACGAGTTCAAGAGTTCGCATAGGGAATAGATCGTTAAAGGAACTTTTTCGATACGACGGTCAAAGAAACTTGAAGCTGTGCTCTGATACCAATATGTCACACCCCGATTCCGTGGAATTGATAGTCATCCCTAGCGTGACGCCATGCGTGCCTAGGTTGCGCATCGCACAAGGATAAGGTATTTATCTTTTTGCATAACGAGCACATATTCAGAGTATGCAGATAAATTGAAACACAAAGTTGAAACATGGAAAAGTTCTCTTTATTGATAATGAATATATTTTTACAAACTCTTGAACGAGTCAGAAGATTGTCGCACGGCTTACAAAAGTTGACAAAATATGAGATAGTTGTCCTGTACATTACATCCTTGTACTAAAACTTCAAAACGTAAAGACCTCCAGGCGGGATGATGGCCTTTCCATGGACCTACATGAGTTAAGTTTGCTTGCTCCTTTGGCCTTCTAAATGCTTCAAAATAAGGCACGATCAGGGCGTACCGATAGCTGGACTAGATTGGGAAGTGACTTTAGCTCCTCGCAGGATCGCCTTGGTGCGGGGAACATGTTTCAACGAGGGTCATTACATCAAAATATACCGGTGAAGGTGAGCTAACCCAACTATACCAATCAACACGTTGTTTATATGAAGCCTGCAACTTAATTATGGTCATTTATCTTGCCTTAGTTTATTTTACAGCAAGCAATGTCACTACCACATTCCGAAAATAGGGGTATTTTCGACTTTTTACAATATTTAATATTATTGTAGTTATAATTAATTAATTGCATGAATAGTATATATTTAAATTAAATAACTGTGTGATGTGTACTTTAATATATTATATTATAGACAGTGTTCGTTTGTGTTTGTGATGGTAGACTTGACCTAGAAGCCAGTAGATGAGCACCTGTCGAAATTATGGAATTTTGAAGTTAATTGTTTTATTTTAGAATTGATTTATTCGAGGTGTAATTAATTACTGTATTTTATTTAATTATTGCGCATTGCCTTTGCTTCGATATTTGGAGCACTATCCTGACTTCTGTCTTCCGACAAATTTCACAATCTTGCCCTAGACGTGCCCGCCCTCAATTCTGCTATTTTTGCAACTCATAATTATGCTCTTTGTATATTATTTCTGGCCGCACAAAAATCGTCGCGGACGTTATTTAATAAAATCCCTATTTTGTATCGTTGTGCGTTCCAATTTAAATTGGAGACAATCTTGACCTATTTTTTGTGCGGCCCAAATTAGGGTAATATTCTGTTCTGAGTCTTCTTCAATATTGATATTGATGACCTGACCTGATTTTGGCTCCATGTACTCCTAATTAATTGTTGAACACAACTTGTATTTATTTCTATTTAAATTGAGGATACCATTTTTATCTGATTCTAAAATCCTAATTTAATTCCAGTGCCCTGCTAATCGAGCCCATACGAGTCTTGCAGCGTCCCCTGACCCTACAAAACACCGGACCCCAAATCGCCCGCCAAATTTTCGTCATTTCATGTGTTTGTGCAATTTTCCAAATTTAAGAGGGTTAAATTGCAAATTGGCATTTTGTGCCAACACCCAATTATTTTAACCAATGAGGGAACCTAATATTTTATTTAAACTCTCACCCTCATTTCCCACATGAATTATTTTCCCATGTCCAATCTGGACCCCTCATTTTCAGGGTCAATCACTACCCTTCATTCACACCCTCTCTCTCTCCCTATTTAATATCTTGTACCCTCAAACCCTAATCCCAAGACACCTAGGTTTTCCTCCACCTCACAAGTCTCCTCCCTCTCTCCTACGTATATAAACCTCTTCTCTTCTTCTTCTCTTTTCTTCTTCTTCTTCTTTTTCTCCTCCTTCCTTCTCCTTCTTCCTTGATTTCTTTTTATTTGAATTCAAATAAAACAAAAGGGGGGGTACACTGTGCATTTTCCCCCCATACTGCTGCTGCCGCACCTACTGTTCCTCCGGCGCGGCCCGGCCGCTACTCCGGTCAACTGCCCCAGCCGACCCTCCCTGTACTCCGGCGCTGGCTGCCCCGACCGCCCGGCGGATACTGCTCCTCCATCCCACATCATCCGACCACTATCTACATACACCTATCGCCACCAGCCATCACCCCTTCACTTCCATCTCCACCCATCAGCCCGGCCTCCGGCCATCCCCTCCAGTGCACATCGACTCCGGCGGCGACGTGCTTCCAACATCATCACCACCACCGGCGGCCGAGCCCGACCCGCCGTTCACCCGCATCTCCCCGCTGCTCGTGCTCCTCCCCATCGCCGCAGCTGTGCCCATCACCCTCCGGCGGCGGCGGCTCAGTCCAGCGGCCAGCCCACTGCACTCCGGCCATCCGCCCAACCGAGCCCCGGCCAAATTTCGGCCAGCCCCTCTGTGAGTTTCTTCTTCTCCCCATCCTTCTTTCTTTATATATATATATATATATATATATATATATATATAATGTATGTAAGTATTTAAGGTATATGTATATGTATATGAATTGTATTATCTAATTTAATGTGTATAAATATACATGTATGTATATCTAATTAATATGTATATTAATGTGTATATATCTAATGAATGTATATATATTTAATGTGTATAAATATACATAATACATGTATATTCTAATATGTACTTTTGCATATATATGATATATGTACGTATTTTTGGTATATAAAATATAATAGTATACGTACTATTTTTGGTATAAAAATATATAATGTTGGTATATGTATATATATTTTGTATATATATACTTAGTATATTTTCAAATATGTATAATGAGTATTAGTGTATATATTAATATATATATATTTTGTACATACATTTAATATATTTCTATATATATATATGACTGATATATATAAATACGTGTTCTACTATATGTATTTTAAATATATATATATATACTTAGCATATTTTCAATATATATTTAATTGGTATATGAGTATACATGAATTTTATATATATATATACTTAGTATATTTTCAAGGTATGTTTAATTGGTATATATATATATTTTATAAATTCAATTTGGTATAAACCTATTTGTATTGCATATATATATATATATGGTAGGTATTAATGATTAAAAATAGGTAATGTGTTTTAATATATATCCCTACTAGGTGACCCTAGCTGACTAGTGCCCTGCCTGGCATGGCCCTGAGGCCAGTATTTTGACTGTGTGTTAGCGTAGCTTCTGATGCAAAAGTTATATTGTGTTATGTTTCTAGGACTGTTGGTTTACCCAGGGGATACTCTGGAACAGGACATCCATAAATACCAGCTAAGGACCCAAGGCAAGTACATTCTCTGATAATTTCCAATTCTTGATAATTGCTATAAGTTCAATGATCTTGAAATGTTACAACTGAATCTTTGACACTGTGCTACACGGACTAGTATAGCTTGGATCTGCAGTCATGAGATGTTATCTTGATTATCGTATTGACATTGTACACGACATGTATATTTAGACATCGTACATGATAGACTTGACTTGCTCGTGTATCGTGACGTGTCATGGTTGGATCCACAGTACTAGTTGGGGGCGGGAAAGTAGTAGTAAGAAATGTGATCATAACCTCTTATTGTAGTATAGAAATTGTAAGTGTTAATCATGCTCTTCACCCATGATTAGCCAAGCCCTGTAGCTATCGTACATGTTCCCAAGCCGATCACATTTTGAAGCTACTATTTCAAACACTTAGAATATATTACAGTTCCCTATTTTAAATCATATACTACATCACCCGTATATGATACTGTTCCTTGTTCTTTTAATTCCATACATGCACTGACTGTATCATATTGCCTATTGCCTGTCTCTTTATATTACCTGTCTCTCTTAAATTGCCATTACATTTATTTCACTGTCTTCTCAGTAGCTAGCATGACATGTTTTATTATATTATAGACATTATCAATTAATGGAACTATTATTTGAGAGTGTTGATTTGCTCCTTCCTGACTGGAAATATTTTTCCAGACTATGCCCTAGAGGACCGCTGTCCGACACTTTATGGACCATATGGTGAGTAGCTGCAGACTTGGTAGTTTAGTTGTGATTCTGGAAGGTCTAGCCGGAGTTATTATTTATTGTTAGTTCTTTAAGTAGACTATTTGGTACCGGATTTATCTCCGGCATTTTGATGATTCTTGGATATTGTTGAGTTAGAATATTACTTGTGGACTTGTGTTGTGTTTAATTTTAGTTTTACTATTCAAAATCTTATCGTGCTGTAATCCTGTGATTGAGTATGTGTTCATCTTATTTGTGTCATCCGTGCCTCCTAATAGAGATTGGATGCTTGCGTGACATTAGTTAGATAGTATCAAGACCTTGACAGCGTTCTACCGCCGATGCTGTGGCGTAGGCTGGACGTACCCACGCACTCGTGCCCCTAAACCGGGTGCGGGTCGTGACACGTTTTTAGTGGTGGCCTATGCAGGTCAGACTTCGCATTTAGAGCGATGTCGTGGTAGTGTGACATCCTTGTTATACTACTGCGTGCCTGCGATAAAATCTAGGACATAGGATACTAGGACGAGAGCAAATACTCAATCACAATTCCTTGAGAGATTTCTGGGATGACCCCTAAGAATCTTGTTATAATTTCCAATTTAAAATCATTCCCTTGTTCCGTCCATTCTCACTTGTGATATTGATTGATTATTATTGATTAGGTATTAAGTTAGGATTTTGGGTTTCATTGTAGGGTTGATTTCATATTAAGGTAAATTTATAGGCTGATTTATGGTATTATTTGATGATGCCCGTCAATGAGGACAGTGAAAAGGATTAACATTAGAGCTATTAGACTACAAAAGGTGGATTTAAATTTTAAATTAAGGATTGAAAGTGAATTTTTAATTTTTGAATTCTGAGAAGATTGAGATTGTTATAAAAATTTTATTTTGAAGATTCAATGAATTACAAAATTTTGAAAATTGAGGAGTTGAAATATGGTTATTAAAATTTTATTTTTGAGGAATTCAGATTCAATTTGATGAACCTAGACAAGCTATAAGGATTTTTGGAATTGATAAAATTTTCATTTCAGTATTTAAAATAATTAACCTTGAGGGAAGTATATGCATTTTTCTATAAAATTTATTCGAGGAGTTATTTTGAGGAATTTTAATTGAGGATAGGATTTTATAGTGGGAGAGATATATTATAGTATATAGTAGATGAGATGCATGTGTAAGGATCTGTTGGCTTGAGCATGATAGTGATTCCACTGCAAACTAACTTGGGTTTTCATCTAGGATTGTATTAGAGAGTGCAGTCCTTAGTATGGTGTGTTGCATTTGATATGCACTTGAGTAATAAGGATAACTAGTATCAGCGATTGCAGTAGGTAAGGAAGCTAGCAGTGAGTATGTTCTGGTAGAACTGGGGTACTTAGAGAGATAGAGGTATCAGACCCTGGATGTATCTTTGACCTGTGCAATCACAACTAGGAATATTTATTCCCAATCTTTTATCTTGAATGTTGCTCTTTAGAACTGTACTGTCCTTCCTTGATGATATCGCATTTTTGCCTTAATTGATTCTTTGGGATCTGTCTTCAGGATGTCGCCGCAGACACGATCTATGAGAGCGGGAACATCAGCTTTAGAGGGGTCTGCCACCTCTCCACCTGATGGACAGACAGCCGTAGTTCCTCCTACATCTTCGATGCACGTAGGTGATCCTCTTCCCCCACCTGTCCAGAAGATTGCCGCAGCTGTGACGGACAACCTTCCTCCTCCACCGACTCCGATTCCTGGAGGTTTGCCCATTGACGGAACGCAGATGTTTACCTTGATCCAAGGCATGGTAGATGCCCAGAGAGTGACGGCAGACGCTCAGCGAGTTCAAGCTGGGTGCAAGCAGAAGCGTACCAAGCACAAACCGAGCTGATGAAAGAAAACATGGAGAATGCTCATCAAGTGACTCTCCAAGCTTTGGAGAGAGTAGCACAGTACCAGCAGTTTCCTGGTCAACAGCAACAGAGATCAGGCACTATAGTGGATTTCAAAAGGATGATGCCTCGAGAGTTCAAAGGCACCGAAGGGATACTCTACGCTGACGACTGGCTAGAAGATATAGAGAGGAGCCTGCGATTGACCCAGATTCCGGAGAACTTGCAGATAGAAGCCGCTGGCAGTCAGATGTTCGATATCGCACTCACGTGGTATCGCACGGAGCCGAGAATTACTGCACAAGGACTTACTTGGGAGACCTTCAAGGAACTCTTCAAGGAGAAGTTCTTTCCCGACGTGGCATTGGAAACCTTGGAAAGTCAGTTTCATGACTTAGTTCAAGGAAACATGTCGGTCGACGAGTAAGCTGCAGAATTTTGTAGATTGAGCCATTTTGCATCGTCTATGATTCGGGACCCAGGAGATCGAGCCCGAAAATTTAGAAAGGGACTGACAAGAGAGATTAAGTCGCGTACTTCTGGTCGGCGTACCGCTACCTATGAGGCTATCTTGATGGATGCTCAGATTGCAGAAGAGGATCTGGATCTCAGGCCTAAGAGGAGTCATAATACTTTTGAAGATACGAATGGTAGCCCAGGACCAGCCAAGCATCCCCGTATTCAGCACCAACAGCAGTACCAAGTACCATTTTATATTCAACAACAACCATGGACATTTCAGCATCTACCGCAGTACCTAGCACCAGTTCCTATCCAACAACATCCATGGGCGTATCAGTATCAACAACAGTACCAGACGCCAATTCGTATTCAGCAGGATCAACAGCAGCCTCCAAGAGAGACACAACAGACTTGTCATTTCTGTAAGAAGCCAGGTCACCTTTGGGAGAGCTGTAGAACGAGGCTAGGACTTTGTTTGCACTGCGGCGCTGCGGGACATCGAGTAAGGGATTATCTTATAGCCCCTTATCTCCCCGACCAGCGTGCAGCTTCAGACTATAGAGATCCAGTTAGGCTACCTGTGGAACCGTATATTGCTCAGCACCCGCAAAGGGAACCACCCCAGCAGGGCGGGCATTTGCGATGACGGTCGAGGAGACCGATACTGCAGGTAATGTGTTAGCAGTTTCTGTTCTTTCCTTTATTCTGTTCCTACCTATTTGATTGATTGATTGCTTAGTGCAATAGTTGTATGCATGATTTTCTTGTTAGAATGTAGTTAGTAGTACCCCTGATACATAGACTGCAACACCATAACAAATGAGACCATAACCATGTATGTTCCCCCTAGATTGTATGTGGTATGACTATAGGTAGAATTTTCTTAGACCGTGATTATTGGTGTTGACTGTAGTAAAGATTCATGAAGAGGTTATTACTTGACAAGAGGAACAAGATGATTAAAATTTGAGGATAAATATTGATTTAAATAAATGGCTAAGAAATTAACATTGCATAATTGGTGGTTTATTAATTCCAGAAAGATTATGACATGATTAAATGGATTATTAAAATTTGGAAATTTTGGGAGACTATCATCATATTTATTTGATTGCAAGTTAGGATTTTTTTTGAATTTTATAATTGGATGTTGCATTTGGAGAATCCTTAAGTATCATATTGTTGAGCATTTTGAGGAAGAGGAAATCGAGAAATAAAATTTAGATGGATAAATGTTTAAATTTAAATTTGTGGGACGAGATTTTATTTTATACTGTGCATTAAAAAATCAAATTTAGGGAGTGAATATTAAATTCCGAGTATTGAATTACTAACAAAAACTTTCAAGAAAATTTTGATGGACTTTGATTTTTTACTTTGAGGATTTTTCAGGTTATACAACAATTTTAGAATTTTGAAATTGCGAAAGGACATTGTGGATTATTAAAAGATTTCATGGAAGATAAATTTAAATTTGAAGGGAATAATAATGTGTTTGAGTAAACACTACTATGAGGATTTTAAATTTCGAGGACGAAATTCTTTTAAGGTGGGTAGACTTGTCACTACCACATTCCGAAAATAGGGGTATTTTCGACTTTTTACAATATTTAATATTATTGTAGTTATAATTAATTAATTGCATGAATAGTATATATTTAAATTAAATAACTGTGTGATGTGTACTTTAATATATTATATTATAGACAGTGTTCGTTTGTGTTTGTGATGGTAGACTTGACCTAGAAGCCAGTAGATGAGCACCTGTCAGAATTATGGAATTTTGAAGTTAATTGTTTTATTTTAGAATTAATTTATTGGAGGTGTAATTAATTACTGTATTTTATTTAATTATTGCGCATTGCCTTTGCTTCGATATTTGGAGCACTATCCTGACTTCTGTCTTACGACAAATTTCACAATCTTGCCCTAGACGTGCCCGCCCTCAATTCTGCTATTTTTGTAACTCATAATTATGCTCTTTGTATATTATTTCTGGCCGCACAAAAATCGTTGTGGACGTTATTTAATAAAATCCCTATTTTGTATCGTTGTGCGTTCCAATTTAAATTGGAGACAATCTTGACCTATTTTTCGTGCGGCCCAAATTAGCGTAATATTCTGTTCTGAGTCTTCTTCAATATTGATATTGATGACCTGACCTGATTTTGGCTCCATGTACTCCTAATTAATTGTTGAACACAACTTACATTTATTTCTATTTAAATTGAGGATACCATTTTTATCTGATTCTAAAATCCTAATTTAATTCCAGTGCCCTGCTAATCGAGCCCATACCAGTCTTGCAGCGTCCCCTGACCCTACAAAACACCGGACCCCGAATCGCCCGCCAAATTTTCGTCATTTCATGTGTTTGTACAATTTTCCAAATTTAAGGGGGTTAAATTGCAAATTGGCATTTTGTGCCAATACCCAATTATTTTAACCAATGAGGGAACCTAATATTTTATTTAAACTCTCACCCTCATTTCCCACATGAATTATTTTCCCATGTCCAATCTGGACCCCTCATTTTCAGGGTAAATCACAACCCTTCATTCACACCCTCTCTCTCTCCCTATTTAATATCTTGTACCCTCAAACCCTAATCCCAAGACACCTAGGTTTTCCCCCACCTCACAAGTCTCCTCCCTCTCTCCTACGTATGTAAACCTCTTCTCTTCTTCTTCTCTCTTCTTCTTCTTCTTCTTCTTTTTCTCCTCCTTCCTTCTCCTTCTTCCTTGATTTCTTTTCATTTGAATTCAAATAAAACAAAAGGGGGGGGGAACACTGTGCATTTTCCCCCCATACTGCTGCTGCCGCACCTACTGTTCCTCCGGCGCGGCCCGGCCGCTACTCCGGTCAACTGCCCCAGCCGACCCTCCCTGTACTCCGGCGCTGGCTGCCCCGACCGCCCAGCGGATACTGCTCCTCCATCCCACATCATCCGACCACCATCTACATACACCTATCGCCACCAGCCATCACCCCTTCACTTCCATCTCCACCCATCAGCCCGGCCTCCGGCCATCCCCTCCAGTGCACATCGACTCCGGCGGCGACGTGCTTCCAACATCATCACCACCACCGGCGGCCGAGCCTGACCCGCCGTTCACCCGCATCTCCCCGCTGCTCGTGCTCCTCCCCATCGCCGCTGCTGTGCCCATCACCCTCCGGCGACGGCGGCTCAGTCCAGCGGCCAGCCCACTGCACTCCGGCCATCCGCCCAACCGAGCCCCGGCCAAATTTCGGCCAGCCCCTCTGTGAGTTTCTTCTTCTCCCCATCCTTCTTTCTTTATATATATATATATATATATATATATATATATATATATATATATAATGTATGTAAGTATTTAAGGTATATGTATATGTATATGAATTGTATTATCTAATTTAATGTGTATAAATATACATGTATGTATATCTAATTAATATGTATATTAATGTGTATATATCTAATGAATGTATATATATTTAATGTGTATAAATATACATAATACATGTATATTCTAATATGTACTTTTGCATATATATGATATATGTACGTATTTTTGGTATATAAAATATAATAGTATACGTACTATTTTTGGTATAAAAATATATAATGTTGGTATATGTATATATATTTTGTATATATATACTTAGTATATTTTCAAATATGTATAATGAGTATTAGTGTATATATTAATATATATATATTTTGTACATACATTTAATATATTTCTATATATATATATGACTGATATATATAAATACGTGTTCTACTATATGTATTTTAAATATATATATATATATATACTTAGCATATTTTCAATATATATTTAATTGGTATATGAGTATACATGAATTTTATATATATATATACTTAGTATATTTTCAAGGTATGTTTAATTGGTATATATATATTTTATAAATTCAATTTGGTATAAACCTATTTGTATTGCATATATATATATATGGTAGGTATTAATGATTAAAAATAGGTAATGTGTTTTAATATGTATCCCTACTAGGTGACCCTAGCTGACTAGTGCCCTGCCTGGCATGGCCCTGAGGCCAGTGTTTTGACTGTGTGTTAGCGTAGCTTCTGATGCAAAAGTTATATTGTGTTGTGTTTCTAGGACTGTTGGTTTACCCAGGGGATACTCTGGAACAGGACATCCATAAATACCAGCTAAGGACCCAAGGCAAGTACATTCTCTGATAATTTCCAATTCTTGATAATTGCTATAAGTTCAATGATCTTGAAATGTTATAACTGAATCTTTGACACTGTGCTACACGGACTAGTATAGCTTGGATCTACAGTCATGAGATGTTATCTTGATTATCGTATTGACATTGTACACGACATGTATATTTAGACATCGTACATGATAGACTTGACTTGCTCGTGTATCGTGACGTGTCTTGGTTGGATCCACAGTACTAGTTGGGGGCGGGGAAGTAGTAGTAAGAAATGTGATCATAACCTCTTATTGTAGTATAAAAATTGTAAGTATTAATCATGCTCTTCACCCATGATTAGCCAGGCCCTGTAGCTATCATACATGTTCCCAAGCCGATCACATTTTGAAGCTACTATTTCAAACACTTAGAATATATTACAGTTCCCTATTTTAAATCATATACTACATCACCCGTATATGATACTGTTCCTTGTTCTTTTAATTCCATACATGCACTGACTGTATCATATTGCCTATTGCCTGTCTCTTTATATTACCTGTCTCTCTTAAATTGCCATTGTGTTTATTTCACTGTCTTCTCAGTAGCTAGCATGACATGTTTTATTATATTATAGACATTATCAATTAATGGAACTGTTATTTGAGAGTGTTGCTTTGCTCCTTCCTGACTGGAAACATTTTTCCAGACTATGTCCTAGAGGACCGCTGTCCGACACTTTATGGACCATATGGTGAGTAGCTGCAGACTTGGTAGTTTAGTTGTGATTCTGGAAGGTCTAGCCGGAGTTATTATTTATTGTTAGTTCTTTAAGTAGACTATTTGGTACCGGATTTGTCTCCGGCATTTTGATGATTCTTGGATATTGTTGAGTTAGAATATTACTTGAGGACTTGTGTTGTGTTTAATTTTAGTTTTACTATTCGAAATCTTATCGTACTGTAATCCTATGATTGAGTATGTGTTCATCTTATTTGTGTCATCCGTGCCTCCTAATGGAGATTGGATGCTTGCGTGACATTAGTTAGATAGTATCAAGACCTTGACAGCGTTCTATCGCCGATGCTGCGGCGTAGGCTGGACGTACCCACGCACTCGTGCCCCTAAACCGGGTGCGGGTCGTGACAAGCAATAGATATAGAATTCACTGAAATAAGCATGTACCGTTCGGTGACTTTTACTTGCCCGTCTGAACCACCTGCACAATACTTACCATGTCCTTCCCTACTATCATACCACAATTCTGTGGAATCGATAGTCGTCCCCCGGGCGTGACACCGTGCGGGCCTAGGTTGCGCACTGCACAAGGCTAAGGTATTTTTGCATACCGAGCACAAATTCAGAGTACGCAGATAAATTGAAACACAAGTTAAAATATGAAAAAGTTCTCTTTATTGATAATGAATATCTATTACAAACTCTTGAACGAGATACAAGGTTGCCGCTAGGCTTGCAAATGTTGACACAAAAAGATATAGCTGTCCTGTACATTACATCCCTTTACTAGAACTTCAAAATATAAAGACCTCCAGACGGGATGATAGCTTTTCCATGGAGCTGCATTGAGTTTGGGTTACTAGCTCCTTGCTTCAAAATACTTCAAAAGATGGCACATCAGGATGCGCCTACAGCTGGACTGGATTGGGCAGTTGCTTCAGCTCCTCGTTAGATCTCCTTGGTGCGGGGAACCTGTTTCAACGAGGGTCAGTACATCGAAATGTACTATTGAAGGCGAGCTAACCCAACTAAACCAATCAACACGTTATTTATATAAAGCATGCATATTATTTATGGTCTTTCTATCTTACCTTAGTTCATTATACAAGTAAGAAGTATATATAGAATTTACTGAAATAAACTTGCCATCGTTCGGTGACCTTTACCTGCTCGTCTGAACCACCTGCACAATATTTACCATATCCTTTCCTGCCACAAAGACAGAAGTTAGCTTGCACAAGTTTAAATATATGAGGGGATCACTGGCATGATACCATAAGGGACGGTTCTAGTCTGGGCCGGAATGTCATGCAACGCAAGGATTAGGGCATCACAGACTATTTCTTCCGATGTAGGAGACTATCAGGAGTTCCGTCTGGATCGGATAGGTGTCAGTGCGCCAGCGACCATCCGCAGAAACTAAGACCTTATGCACAAGTTGTCCGTAATCAAACGTAGTACACTAAGTTAGCAGTTGAGGCATTTTAGGGCAATATCAGGCACAGGACAGTAACAAGGCAAGATCTATTTTGCATAGTCTTTATGTTTAGTTTCTTGCATTGCAGGATGAGTTCTATATATAGCACAGTTTAAAGAAGAAGTATACATTCTAACTTATATTTATGCATATGATGAACATTCCAAACGAATAAGCATGCAAATAAGTAACCGTTCACAAGTTTGATTGACAA
The DNA here is from genome assembly GCA_036927795.1 of Iris macrosiphon. Classification (NCBI taxonomy): domain Eukaryota; kingdom Viridiplantae; phylum Streptophyta; class Magnoliopsida; order Asparagales; family Iridaceae; genus Iris; species Iris macrosiphon. The sequence continues at coordinate 2,267,975 of JAYESA010000003.1, forward strand.
GCATCATAATCCAAGTCTATTCTTTTTTATCTTGAGATCTATTAGTTATTACTTGGTATCGTTGATCGGGGAAAGCAAGAATACAAGATTTTAGATGTGAAGACTACAAAGAAGGGTCAACTGAATCGAATATAAGCCACTCACTAGTTGGTTGGGGAGAGGAAGGAAAGAGGTGCTTCAGGACTTCGCTCACACGTCGCCAACTGCTCTTTCACCTGCATTGCCATAAACAACTGATCAATACCTCTTCCACTCTTTCCAATCTTAAAATTGAAGTACAGTTCAACAAACGAAAACAATGAAATCCATCAAAACTGTTCAAGAAAATGCAAGCAAATCCAAAAACCAACTCAAAGTACGAAAGCAACAAGCGACAGCAAAAACTGAGGCAAGGAAAACTTGCAGTAGAGAGGTCCCTCCTGACTCTACCGCTAAGTCAATCCTGGGGGCACGGTCCACTGAATATGAGAATCGATTCTGAAGAAGCAAATCCATAACGAGGATAAGATCTTGTTTCAATCTATCCTGATCGAACGATATCGTCTTGTATTTCTTAGCCGCGCTCCCCGAATAGGGGGAACGGGGCACCACATCCTACCCAACTAATTGAAAGTTTTGTCTACGAAACTTAGGAATAGAACCTACCACTATAAAACAATAAAGAAAACCTTTCCCTCATCTCAGATTCAAGCTCTCAAGTGGATTCTTCGACCGCGTGATTTTACTAAAGCACGCGCACAAGAGGAACCGAACGACTTCGAAACAGCTTTTCCTTACGATCTAAAATTTGCACAGGTTCTTCGACATATGTCAAGCCTGCCTTCAGATCTAGTTGATCAAGATCTACCACATGACTCGGATCGTACACATACTTCCTAAGTTGTGGAACATGAAAAATATCGTGCACTTCAAATAATGACGGTGGTAGGGCAATCTGATATGCAACTGAGCCAACTCGCTTTAGTATATCGAATGGACCGATGAATCTTGGACTTAGCTTTCCCTTTGCTCCAAATCTGGTGACTCCTCGCATGGGAGAGACTTTAAGAAATACCCAATCTCCTTCAAGGAATTCAAGTGGACGTCGATGCGTATCTGCATAGCTCTTTTGGCTACTCTGAGCTACCTTTAGCCATTCCCGAATCAAACGAATCTTTTGGACAGTCTGCTCCACAAGTTCAGGGCCAAGAATTTGTCGTTCTCCAACTTCATCCTAACAGATCAAAGATCTGCACTTCCACCCATACAATGTCTGAAACGGTGCCATCTGAATGCTGGATTGAAAGCTATTATTGTATGCAAATTTAGCTAACGGTAAATGCATGTCCCAACTCGTCTTCAAGTCCAAGGCGCAGAGTCGTAGCAAGTCTTCGAGGATTTGGTTGACATGTTCTGTTTGACCATCTGTTTGTGGATGGTAGGCGGAGCTGAACTTCAACTTTGTCCCTATTGCTAACTGCAGGCTTTTCCAAAAATACGATATGAATCAACAAATCTCTATCGGAGATAATGGATACAGGCACACCGTGGAGCCAAACGATTTTATTGAGGTAGATCTGAGCTAAGCGGTCGGCACTCCAAGTAGACTTGATAGGCAGAAAGTGTAAACCCCCTCACCCAAAATAGGTATTTTGTGTGTATTTTATATTATTATATTTATTATAGATGTTAAATTTCTTTAGAGTATTCTCTTAGTTAATTTGAAAATAAATTTCTTGATATATTTACTTATATAAATATTTATTTAGAATTATTTTAGGTTATTTTAGATTTTGGAGATTTTCTAGAATTTTTTATAATTAAAACTTAGGAAACATAAATTTTTAGGACTTCCATAATTTACTATGAGACCGTACTTGAATGTTGTTACTACCAAACATTTATTTTAGAGTTAAAATATTTAAATATATTTTTATGTAATTTATTTAGAATTTTAAGTAATTATTGGGTTTTTGAAATTATTGAGGATTTATTTGGAATATAAAGTCTTAATATTAGATAGATGCTAATTTAGTGTTAATAGATATTAATAAGATTATATATAAATTATTGGTATTATCTTTAATTCTATTTAAGATTATAAATTATTGAGATGAACTCAAACTCTATTTTAAATTAATTCAAATCCTGAGCCTACTAGAAAAATAACTTCATGCATATCCTATCCTTATTTAAACTGATCCTAATCATATCCAAATTGGCCAATCCTAATCTTATTCATTTATACAATCTTCACCATTATAAATACCTATTAGACTTATGAAATAAACTCATCTTTCATATTTTTTATCCCCAAACTCCTCTCTTTTTCGTACAAAAATAGTAAAAATTCGTCATAAATTCAGCCTCATTTTCTAGTAGTTATGACGACTTAAAAAGGCGATATCTCCTAACTTCGGACTCCAAACGCGCTCCAATTTTTATTGTTAGAATCATATGAAGGTTAGTTTTCTGAATATATAAATTATTTCAGTAATTTCAGAATCTATTTTTCCAGAATATTTCTAAAGTGCCAGTTGTCCAAAATCAGATACATTTTCGTATTTTCGAGATTTTGGAAGATCCCAACTCAGAATTTCGTACCGTTTAAAGTTTCGGAAAGCTGACATGATGAACTTCCAGAAAAATATTTTTCTAGAATTTAAAATATAATTTTATTCTACTGTAAAATTCGTGCAACGTAGACGTAAATAGGAAACCACCGAAAACTGTCATCTGTGCGCCCTTGTGGCCATAACTCTTTACCGACTTATGATTTAATGAAACTGTCGATTCCAGCATTCATGTAGCATTAAAATATATAGGATTCCATACACAAATCTAGGATTTGAGTTGGTTGACTTTTTGGTCAACAGATTGCCTCGATTTGCGTACCATGGATCACAAATCTATAAAGTTGATTTTCTTTGGACCAAAATTAGGGTTTAACAATAAAATCAGATTATAATAAGATTAAAATACTTTTTTAGATTATTTATTCAGAAATAAAAATTAATTAAAATGGAGGAACCTATTCACTCACTTTTGTAACCTAACTTGTTTAATTTATGAGACGGGTAGATCGGACGACGCCTTGAGTTATGACTTCATCCTTTTTCAGAGCAGGCAAGTATACCTTGCCATTGTACTATTATTTAATTCCATATGTTGCATGCATCTTTATTTTCTGTCTTTAGTTCATATATTTTAACTATTATATAAAATGCGTGCGACGGTGTCGTCGCGATATATTTTTATTTATGTATTTGCATTAACCTTGTTTATGAGACTACCCCATTATCATGTAGCATCATTAGGTTCATTGGCCTTGACATAGTTTTTACACGAGTTGTGAGTCTCATATAGATCACGGACTTACGTATTGACTGATCATCGGTATGTGTGGGCCGTGCGTTAGGAATAACTGCTGATAGAAACTTTGTATGCTAGAAGACTTAGTAGTTATTAGAGGTCCAAGGACATAGCCTATTGTAGTACGGTGGTCCAATCCTTGTCCTTGTTTGGTTACAGGATTAGGCTAGGGTACTAAAAATAGGCTATGAACCAAATTGTGTCATGGATGTGACATGATTAGAGCATGGGGTGGGGAGAACAACAAGTACCGTATTTGGGCTCCTTTGCACTTTCCTTTTGTAACCCGAAAGCTCCGCTGGAGATAAGGGCGGTGATGACCCCTATACTACTTGGCGGCCTCTGCCGTTCAAAAGACGACATGCTTTGAGGCCCCTGATTCTCCGAGAGAGTCATGCCAATCCCATTTATGGCCAGATATCCCACTTGTTAGAAAGTTGTTCTCAAACTGCATTCACATAGATGGTTATGCGACCCATTGGATATTTATTTCAGTACTTTATTGGCATGTGTTTTATGTATCTTGTTACGTTTCTCTAAGGACCTGGCCCCTTCCAGGTGTATCTGTTCATGAGTATTCGCAGTAGCGCAGATTCGGATGGTTACATAATTTCGAAGATGTCTTCTCTTCGAGCCCGTGATTGTGAGCTGGTATTCTTATATTGTATTTGCTCTTATATTCGAGTTGGTAGTAGATTTGTTTCCATCCAACTAGTATCTTTAGATACTTTATATTGAGATCTAGATTCATAGATATTGGTTATTTATTTATATTTAATTTTCGTGGATGAGATTTAGATTATACCCTGTGACTTGTGATAGATTTATACCACTTGTGGATTTGATATTCATATTACAGCGTACGTATGGGTTTGGTTTCCATATATTGGAGTTGCCATATTCATGTGGTTGACATGCTTACGTGTCCTAGTCTTACGTATTTTGGGACTGGGGTGTGACATAATTTTAGTGGTGCCCATGCGGGTCGAGAGCATATTATCTCGGTTACGTTACTGTACCGAGCAAGCCTGCAAATAGGATTAGAGTATAGGATCTCATCTACAATTGACTATGACTCGTATTTCTTCTAATATATTTTATTTGAATAATTGTATCCTGTTTGATTCATGTGCTTCCCTAATAGTTCCTTGAGTATAGCCTCCTCCTAGAATATAGAAGTCCCAGTTGTTAAATAATAAGAAGGATAACTTTCCTATTAAGAGTACAACTAGAGTGTTGATACACCACTAAGTTTAGAATATCTAGTGAACCGTAGAATTCCTTATCTATAGATTGGTTTACCATTACCCCTTGATATATTATAAGGACTTGAGAGTAGTATAGACACTACTAGAGTTAGTTAGAAGTTTTACCATAATGTTTGACCCTAGTATTGAGGAACCAATAGAAAATCAAAATTGAATATTAGGACTGAACCTAACCTTCATAGTTAGATAGTATTGGAGAACTACAAGCTTAGATCATTGTCTTATTTTTAGTAGACAGCACCTTAGGAAGCCTAGAGGAATGTAATTAACACTTTTCCTTGATTATACCTCTAATATAACAACTAGCATACCACTCCCCCTTAGAAAACCATGATGCTATCTAGAGCCCTCTATTTTAATTTTATATGTTGTTCCTCTGCGATCTTAACGTTTGCAAATTACGCGACGACTAAATTTTGTTCTTCTACTCTTCATCTTTTAACTCGTGCCATCTGACACTTTTGATTATAGTCCAGGTGATTTATTCTGTGTTAAGGATATATAGTTGCTGGGATTATAGTTGTTAATGTTAAAATTTGAAATTGTGTGCTTGGTAGTTAGAATTGGATAGTTTTAAGTTATTCAGTAGATTGCGACCTGATAATTACCCTTTAGTTTTCAAATCGTGTAAAATGTACCCCCACCTCGATACGAGTTATATCCACTTTTCCCTTGAGGCTAGTAACATTTCCATTCTTGCTATTGACACTTGTTCCATAAGCACTATGACTAAGACTTAAGACGACCATGACCTATGTAATGTAAGAGGATACCTTAATAAGTACCAAGACCCCTTCTCGTAGACCTTAACAGGAGTTTCTACGGTATCCTTAAGACAATTACCGTATTAGTTCATTGTTATAAGTTGGGTAGCATATATCACAACCTAGTATCCCATAGTCTTTTGACCTATTATTGAAGTATAACTGAACGACATTAACTTTATGCTAGCTTAAGACGACAGTGTTTATTCAGACTATAGAACTTAGAGGCTATACCCCTACTTTGTCGACTATCGACTGGGACAAGGAATTAGTATGATAATTGTAAAGATTGTAGAATCTTATTTCTTTTATGAACTTGAATTGTTATGTACCTTCTTTCATCATAATCCAGCATATTTATATTTGTTGTACTACCTTGACTTATGCTGCTATTATAGCCTAGTTTTTGCAAGCTTATTTTTTATCGAGCTTGTTCATGACATATGTATTATTGGGGAGGCCCACACTAATACATTTCAGGATCTGTGTATTAAGGCATAGCTAACCTTAGTGCGCTTGGTTCGCCCTTCACATAACTACTTTTCGTGGATTGAGATATATAGTGATTAGTAGACGAATGTACTTGCCTCTAGACATGTCTGAGCATATCGTATCGGTTATATAACGGTACTAATACGAGCATGCGAACAAAGAATTACCAAAATAGGATTTCAATCCACAACTGCCCTGACAATTCCTATTTGAATTCTTTAAACGCCTTGATCCCTATACTTCTATTTCTATTACCCTTCCCTTGAACTCTTCATCATTGTTTTCCGTCTTCCCTTATTTCGAAAAGACGAAACCTCGTGCTTGGTATAAGTTTGATATACAGATAGTACTAGAGGTACCTATAGACCAATCGCATTATTTGATGACTGTCTTTTATAATTGATTAAGGGCCTATCATATAGGATATAATCGGTGTTAAAGTTTTGAGGATTGAATGACATAAGTAAATAAATTAAGGAATATTTTCTTAAAGTGTATAGCCTTATATGATAGATGGGTAAATTCTAAGTTGGGTAGAAGTCGTATTGTTAATTTGAGATTAAATTCTTTCAGATTGTGATCAAGTAGGATTAGATGGAGACATTAAGTCATTTTTTTAAATATAGAGAATTTTAGAAGAAGGAGTTAGATGATGAGTACTTAATGAATTTTGAAACCTTGATGCGTCGGACCAAATATTTATACTTTAAGTACATGATTTAAATTTTGAATATTGAAGGTAAATCATCAATTTAAATTTTGAGGATAAATATAGAATTTCAGACTTGAACATTGGTGGATTGAAATTAGTTTTTTTTACAATTTGATGATTTGAACTAAGAGTTAAATTTGATTTCTGAATTACGTATTTGAAATATTGAGGATGTGAATTGAATTTAAAAATTTGAAGAGTACAAAAATTATAAGTGAAAATAGGAATAATATTGGACTAGAATTATTTTCTAGGAGAGATTATGATAGTTGGAGATCGTGAGGTAAAATTTATATGCATATTTAAATCTTGAAGATGTTATATAGATTTAATTTAAATTTGGATGTAGATGATTTAAAAATCGAGAATAGATTACGATTGGTTGAATTTTGATTTAAATAATGGTTAATTTAATTTTGAAAGTGATTGCGATGGATTTGAATAGATTTTAAATTTTTGGAAGAAATTGTGATTGATTTGCCTTATGTACGAATATGAATGATTTATCAAACCATGCCTTATTTTTAATTTCGATGACGAAATTCTTTTACGTTGGGTAGATTGTAAACCCCCTCACCCAAAATAGGTATTTGTGTGTATTTTATATTATTATATTTATTATAGATGTTGAATTTCTTTAGAGTATTCTCTTATTTAATTTGAAAATAAATTTCTTGATATATTTACTTATATAAATATTTATTTAGAATTATTTTAGGTTATTTTAGATTTTGGAGATTTTCTAGAATTTTTTATAATTAAAACTTAGGAAACATAAATTTTTAGGACTTTCATGATTTACTATGAGACCGTACTTGAATATTGTTACTACCAAACATTTATTTTAGAGTTAAAATATTTAAATATATTTTTATGTAATTTATTTAGAATTTTAAGTAATTATTGGATTTTTGGAATTATTGAGGATTTATTTGGAATATAAAGTCTTAATATTAGATAGATGCTAATTTAGTGTTAATAGATATTAATAAGATTATATATAAATTATTTGTATTATATTTAATTCTATTTAAGATTATAAATTATTGACATGAACTCAAACTCTATTTTAAATTAATTCAAATACTGAGCCTACTAGGAAAACAACTTCATACATATCCTATCCTTATTTAAACTGATCATAATCATATCCAAATTAGCCAATCCTAATCTTATTCAATTATACAATCTTCACCATTATAAATACCTATTAGACTTATGGAATAAACTCATCTTTAATATTTTTTATCCCCAAACTCCTCTCTTTTTCGTCCAAAAATAGTCAAAATTCGTCATAAATTCAGCCTCATTTTCTAGTAGTTATGACGACTTAAAAAGACGATATCTTCTGGCTCCGGACTCCAAACGCGCTCTAGTTTTTTTTTGTTAGAATCATATGAAGGTTAGTTTTCTGAATATATAAATTATTTAAGTAATTTTAGAACCTATTTTTCCAGAATATTCCTAAAGTGCCAGTTGTCCAAAATCAGACGCATTTTCGTATTTTTGAGATTTTGGGAGATCCTGAACTCAGAATTTCGAACCGTTTGAAGTTTCGAAAAGCTGACATGATGAAATTCCATAAAAGTATTTTTCTAGAATTTAAGATAAAATTTTATTCTACTTTAAAATTCGTGCAACGTAGACGTAAATAGGAAACCACCGAAAACTGTCATCTGTGCGCCCTTGTGGCCATAACTCTTTACCGACTTATGATTTTATGAAACTGTCAATTCCAGCATTCATGTAGCATTGAAATCTATAGGATTCCACACACAAATCTAGGATTTGAGTTGGTTGACTTTTTGGTCAATAGATTGCCTCGATTTGTGTACCATGGATCACACATCTGTAAAGTTGACTTTCTTTGGACCAAAATTAGGGTTTAACAATAAAATCAGATTATAATAAGATTAAAATACTTTTTTAGGTTATTTATTCAGAATTAAAATTAATTAAAATGGAGGAACCTATTCACCCACTTTTGTAACCTAACTTGTTTAATTTATGTGACGGGTAGATCGGACGACGCCTTGAGTTGTGACTTCATCCTTTTTCAGAGCAGGCAAGTATACCTTGCTATTGTACTATTATTTATATTCCATATGTTGTATGCATCTTTATTTTCTGTCTTTAGTTCATATATTCTAACTGTTATATAAAATGTGCGCGACGGTGTCGTCGCGATATATTTTTATTTATGTATTTACATTAACCTTGTTTATGAGACTACCCCATTATCATGTAGCATCATTAGGTTCATTGGCCTTGACACAGTTTTTACACGAGTTGTGAGTCTCATATAGATCACGGACTTACGTATTGACTGATCATCGGTACGTGTGGGCCGTGCGTTAGGGATAACTGCTGATAGAAACTTTGTATGCTAGAAAACTTAGCAGTTATTAGAGGTCCAGGGATATAGCCTATTATAGTACGGTGGTCCAATCCTTGTCCTTGTTTGGTTGCAGGATTGGGCTAGGGTACTAAGAATAGGCTATAAACCAAATTATGTCATGAATGTGACATGATTAGAGCATGGGGTGGGGAGAACAACAAGTACCGCATTTGGGCTCTTTTGTACTTTTCTTTTGTAACCCGCAAGCTCCGCTGGAGATACGGGCGGTAATGACCCCTATACTACTTGGCGGCCTCTGCCGTTCAAAAGACGACATGCTTTGAGGCCCCTGATTCTCCGAGAGAGTCATGCCAATCCCATTTATGGCCAGATAGCCCACTTGTTAGAAAGTTGTTCTCAAACTGCATTCACATAGATGGTTAGGCGACCCATTGGATATTTATTTTAGTACTTTATTGGCATATGTTTTATGTATCTTGTTACGTCCCTCTGAGGACCTGGCCCCTTCCAAGTGTATCTGTTCATGAGTATTCGCAGGAGCGCAGATTCGGATGGTTACATAATTTCGAGGATGTCTTCTCTTCAAGCCCGTGATTGTGAGCTGGTATTCTTATATTGTATTTGCTCTTATATTCGAGTTGGTAGTAGATTTGTTTCCATCCAACTAGTATCTTTAGATATTTTATATTGAGATCTAGATTCATAGATATTGGTTATTTATTTATATTTGATTTTCATGGATGAGATTTAGGTTATACCCTGTGACTTATGATAGATTTATACCACTTGTGGATTTGATATTCATATTACAGCGTACGTATGGGTTTGGTTTCCATATATTGGAGTTGCCATATCCATGCGGCTGGCATGCTTACGTGTCCTAGTCCTACATATTTTGGGACTGGGGCATGACAGAAAGTGAGCTGACTTGGTGAGTCGATCAATAATGACCCAGACGACATCATTCCCCCGTTGCATCTTAGGCAAACCAACAATAAAATCCATTGTTATATGTTCCCATTTCTACTTCGGTATAGCGAGGTTCTGCATCTCTCCACCCGGCTTATGGTACTCGACCTTTACCCTCTGACAAGCCATACAATGCGACACGAACAGCGCCATATCTCGTTTCAAGCCGTGCCACCAAAATGTCGTATGGAGATCTCGATACATCTTTATGCTACCCAGATGAGGAGTATTACTAACATAATAAGCTTTCGTGAGTATCTCTTTTCTGAGGGCCGCATCATTTGGAACGCATAATATTTCCTTCACTCGGATCATCCCGTCCGTGCCTACCGCAAAGTCGATTGCCTTTCCTGTTGAGATAAGACCTTGCATATTTTGTAGGAACAGGTCATCCTTCTGAGCGGACTTGACCTTTTCTAACAAGCCAGGTTCAAGGCACAGTTGAGCCACTTACACCCCCCTTTTTGTATCTGATTAGTAGTGTAATGCCCAAAGATTCAAGATCTCGATGTAGCTTATCATCAATAGCTAAACTCCCAACGAATACTTGACTCAGTGCATCCGCTATAATATTTTCCTTACCAGGCGTGTATCTGATCATCAGGTCAAAGTCACTAAGGAGCTCAAGCCAGCGCCGTTGACGAAGATTTAAATCCTTTTGTGTGTAGAGATATTTTTGGCTCTTATGATCCCTATAAATCTCACACGGTACACCATAATGGTAGTGGCACCACAGCTTCAGCGCAAACACCACCGCAACAAATTTTAAATCATGGGTTGGATAATTCTTCTCATGAGGCTTTAGCTGCCTCGACGCGAAGACTATTACTTTGTCCTATTGCATAAGGACGCATCCCAATCCCTTACCTGAGGCGTCACTGTAAATCTTGAAGTCATCAGGTCCGTCTGGAAGGGTAAGAATTAGTGCTGAGATGAGGCGCTGCTTTAACTCCATAAACGAAGCTTCACAGTCATCCTTCCATGTGAACGTTACTCCTTTTCGAGTGAGCTGAGTCAGAGGTGATGCAATTCTAGCAAAATCTTTAATAAATCTCTGGTAGTAGCCCGCTACACCAAAAAAACTCTGTATATCGCTAGTTGACTCTGGCCGTTTCTACTTCACTATGGCTTCTATTTTCTTCGGGTCTACTGAGATGCCCGTTGCAAAAATAATATGCCCGAGAAAGGCTATGCTGTCCAACTAGAACTCTCATTTATTAAGTTTGGCATACAACTTGTTGTCTCGAAGGGTTTGAAGCTGTCACCCCCACTTTTTGGATTAGGGGTATTTTTGTCTTTTCGTAATTAATGAGTAAATGATTGCATGATAATTGATTATTCTAAATTTTTGGTGATTTTAATTTGTTGCACCTCACCGTCGTTTTGAATTTTTAACCCCCATGTGCATTCACTTTTATTAAATTGATTCATAAGTCGAACTTGTACAACCTTTCATTGTTTAGACACCTTGGTGCAAGAGTACATTGTGGTATCCTTTCCGTTGAACGATACGTATATAAACCCAAATTCTTCTTTAGGTAAATTCCATAAATTCTTGGGAGTGTGTAATACGACATCAAAATTCCTGAACCATGGCCTCAGACCATCGAACCAATGCATCTTAGCAATTTCTTTATTAAAATTTCAACCATTGTAATACTCATGAGAAGCCTAATTCCAGGAAGGCCTTGACCAGACCTAATTCTAGGTCAACCCAAAGTCTACTATGATCATATATATACATAAGTATAGCTTCCTTATTCTTTTTAACCAAAACCTAATACACCCCAGCCGACTATCTCAACCCCCCCCGACCTTGTCGTTCCTCATCGGATACCCCCGAGCGCCGGACACCCGCTGCCCCGAGCGCCGGACACCCACTGCCCCGAGCGCCGGACACCCGCTGCCCCCGAGCGCCGAGCGCCGAGCGCTGAACGCCGAGCGCCGAGCGCTGAACGTCGAACCCCGAGCCCCGAGCGCTGAACGCCGAGCCCCGAGCCCCGAGCGCTGCACGCTGCCGATCGAGAAGTTCCCGCGGAGACCGACGCTGCCGACCGAGAAGTTCTACGGAGACCGACGCTGCCGACCGGAGTTCGACGACCGACCCTGCACATCGACCAGCCTTCCCTGTTCGTGACCATCGCCTCGTAATCATCATTGTGCCGAGCGCAGGTTAGCTCCTGTCCACGTTCCCATCATTTCCTGCGATGATTGTCACGACCAGCACCCGGTTTAGGGGCACGAGTGCGTGGGTACGTCCAGCCTACGCCGCAGCATCGACGGTAGAACGCTGTCAAGGTCTTATTACGATCTAGCTAATGTCACACAAACATCCAATCTCCATAAGGAGGCACGGATGACACAAATAAACGAGCACATACTCAATCACAGGATTACAGCACGATAAGATAACGAACAGAAATTAAATACAACACAAGTCCAGAAGATAATCTAACTTAACAATATCCAAGTCTTAATAAAAATGCCGGAGACAAATCCGGTACCAACAGTCTGCTAAAAGAACTAATCAGGAAACCAGAAGAATTAGTGATTCCGGCTAGACCTCCCGGACTCACAACTACTACCAAGTCTGCAGCTACTCATTATATGGTCCATAAAGTGTCGGACAGCGGTCCTCTAAGGCATAGTCTGGAAAAATGTTTCCAGTCAGGAAGGAGCAAAGCACAATCTCAAATAACAGTTCCATTTAATTGATAAGGACTATAAAGCAATAAACATGTCATGCTAGCTACTGAGAAGACAGTGAAATAAATGCAATAGCCATTAAAGAGAGACAGGCAATGTAAAGAGACAGGCAAATAGGCAATATGATACATTCAGTGCATGTATGAAAATGAAAAGAACAGGGAACAGTATTATATACGGGTGATGTAGTATATGATTTAAATAGGGAACTGTAATCTATTCTAAGTGTTTGAAATAGCAGTTTCAAAATGTGATCGGCTTGGGAACATGTACGATAGCTACAGGGCCTGGCTAATCATGGGTGAAGAGCATGATTAACACTTATATTGTTCTATACTACAATAAGAGGTTATGATCACATTTCTTACTAACTACTTCCCCGCCCCCAACTAGTACTGTGGATCCAACCATGACACGTCACGATACACGAGCAAGTCCAGTCTATCATGTACGATGTCTAATATACATGTCGTGTACAATGTCAATACGATAATCAATGTAACATCTCATGACTGCAGATCCAAGCTATACTAGTCCGTGTAGCACAGTGTCAAAGATTCAGTTGTAACATTTCAGGATTATTGAATTTATAGAAATTATCAAGAAATTGGAAATTATCAGAGAATGTACTTGTCTTGGGTCCTTAGCTGGTAATTATTGATGTCCTGTTCCAGAGTATCCCCTGGGTGAACCAACAGTCCTATAAACAAATCACAATTATAACACTTGTATCAGGTGCTATCCTAACACACAGTCTATAAACACTGGCCTCAGGGTCATGCCAGATAGGGCACTAGTCACTAGGGTCATCTAGTATATTCACCAATTAAACATATTATTAATAATTAAACAAAATACATATAGATTGTTATTCCAAAGTATACAAAATAGGTATAACTGTATGTACATAAGTGGAAATATATTTTATTTATGTTTAAGAAAAATGTACATAACTCCCATTATAAGAATATATATTTTATACATATACATATAAACTAATATACATACATGTACCAAAAATATATATAAACTTATACTATATATATATATATACATATATACCAAAATAATTATACATATACTACGTATATATATACATCAAGATACATATTAACATTTTACTATTTAATACGTATACACAAAAACATACATTGAATACATATATATAAAAGTTTGAGAAATACACGATATACATATATATAAGTATATATATACATATACACTTATATATATAAATCATATATATATACACTAATAAAAATATGCTATATACATACATATACATATGCATTAATTAAATACATACTTATACTTAATTATACAATTCATTTAAATACATATTGAACTCATACAATTAAATAAAAATAATTAATATACATTACCAAAGTATTTATATACTATACATATATGCGTATTAAACATTAATTAATTAAATACTATACGTATATATATATATATATATATATTAATATATACTCATACAAAATACGTATATGTCTACACATTATGTACCTATACATATTCATGTATTTAAAACATTAATTAGATAACTATTATACATATACATATAGTATATATTCTCATACGTATATACGTCTGCATATATACATATATATACATATATATATATATATATATATATATATATATATATATATATATATAAAGAAGGAAGGGAAGAAGGAGAAAAACTCACTGTGGCTTGGGGTTGCTGGCCGCCGGAGGGGCAGAGGGCTGCCGGACTGATGGGGTGGTGGTGGTTGATAGGTGGTTGAAGGTGGTCGGAGTGGTGATGATAGATGGGCCGCGTCGGAGTGCAGCCGGGGAAAGCCGCTGGGTTGAACCGCCGGAGTAGGGGTGCTCCGCCGGAGTTGGACGGGAAGGGAAGGCAGAGGAGCAGCCGGAGTTGGAAGGAGCTTCGGGTCAGGAGGTCGAGGGGAGGAGCAGGCCAGCGGGTTGGCCGCCGGTGAGAATGGATGGAAGGATGATGGGAGGAGGAGATGGAGGTGATGTTCAGTGGAGCGCCAGCGCCGGAGGTGGGGTCTGGAGGAGTCGGCCGCCGGAGGCTGATCAGCTCGGTCGGGCAGTCGCCGCGGGGAGCCGTCGGGTGAACAGTAGGCTCGGGGGGGGATGAACAGTAATGGTTTCCCCCCTCTTTCTATTATTTGAATTCAAATGAATAAGAAATCAAAGAAGAAGGAGAAGGAAGGAGGAGAAAAAGAAGAAGAAGAAGAAGAAAAGAAGAAGAGAAGGAAGAAGGAGAAGAAGAATTACATACGTAGGAGAGAGGGAGGAGGCTTGAGGAGGGTGGTGTTTCCTAGGTTTTCTAGGGATTAGGGTTTGATGTAGATAGGACATTAAATAGGATGAGGGTGTGGGTAAATCAAAGGTGAGGATGCTCCCAATTAAATGGGTGGTCCAGATTAAACATGAAGGAAATTTCATGTGGGGGAAAAATGTAATTTGGTCCACAAATAATTAACCTTTCCATTTGGTCTTGGACAATGGGGTGATGACACCTACAATTGAATAATTGTAACTTAGCCCCTTAAATTTGGGAAATTGCACAAACACATAAAATGATGAAAATTTGGCTGGCGATTCGGGGTCCGGTATTTTGTAGGGTCAGGGGGCACTGTATGATCGGTGTGGCTCAATTAGCAGGGCACTGGAATTAAATTAGGATTTTCAGAATTGCTTTAAATAGTATCCTCAATTTAATTAGAAATAAAATGCAAGTTGTGTTCAAAAATTAATAAGGAGTACATGGGGCCAAAATCAGGTCAGGTCATCAATACCAATAGTGAAGAAGACTCAGAACAGAATATTACCCTAATTTGGGTCGCACGAAAAATAGGTCAAGATTGTCTCCAATTTAAATTGGAACGCACAACGATACAAAATAGGGATTTATTAAATAACGTCCGCGATGATTTTTGTGCGGCCAGAATTAATGCACAGGGAGCAAAATTATGAGTTGCAAAAATAGCAAAATGGACGGCGGGCATGTCTAGGGCAAGATTGTGAATTTTGTTGGAAGATAAAAGTCAGGATACTGCTCCAAATATCGAAGCAAAGGCAATGTGCAAAAATATTAAATAAAATACGGTAATTAATTACAAACTCCAAGAATTAAATTTTAAATAAATAATTAAATACAAGAATTCCATAATTTGGACAGGTGGTCATCTACTGGGCTTCTAGGTCAAGTCTACTAGCTCAAAACAATATATAATTATATTTAAATTACACATCACACATAATTATTTAAATTAAATATACTATCATGCAATTATTTAATTGTAACTACCATAATATTAAATATTGTAAAAATTTGAAAATACCCCTGTCTTCGAAATGTGGTAGTGACAAGTCTACCCACCTTAAAAGAATTTCGTCTTCGAAATTTAAAATTCTCAAAGTAGCATTTACTCATACACATTATTATTTTTCCTCAAGGTTTAAATTCATCATCCATGAAATTAGGTTATAATCTATAATGTCCTTTCACGATTTTTCAAAAATTATAAAATTATTGCATCCCTGAAAAATCCTCGAAATAACATCAAAGTCTATTTTTATCAAAAATTTCCTAAAAGTTTTTAGTTAACGATTCAATACTCGAAATTTAATATCCACTCCTCTAATTTGATTTTAATCAATGCACAATTATAAAATGTAATCTCGTCTCACAAGTTTGAATTTAAACATTTATCCATCAAAAATTTTATTCTCGATTTTCTCTTCCTCAAAATACTCAACAATGCGATACTTAAGGATTTTCTAATTGCAACATCCAATATAAAATTCTAAAATTCATAACTTGCAAATTAATAATATATTGATAAATCTCCCAATTTCCAAATTTAATAACCAATTTAAACATGTCATAATCTTCCTGGGATTAATAAACCACCAATTTTGCAATGTTAATTTCTTAACCCTCTATTTAAATCAATGGTTATCCTCGAATTTTTAATCGTCTTGTCTCTCTTGTCAAGTCATAACTCCTTCATGAATCTTCGTCACGGTTAATCCCCAATAATCATGGTCTAAGAAAGATCTTCCTACAATCATACAACATGCAACCTAAGGGGATATGTACGGTCATGGTGTATTTTGTCATGGTATTGCAGTCTCTGTATCAGGGGTACTACTAACTATATTATAACAGGAAAATCATGCATACAAGCTACGATACTAAGGTATCAGTCAATCAATCCAATAGGTAGGAGCAGAAGGAAGGAAAGAATAAAACCTGCAACACATTACCTGCAGTATCGGTCTCCTCGACCGTCATCGCAAATGCCCCGCCCTGCTGGGGTGGTTCCCTTTGCGGGTGCTGAGCAATATACGGTTCCACAGGTAGCCTAACTGGATCTCTATAACCTGAAATTGCACGCTGGCCGGGAAGGTAAGGGGCTAGAAGACAATCCCTTACTCGATGTCCCGCAGCGCCGTAGTGCAAACAAAGCCCTAGCCTCATTCTACAGCTCTCCCAAAGGTGACCTGGCTTCTTACAAAAATGACAAGTCTGTCGTGTCTCTCTCGGAGGCTGTTGCTGATTCTGTTGAACACGGACTGGTGCCTGGTACTGTTGTTGATACTGATACGCCCATGGGTGTTGCTGGATAGGAACTGATGCTAGGTACTGCAGTGGATGCTGAAATGTCCATGGTTGTTGCTGAATATGAAATGGTACTTGGTACTGCTGTTGATGCTGAATACGGGGATGCTTGGCTGGTTCTGTGTTACCACTCGTATCTCCAAAAGTATTGTGACTCCTCTTAGGCCTGAGATCCAGATCCTCTTCTGCAATCTGAGCATCCATCAAGATAGCCTCATAGGTAGCAGTACGACGACCAGAAGTGCGCGACCTAATCTCTCTTGTCAGTCTCTTTCTGAATTTCCGGGCTCGATCTCCTGGGTCCCGAATCATAGATGATGCAAAATGGCTCAATCTACAGAATTCTGCAGCGTACTCGTCGACCGACATGTTTTCTTGAACTAAGTCATGAAACTGACTTTCCAAGGTTCCCAATGCCACGTCGGGAAAGAACTTTTCCTTGAAGAGTTCCTTGAAGGTCTCCCAAGTAAGTCCTTGTGTAGTAATTCTCGGTTCCGTGCGATACCACGTGAGTGCGATATCGAACATCTGACTGCCAGCGGCTTCTATCTGCAAGTTCTCCGGAATCTGGGTCAATCGCAGGCTTCTCTCTATATCCTCTAGCCAGTCATCAGCGTAGAGTATCCCTTCGGTACCTTTAAACTCTCGAGGCATCATCCTCTTGAAATCCACTATAGTGCCTGATCTCTGCTGTTGCTGGCCAGGAAACTGCTGGTACTGTGCTACTCTCTCCAAAGCTTGGAGAGTCACTTGATGAGCATTCTCCATGTTTTCTCTCATCAGCTCGGTTTGTGCCTGGTGCGCTTCTGCTTGCACCCTCTGAGCCTCAGCTTGAACTCGCTGAGCATCTGCCGTCACTCTCTGGGCATCTACCATGCCTTGGATCAAGGTAAACATCTGCGTTCCGTCAATGGGCAAACCTCCAGGAATCGGAGTCGGTGGAGGAGGAAGGTTGTCCGTCACATCTGCGGCAATCCTCTGAACAGGTGGAGGAGGAGGATCACCTATGTGTATCGGAGATGTAGGAGGTACTACGGCTGTCTGTCCATCAGGTGGAGAGGTGGCAGACCCCTCTAAAGCTGATGTTCCCGTTCTCATAGACCGTGTCTGCGGCGACATCCTGAAGACAGATCCCAAAGAATCAATTAAGGTAAAATGCGATATCATCAAGGAAGGACAGTACAGTTCTAAAGAAGCAACATTCAAGATAAAAGATTGGAAATAAATCCTAGTTGTGATTGCACAGGTCAAAGATACATCCATGGTCTGATACCTCTATCCCCTTAGGTACCACAGTTCTACCACAAGCACACTCACTGCTAGCTTCCTTACCTACTGCAATCGCTGATACTAGTTATCCTTATCACTCAAGTGCATATCAAATGCAACACACTATACTAAGTACTGCTCTCTCCAATATAATCTTAGACGAACACCTAAGCCAGTTTGCAGTGAAATCTCAATCATGCTCAAGCCAACATATCCTTACATATGCACCTTATCTATTATATACTAATATATCTCTCTTACTATAAGATTTTATCCTCCAAACAAAGTCCTCGAAACTAGCTCCTCGAAAAATTTACAGTAAAAATACATACACTTTCCTCAAGGTTAATTATCTAAATACTGAAATAAAAATTTAATCACTCAAAAATCCTTACAGCTTGTTTAGGTTCATCAAATTGAATC
The DNA here is from genome assembly GCA_036927795.1 of Iris macrosiphon. Classification (NCBI taxonomy): domain Eukaryota; kingdom Viridiplantae; phylum Streptophyta; class Magnoliopsida; order Asparagales; family Iridaceae; genus Iris; species Iris macrosiphon. Next base: position 2,286,915 of record JAYESA010000003.1, read on the forward strand.
TGAATTCCTCAAAAAGTTTTAATGACAATATCTCACTTCTCAAAATTCAAAAATTAAAAATTCACTTTCAATCCTCAATTTAAAATTTAAATCCGTATCTTGTAGTCCAATAGCCCTAGTGTTACCTTTCTTACTATCCTCATCGACGTGTGTCATCAAATAATACCATAAATTAGTCTATAAACTCATCTTGATTGAAATCAAACCCTACAATGAGACCAAAATCCTAATTTAATACCTGATCAACAATAATCAAATTCAATATCAACAAGTGAGAATGGACGGAACAAGGGAATGATTTTAAATTGGAAATTTTAACAAGATTCTCAGGGGTCATCCCAGGAATCTCTCAAGAAATTGTGATTGAGTATTCGCTCTCGTCCTAGTATCCTATGTCCTAGATCCTATCGCAGGCACGCAGTAGTACAACTAAGTTGTCGCACTACCACGACATCGCTCAAATTGCAAAGTCTGACCTGCATGGGCCACCACTAAAAATGTGTCACGACCCGCACCCGGTTTAGGGGTACGAGTGCGTGGGTACGTCCAGCCTACGCCGCAGCATCGGCGGTAGAACGCTGTCAAGGTCTTGTTACTATCTAGCTAATGTCACACAAACATCCAATCTCCATAAGGAGGCACGGATGACACAAATAAACGAGCACATACTCAATCACAGGATTACAGCACGATAAGATAACGAACAAAAATTAAATACAACACAAGTCCAGAAGATAATCTAACTCAACAATATCCAAGTCTTAATAAAAATGCCGGAGACAAATCCGGTACCAACAGTCTGCTAAAAGAACTAATCAGAAAACCAGAAGAATTAGTGATTCCGGCTAGACCACCCGGACTCACAACTACTACCAAGTCTGCAGCTACTCATCATATGGTCCATAAAGTGTCGGACAGCGGTCCTCTAAGGCATAGTCTGGAAAAATGTTTCCAGTCAGAAAGGAGCAAAGCACAATCTCAAATAACAGTTCCATTTAATTGATAAGGACTATAAAGCAATAATAATGTCATGCTAGCTACTGAGAAGACAGTGAAATAAATGCAATGGCAATTAAAGAGAGACAGGCAATGTAAAGAGACAGGCAAATAGGCAATATGATACATTCAGTGCATGTATGAAAATAAAAAGAACAGGGAACAGTATCATATACGGGTGATGTAGTATATGATTTAAATAGGAAACTGTAATCTATTCTAAGTGTTTGAAATAGTAGTTTCAAAATGTGATCGGCTTGGGAACATGTACGATAGCTACAGGACCTGGCTAATCATGGGTGAAGAGCATGATTAACACTTACATTGTTCTATACTACAATAAGAGGTTATGATCATATTTCTTACTAACTACTTCCCCGCCCCCAACTAGTACTGTGGATCCAACCATGACACATCACGATACACGAGCAAGTCCAGTCTATCATGTACGATGTCTAATATACATGTCGTGTACAATGTCAATACGATAATCAATGTAACATCTCATGACTGCAGATCCAAGTTATACTAGTCCGTGTAGCACAGTGTCAAAGATTCAGTTGTAACATTTCAGGATTATTGAATTTATAGAAATTATCAAGAAATTGGAAATTATCAGAGAATGTACTTGCCTTGGGTCCTTAGCTGGTAATTATTGATGTCCTGTTCCAGAGTATCCCCTGGGTGAACCAACAGTCCTATAAACAAATCACAATTATAACACTTGTATCAGGTGCTATCCTAACACACAGTCTATAAACACTGGCCTCAGGGTCATGCCAGACAGGGCACTAGTCACTAGGGTCATCTAGTATATTCACCAATTAAACATATTGTTAATAATTAAACAAAATACATATAGATTGTTATTCCAAAGTATACAAAATAGGTATAACTGTATGTACATAAGTGGAAATATATTTTATTTATGTTTAAGAAAAATGTACATAACTCCCATTATAAGAATATATATTTTATACATATACATATAAATTAATATACATACATGTACCAAAAATATATATAAACTTATACTATATATATATATATACATATATACCAAAATAATTATACATATACTACGTATATATATACATCAAAATACATATTAACATTTTACTATTTAATACGTATACACAAAAACATACATTGAATACATATATATAAAAGTTTGAGAAATACACGATATACATATATATAAGTATATATATACATATACACTTATATATATAAATCATATATATATACACTAATAAAATTATGCTATATACATACATATACATATGCATTAATTAAATACATACTTATACTTAATTATACAATTCATTTAAATACATATTGAACTCATACAATTAAATAAAAATAATTAATATACATTACCAAAGTATTTATATACTATACATATATGCGTATTAAACATTAATTAATTAAATGCTATACGTATATACATATATATATATATTAATATATACTCATACAAAATACGTATATGTCTACACATTATGTACCTATACATATTCATGTATTTAAAACATTAATTAGATAACTATTATACATATACATATAGTATATATTCTCATACGTATATACGTGTGCATATATACATATATATACATATATATATATATATATATATATATATATATATATATATATATATATATATATATATAAAGAAGGAAGGGAAGAAGGAGAAAAACTCACTGTGGCTTGGGGTTGCTGGCCGCCGGAGGGGCAGAGGGCCGCCGGACTGATGGGGTGGTGGTGGTTGATAGGTGGTTGAAGGTGGTCGGAGTGGTGATGATAGATGGGCCGCGTCGGAGTGCAGCCGGGGAAAGCCGCTGGGTTGAACCGCCGGAGTAGGGGTGCTCTGCCGGAGTTGGACGGGAAGGGAAGGCAGAGGAGCAGCCGGAGTTGGAAGGAGGTTCGGGTCAGGAGGTCGAGGGGAGGAGCAGGCCAGCGGGTTGGCCGCCGGTGAGAATGGATGGAAGGATGATGGGAGGAGGAGATGGAGGTGATGTTCAGTGGAGCGCCAGCGCCGGAGGTGGGGTCTGGAGGAGTCGGCCGCCGGAGGCTGATCAGCTCGGTCGGGCAGTCGCCGCGGGGAGCCGCCGGGTGAACAGTAGGCTCGGGGGGGGATGAACAGTAATGGTTTCCCCCCTCTTTCTATTATTTGAATTCAAATGAATAAGAAATCAAAGAAGAAGGAGAAGGAAGGAGGAGAAAAAGAAGAAGAAGAAGAAAAAAAGAAGAGAAAGGAAGAAGGAGAAGAAGAATTACATACGTAGGAGAGAGGGAGGAGGCTTGAGGAGGGTGGTGTTTCCTAGGTTGTCTAGGGATTAGGGTTTGATGTAGATAGGACATTAAATAGGATGAGGGTGTGGGTAAATCAAAGGTGAGGATGCTCCCAATTAAATGGGTGGTCCAGATTAAACATGAAAGAAATTTCATGTGGGGGAAAAATGCAATTTGGTCCACAAATAATTAACCTTTCCATTTGGTCTTGGACAATGGGGTGATGACACCTACAATTGAATAATTGTAACTTATCCCCTTAAATTTGGGAAATTGCACAAACACATAAAATGACGAAAATTTGGCGGGCGATTCGGGGTCCGGTGTTTTGTAGGGTCAGGGGGCACTGTATGATCGGTGTGGCTTAATTAGCAGGGCACTGGAATTAAATTAGGATTTTCAGAATTGCTTTAAATAGTATCCTCAATTTAATTAGAAATAAAATGCAAGTTGTGTTCAAAAATTAATTATGAGTACATGGGGCCAAAATCAGGTCAGGTCATCAATACCAATAGTGAAGAAGACTCAGAACAAAATATTATCCTAATTTGGGTCGCATGAAAAATAGGTCAAGATTGTCTCCAATTTAAATTGGAACGCACAACGATACAAAATAGGGATTTATTAAATAACGTCCGCGACGATTTTTGTGCGGCCAGAATTAATGCACAGGGAGCAAAATTATGAGTTGTAAAAATAGCAGAATGGAAGGCGGGCATGTCTAGGGCAAGATTGTGAATTTTGTTAGAAGATAAAAGTCAGGATACTGCTCCAAATATCGAAGCAAAGGCAATGCGCAAAAATATTAAATAAAATACGGTAATTAATTACAAACTCCAAGAATTAAATTCTAAATAAATAATTAAATACAAGAATTCCATAATTTGGACAGGTGGTCATCTACTGGGCTTCTAGGTCAAGTCTACTAGCTCAAAACAATATATAATTATATTTAAATTATACATCACACATAATTATTTAAATTAAATATACTATCATGCAATTATTTAATTGTAACTACCATAAAATTAAATATTGTAAAAATTCGAAAATACCCCTGTCTTAGAAATGTGGTAGTGACAATGATATACAAGTAACTAGGGACGTATGTATATACGTATTTGCATACGTATTGGTATATTGGTGTATATATATAATGTTTCCAACTAATATCTATATACTTGCGTATAAGTAATGTGTAGGTATTCCCTAGTATATCAATACGTGTATTATAATCATAATTAATGTAGGTTAATATATATGCCTACGAACCGTATAATGCTCAATTAGGTTAATACACTTATACATATCTATTATAAATATAATTAATTAGTACGATGAGAGATTAGTTCATATTAAGTCCTATGTATCACATGTCCGAGATGTCTTGATTGTGACCACGGATACCCCGTAGCCACATCTACCTGTGACCATGTAGCATGATAGTAGACTGCCATATGTACACTGACGTACTGGCAAGACTGTACCATTGACTGTCTGTTATGCACAGCAATTACAGACATGACCCCTAGTATAATCCTTGATCATTTATTAGTGTGATGCCTGATGCAGTATTGTGTTTATGATATATCTATAGGACTGTTGGATCACTCAAACGGTACCTTGGAACCCAAACTTTGGTATTGCCAGCTAGGGACCACAGGCGAGTACATTCTCTGACAGTTTCCATTATGTTGATTGTCTCTATAATTCTTGTTGTATAGCGTACATGACTCTGACACTGTTCTTTACACGAGTTGGCATCATTGAGACCTGTCACGAGGAGTCGTGATTGGAATCCATCGTGCTAGCAGGGAAAACGGGGAAGTATTAGTAGCTTATGTGATCATACCCCTTACATGCAGCATTAGCTCACCCACATTTCATGTCGGTGCAGCCTTACCCGTACATGCCTCATATGTTACATTCTAGTTAGCCTGACCTGTTGGGGATGATGGCTAATCCATGTAATGAGTCATATAACCCAAGCCGATCACATGATATACTGATGTTTCACACACTTAGTTGGATGATTCTTGATATGTATCTTGATAGATTGATCTTGTATTTCCACATGTTCTAGTTGTTGTTCTTACATACACTTATATACCACTTCTTTGTACTTGCGTACACTTGTAGTTCAATTCCATGTCAGATGCTATTGATGATGATGTTCCAGTACTTTATTCCAGCATTCTTTATTCCAGTATTTCTTATTTCCAGTTATTTTATATCTGTCTTGTATTTCTTTACACTGTGTTATAGTTTTTGTCAATATATGTGGAACTGCTGTTAGAGGTGTATTTTCGTTCCAATCCTGTTTGGATATTTTTTCCAGAGAACCTTGAGGATTTTTGTACTACGCATTATGGACCAGGTATAGAAGCAGACTATGTACCAGAGATCCTAGAGGAGACTATGCTTCTAGATGAGACTTTGCCTACAGCTATTTAGATAGTATTTATTTATGCTTGAGACTTATGGAGGATATTTCAGTTTATGTTTAGTCCTATGTTAAGTTTAATTAGAGACTTGTGTTGGACAGCTAGACTGTGAGTATCTTTATGTTTGAGACATGGTGTTTAACTATGTCATTTCCTTTTATCTTTTATCGTGCCTTATAGTTGTGGTGATTGAGTTATATTGTGAGATTATGGAGATGTATATTATTGACAGGTGTTTAGTTATCTAGTATTGCTGTGACCTAGACAGCGTTCTACTGCCGATGCTGCGGCGTAGGCTGGACGTACCCACGCTCTCGTGCCCCTATACTGGGTGCGGGTTATGACACATTTTTAGTGGTGGCCATACAGGTCTTGTTTTCGCAAGTTATGCGATATCGTGGTAGTGCGACAACGTAGTTGTATTACTACTAGCCTGTGCTAGGATATAGGAATAGGATCTAGGATGAGAGTATGCTCAATCATACTAGGAAATTCTGAACTTCTTATTGCTATTCTAATGAATTGCTCCCTTAGCACTTTAGTGTCCTTCCTTGATAATATCACATCTATCACCTTAATTGATTCTTTGATCTGTATTCAGGATATCGCCGAATACTAGATCCATGAGAATGGGAGCAGCCAATTCAGAGAGGACTACCACCCCTCAACCTGACGAACAGATACCTGGAAATTCTCCTACATCTCCTGTTCGTGTGGGAGTGTCTGCAATTAACGGGATTCCTCCTCCACCTATACAGAGGATTGCCCCAACTATGACAGACGACCTTCTACCCCCACCGACACCAATTTTCGGAGGAGTGCCCGCTGACGGGGCACAGATGTTCGCATTGATGCAGGGCATGCTAGAGGCCCAGAGAGTAACCGCAGAAGCTCAACGTGTTCAAGCTGAGGCTCAGAGAATGCAAGCAGAAGCACACCAGGCGCAGACCGAACTGATGAGAGAGAGCATGGAGAATGCTAATCAGATGACTCTCCAGGCTGTGGAGAGAGTAACACGACAACCGCAACATCAAGGTCAGCAACAACAGAGGCCCGGTACCATAGTGGACTTTAAGAGGATGATGCCTCGAGAGTTCAAAGGCACAGAAGGAATACTATATGCTGACAAATGGTTAGAAGATATAGATAGCAAGGAATCTTCGCTTATCACAGATTCTAGAGATTCTTCAGATAAAGGCCGCTGGCAGCCAGATGTTTGATATCGCACTGACGTGGTATCGTACAGAGCCGAGACTCGCCGCTGAAGGACTTACTTGGAAGAACTTTAAAGAACTCTTCAAAGAGAAATTCTTTCCTGACGTAGCCTTGGGAGCTTTAGAAAGTCAGTTTCATGACTTAGTCCAAGGAGGCATGTCAGTCGACGAGTATGCTGCAGAGTTTTGCCGATTGAGTCAATTTGCGCCATCGATGATTCGAGACCCAGGAGACAGAGCTCAAAAATTCAGAAAAGGATTGAATAGAGAGATCAAGTCTCGTACTTCGGGATGACGTACTGCTATATTTGAGGGTATTCTGATGGATGCCCAGATTGTCGAAGACGACTTGGACCTTAGGCCCAAGAGAGGACGCGATACGTCTGGAGAAATAGGAGGTAACACAGGACCAACCAAGCGCCCACACTTTCAACAACAACAACAACAACATAGGCCGTACCAGCAGCAACCCCAGTAACAGGCACCAGTTCGAGGACATGCTCAACAACAGCAACCACAGAGGTATAATCAACTCGCTACCCCATGTTCGTATTGTGGAAAGATGGGACATACAAGAGACATCTGCAGAAAAAGGTTGGGCACTTGCTTATCGTGTGGATCAGCAGCACATCAGCTGAGGGACTGCCCAGCTATTCAGACTCGCCAAGGAGGAGGAGCAGCTCAGAGAGGACTAGCCAGAGCACCTATTATACCAGGAGGCTAGCAGAGAGGACCTCCACTTCCATCACAGCAGGAAAGGTTTGCTCAGCAGCAGCAGCAACAGAGAGGAGCACCACAAGGACGAGCTTACGCCATGACCACTGAGGAGGCTGAGCCAGCTGGAGACGTGATTTTAGGTTCAGTTTTACTCGATTCTATTCCAGCACTTGCATTGTTTGATTCTGGCGCTACCCATAGCTTCGTATATGTATCTTATGCCCTTAAACATTATTTAGAAATGGAACCATTAGATAGGACTTGGAAGATCACGATAGGAGGAGGCATTATCCTAGTCCATGATTATTGTAAGAATCGGAGAGTGTCATTAGAAGGCCGAGAGTTGAGCGTGAGTTTACTCGTTATGCCACTTCCGGAATATGATATTATACTCGGAATGGACTGGCTGAGTAAACACCATGCTTCTATAAATTGTCGTGGAGGAATAGTAGTATTTCGACCACCAGAAGAGCCAGAGTTCGAGATTGCCAGAGGAGCAAAGGAGCGGAGCAGAGGCACTTTTTGTGGAGCCAGGGCGGAAGAAGAAGAGTTACCGCATCCACTTATAGTGGAGTTCCTGGATGTATTTCCAGAGGAGTTGCCAGGTTTGCCACCAGACAGAGATGTTGAGTTCTCTATAGACTTGATACCAGGAGCAGAGCCTATTTCATAACATGTCTATAGAGTTAACAACAATGAGTTGGTAGAACTGAAGAAACAAGTTGAGGAGCTGCAAGACAAAGGTTTTATTAGATCCAGTTCATCGCCATGGGGAGCACCGGTATTATTTGTACCAAAGAAGGATGGCACGGTACGTATGTGTATCGATTATAGAACTTTGAATAACCTCACTATCAAAAACAAATACCCGTTGCCGAGGATAGATGATCTTTTTGATCAATTAAATAGAGCAAAGGTGTTTTCAAAAATAGACTTGAGGTCAGGCTATCACCAGGTGAAAGTGAAGAAAGAAGACATACCGAAGACCGCCTTTCGAACCAGATATGGCCAGTTTGAATTTACAGTAATGCAGTTCGATTTAACCAATGTACCAGCAGTATTTATGAACTTGATGAACAAGGTGTTCCACCAGTACCTTGACAAGTTCGTAGTGGTGTTTATTGAAGACATTCTAGTATATTCAAAAACCCCTGAAGAGCATGAAGAGCACTTGAGAATAGTCTTAGAAACTCTCAGGAGAGAGAGATTGTACGGGAAGCTTTCAAAGGGTGAGTTCTTTCTTGAAGAGGTTGAATTTCTTGGACACATGGTGACAGGTGACGGAATTTTAGTTAACCCAAAGAAGATAGAGGCAGTGAAGTCATGGACTACCCCCAGCACGGTAGCTGAAATCAGGAGCTTTCTCGGACTAGCAGGATACTATAGAAGATTTGTACAAGACTTCTCCAAGATTGCAGAGCCAATGATTAGGCTGACCAAGAAGGATGTAGAATTTGTCTGGACAGAAGAATGTCAAGTCGCATTCGATGAGCTGAAAAGGAGATTGACGACAGCGCTAGTTTTGACGTTGCCATCAGGGACAGGTGGATTCACTATCTACAGTGATGCTTCGGGAAAAGGGTTGGGATGCGTTCTTCAACAACACGAAAAAGTAATTGCCTATGCTTCAAGACAATTACGCCCTCATAAAAAGAACTATCTCACTCACGATCTGGAGTTAGCAGCAGTTATCTTTGCCCTAAAGCTGTGGAAGCACTATCTGTATGGAGAGCGTGTGGAAATCTTCATAGACCACAAAAGCTTAAAGTACGTGTTTACACAGAAGGAGCTGAATATGAGACAGAGAAGGTGGTTGGAATTGATGAAAGACTTTGATATCTCATTACAGTATCATCCAGGGAAAGCCAACGTAGTCGCGGATGCCTTGAGCAGGTACCCAATGGCTATGTGTTTGACTTCGGATAGACACTTATTAGCTGATCTTGAGAGCTTGGAAATTGAGGTATTAGTTCCAGGAGCTGAGATTCGAATGTGGGGACTGCAGATTCAATCAGAACTGATAGACAAAATTAGAGCGACATAGTATGATGATGAGACTCTACTAAATATTAGAGAACAAGTTCAGGCAGGATTGATAGACGATTTCACTATTGCGGATGATGGATCCTTACGACATGGCACGAGGATGTGTGTGCCGAGTGGAGAGCTGCGTGAAGAAGTTTTACAGGAGGCACACCGCTCTCAATACTCGATGCATCCCGGAGCCAACAAGATGTATCGAGATTTGAGGAAGCATGTATGGTGGTATGGTATGAAGCACGAAGTAGCACGCTTCGTATCCCGATGTTTAGTGTGCCAACAGGTGAAAGCAGATCGACAGAGGCCAGGGAGATTGCTTCAACCATTACCCATTCCAGAATGGAAGTAGGAGCACATGACTATGGACTTCGTTTTAGGACTTCCTCGTTCTCCAGGAGGAAAGGACACAATTTGGATTATCATGGATAGGTTGACCAAATCAGCCCACTTCTTACCTTTCAAAGTGGGTACTTCGACGGAGAAGCTAGCAGAGATGTACGTACAGCAGATTGTCAGATTACATGGAGTTCCTGTGAGTATTGTCTCAGATCAAGATAGTCGTTCACTTCCCATTTCTGGAGGAGCCTGCAGTCTAGCTTGGGCACTCAGCTCAAGTTCAGTACCGCATATCACCCTCAGACAGTCGGGCAGTCTGAAAGGACTATTCAGACTCTAGAAGTTATGTTACACACTTGCGTATTGGATCTCGAAGGTTTTTGGGAGGATCATCTACACTTGGTAGAGTTTGCTTACAACAACAGCTACCAGGCCAGCATTGAGATGTCACCATTCGAGGCTTTATATGGACGGAGGTATCGTACACCTTTATCTTGGGATGATGTTGGAGAAAGAGCCTTGTTAGGACCAGAAATGGTCGTGGATGCAGCAGAAAAGGTGAGACTTATCAGAGACAGACTGCGAGTGGCGCAGGACAGACAGCGACATTGGGCAGATAGTCACCGTAGACCCCTAGAGTTTCAGGTATTGTTTTGATTTGTTTGGTTTGCTTTGTGATTGTTTTGTTTATATTGCATGTTAAGATCGTTGTTCTAGATTGGCGATTTGGTGTTTCGATGGATTTCTTCGACACGGGACACGATTCGTTTCGGCAGAGGAGGGAAGCTTAGTCCACGATACATCGGGCCCTTCAGTGTTCTTACAATGGTCGGTGCAGTGGCCTATAGACTAGACTTGCCGCCTACTCTAGATGGAGTGCATAACGTGTTCTACGTGTCACAGCTGAGACGGTATGTGGCAGATCCTAGTCACATATTAGATCACTCGGAGATCTAAGTTGGACCGACACTCAGCTATCCTGAACAACCTGTGGAGATCTTGGATCGAAGAGAGAAGATATTGCGGAACCAGACTATTCCCTTGGTTCGTGTTGCATGGAGAAATCACTCTCCAGGAGAATCAACTTGGGAGAGAGAAGACGAGATGCGCGAGAGGTATCCATATCTCTTCGAGACTTGAGGTATAAATCATTAATTGATTGTTTGATTCATGTGATAGTTTATTTTAATTTCGAGGACAAAATTCTTTTAAGGAGGGTAGACTTGTCACCCCCACTTTTTGGATTAGGGGTATTTTCGTCTTTTCGTAATTAATGAGTAAATGATTGCATAATAATTGATTATTCTCAATTTTCGGTGATTTTAATTTGTTGCACCTCACCGTCGTTTTGAATTTTTAACCCCCACGTGCATTCACTTTTATTAAATTGATTTATAAGTCGAACTTGTACAACCTTTCATTGTTTAGACACCTTGGTGCAAGAGTACATTGTGGTATCCTTTCCGTTGAACGATACGTATATAAACCCAAATTCTCCTTTAGGTAAATTCCATAAATTCTTGGGAGTGTGTAATACGACATCAAAATTCCTGAACCATGGCCTCAGACCATCAAACCAATGCATCTTAGCAATTTCTTTATTAAAATTTTAACCATTGTAATACCCATGAGAAGCCCAATTCCAGGAAGGCCTTGACCAGACCTAATTCTAGGTCAACCCAAAGTCTACTATGATCATATATATACATAAGTATAGCTTTCTTATTCTTTTCAACCAAAACCTAATACACCCCAGCCGACCATCTCAAACCCCCCCCCCGACCTTCCTGTTCCTCATCGAACACCCCCGAGCGCCGGATACCCGCTGCCCCGAGCGTCGGACACCCGCTGCCCCCGAGCGCCGAGCCCCGAGCCCCGAGCGCTGAACGCCGAGCGCTGAACGCCAAGCGTCGAGCGCTGAACGCCGAACCCCGAGCCCCGAGCGCTGAACGCCGAGCCCCGAGCGCTGCACGCTGCCGATCGAGAAGTTCCCGCGAAGACCGACGCTGCCAACCGAGAAGTTCCCGCGGAGACCGACGCTGCCGACCGAGAAGTTCCGCGGAGACCGACGCTGCCGACCGGAGTTCGACGATCGACCCTGCACATCGACCAGCCTTCCCTGTTCATGACCATCGCCTCGTAATCATCATCGTGCCGAGCGCCGGTTAGCTCCTGTCCACGTTCCCATCATTTCCTGTAATGATATACAAGTAACTAGGGACGTATGTATATACGTATTTGCATACGTATTGGTATATTGGTGTATATATATAATATTTCCAACTAATATCTATATACTTGCGTATAAGTAATGTGTAGGTATTCCCTAGTATATCAATATCTGTATTATAATCATAACTAATGTAGGTTAATATATATACCTACGAACCATATAATGCTCAATTAGGTTAATACACTTATACATATCTATTATAAATGTAATTAATTAGTATGATGAGAGATTAGTTTATATTAAGTCCTATGTATCACATGTCTGATATGTCTTGATTGTGACCACGGATACCCCGTAGCCACATCTACCTGTGACCATGTAGCATGATAGTAGACTGCCATATGTACACTGACGTACTAGCAAGACCGTACCATTGACTATCTGTTATGCACATCAATTACAGACGCGACCCCTAGTATAATCCTTGTTCATTCTGTTGATCGTGTATTAGTGTGATGCCTGATGTAGTATTGTATTTATGTTATATCTATAGGACTGTTGGATCACTCAGACAGTACCTTGGAACCCGGACTTTGGTATTGCCAGCTAAGGACCACAGGCGAGTACATTCTCTGACAGTTTCCATTATGTTGATTATCTCTATAATTCTTGTTGTATAGCGTACATGACTCTGACACTGTTCTTAACACGAGTTGGCATCATTGAGACCTGTCACGAGGAGTCGTGATTGGAATCCATCGTACTAGCAGGGAAAACGGGGAAGTATTAGTAGCTTATGTGATCATACCTCTTACATGCAGCATTAGCTCACCCATATTTCATATCGGTGCAGCCTTACCCTTACATGCCTCATCGCTGTAACATTCTGGTTAGCCTGACCTGTTGGGGATGATCGCTAATCCATGTAATGAGTCATATAACCCAAGCCGATCACATGATATACTGATGTTTCACACACTTAGTTAGATGATTCTTGACATGTATCTTGATAGATTGATCTTGTATTTCCACATGTTCTAGTTGTTGTTCTTACATACACTTACATACCAGTTCTTTGTACTTGCGTACACTTGTAGTTCTATTCCATGTCAGATGCTATTGATGATGATGTTCCAGTACTTTATTCCAGCATTCTTTATTCCAGTATTTCTTATCTCCAGTTATTTCATATTTGTCTTGTATTTCTTTACACTGTGTTATAGTTTTTGTCAATATATGTGGAACTGCTGTTAGAGGTGTATTTTCGTTCCAATCCTGACTGGATATTTTTTCCAGAGAACCTTGGGGATTTCTGTACTACGCATTACGGACCAGGTATAGAAGCAGACTATGTACCAGAGATCCTAGAGGAGACTATGCTTCTAGATGAGACTTTGCCTACAGCTATTTAGATAGTATTTATTTATGCTTGAGACTTATGGAGGATATTTCAGTTTATGTTTAGTCCTATGTTAAGTTTAATTGGAGACTTGTGTTGGACAGCTAGACTGTGAGTATCTTTATGTTTAAGACATGGTGTTTAACTATGTCATTTCCTTTTATCTTTTATCATGCCTTATAGTTGTGATGATTGAGTTATATTGTGAGATTATGGAGATGTATATTATTGACAGGTATTTAGTTATCTAGTATTGCTGTGACCTAGACAGCATTCTACCGCCGATGCTGCGGCGTAGGGTGGACGTACCCACGCTCTCGTGCCCCTATACTGGGTGCGGGTCATGACACATTTTTAGTGGTGGCCCATACAGGTCTGGTTTTCGCAAGTTATGCGATATCGTGGTAGTGCGACAACTTAGTTGTATTGCTACGAGCCTGTGCTAGGATATAGGAATAGGATCTAGGATGAGAGTATGCTTAATCATACTAGGAAATTCTGAACTTCTTATTGATATTCTAATGAATTGCTCCCTTAGCACTTTAGTGTCCTTCCTTGATAATATCACATCTATCACCTTAATTGATTCTTTGATCTTTATTCAGGATGTCGCCGAATACTAGATCCATGAGAATGGGAGCAGCCAATTCAGAGAGGACTACCACCCCTCAACCTGACGAACAGATACCTGAAGATTCTCCTACATCTCCTGTTCGTGTGGGAGTGTCTGCAATTAACGGGATTCCTCCTCCACCTTTACAGAGGATTGCCCCAACTATGACAGACGACCTTCCACCACCACCGACACCAATTTTTGGAGGAGTGCCCGCTGACGGGGCACAGATGTTCGCATTGATGCAGGGCATGCTAGAGGCCTAGAGAGTAACCACAGAAGCTCAACGTGTTCAAGCTGAGGCTCAGAGAATGCAAGCAGAAGCACACCAGGCGTAGACCGAACTGATGAGAGAGAGCATGGAGAATGCTAATCAGATGACTCTCCAGGCTGTGGAGAGAGTAACACGATAACCGCAACATCAAGGTCAGCAACAACAGAGGCCCGGTACCATAGTGGACTTTAAGAGGATGATGCCTCGAGAGTTCAAAGGCACAGAAGGAATACTATATGCTGACAAATGGTTAGAAGATATAGCAAGGAATCTTCGCTTATCACAGATTCCAGAGATTCTTCAGATAGAGGCCGCTGGCAGCCAGATGTTTGATATCGCCATTCTGTACGGAGGCTTAGAAATCTTCTGAGTATTCGGGAATGTGTCAATGGTGAACTCGATCTCTCGGTCAGGTGGCATGCCGGGTAGTTCGCTCGGAAGCACATCAGGGAACTCTGCCTCAATGGAAGAAGACTCAAGGTTTGCGTAATCCAACTGTGTGTCACGAACTGATGCTAGGTATCCCTCGCAGTCTGAGTGTAGCATTCACCGAGCAGACATCACAGAAATAACCATGCAGGCCCTAGTCGTATCAGTTGCTGGACTACTCATGTAGCAGAATTTTGCTTCTCCAGGTAGGCAGAAGATGACTCATTTTTTTGCACATTCAATAGTTGCCGAGCTGGCACCATGCCAATACATTCCTAAAATAATATCATAGTCCCGAACATCTAGAACTAAAATATCTAGCGATATCCTCCTTCCTCTAATACAGACGTAACCACCTTGGCATACTGAACGGACAAGTATTTTCGTGCCCGAGGGGGTACTAACACTTAAATCTAGATACAATGGTATCATTTATATATTGTTTTACATGGCAAAATTTGTGGATATAAAACTATGCATTGTACCAGAATCAAATAGCACACGTGCAGGTATGTTATTAAAAAGCAATATACCTGACACAACGGTGTCCGAGGCCAGAGCTTCCTCTCATGTCATAGTGTAGACCCGACCTTGAGCTTGGCGATGCTCTGGCTGAGGCATGGCTCGATTGGCCTAGGGTGCAGCAGCAGAATTTGGATGTTGAGGGCGGCGATCAAAGAGCGGACAGACATCAATCTGATGGGTTGGATCACCACTGAAGAGGCATGTTCCAAGCTTTTTGCGACAGTCTTTTTTGGCGTGCCCCCATTTGATGCAGTAATGACAGCGTAGCCCTAGATTTCCTCTTGGATTACTGTCATTATTTTGACACTTAGGGGAATTATTTCCTTTCTCGTTGCTATGGCATTTTTGATTGGAAGTATGCACAGCGCCGGCAGCAACATGAGGATATTGCGGTTCAAGAGATAGGGTGTGATTCAGGACTTCCTTTATCGTCTGGTACTGAGAAATGACCACGTGCTCATGGATGGCAAGACGGAGACCGCCTTCGAATTGTCTGGCATGACTCACCGCATTAGGTAAATAGGAGCTGGCAAACTTGGCGAGCCGGTTGAATTCGACAAAATACTGCTTAACTGTCATACTGCCTTGTCATAGTTGCACGAACTCATTCTCCTTCTGTCGACGTACGAGAGGGGGTATAAACTCCTCTTCAAATATGTAAACCCCCTGAATTTTCAAAATTATTAAATCTTGGATTTTCCCAATTTCTGGAATTTTCTGTGAATTTTCTGTAATTAAAATCAAGGCTTTTAATTAATAAATGATTTTTAATTAGCAATACATAATATTAAAATATTGTAAAAATAATATTTTTGGGTGTAAAATAGAAAATTGGACTTAGGGTAATTTTTCTGGATTTTTCTGGGCCTCAGACCTATTTTTAAATGCCTAAAAACTATTTTTTATTAATTAATTAATTATTTAAATTATTTATTTATTTATTTATTATTTATTTTTATTATTTATTTTCTTTCTTTTTCCTTGGGCCGGCCCGGCCCATTGGACCGGCCCGCTAGGCCCAGCCCAGCCCGACCGCTGCGGGTCGGATCCGGGTCCGCCCGCCCGACCCGGCTCCTCACCCGCCCGCCCGGAGACCCGTTCTCCTCCCCAGCCCCACGCCTCCCGCGTTCGGCGCCGGCCGCCGCGCGCAGCGCCGCGCGATCCGCTCGCCACGCCGCCGTTTCCCGCGGCCACGTCCCCCCCCCACGATCCGCCTACCTCGGCCCCCTGCAACCGGCCGCTCCCCCTTTAAAAACCCCCCTCGAGTCCTCCCCGACCCCCACCGCGCTGTTCCGCCGCCTCCCAGCTCCGCCGGTGACGCCACTCCCCGCCGACCTCCTCGCCGCGCCGCCACGAGCCGCCGCCGATCCTCCCCTCTCCTCCTTCCTCCGATCTCTCCGGCAACCGCAGCAGCAGCGGTACGAGCAGCCGCAGCCGCCGCCTCTGGCTGCCCTGAGCCGCCGCCGACGACCACTTCGGCTCGCCGTGTCGCCCTCCACCGCGTGTCCCCGAGCCCGGCCGCCCAACAGCCGCCCTCCGCCGGATTCCGGCGAAAACCCTAACCCTAGCCCTAATTTGGATTCCGTGTCGGACACGACACGGACACGTCTTCGACCCTATTTTTGGGTCCCCTTCTGGTATGTGTAACTTTCGCCTCGTAGCTCCGTTTTCAATTCTGCAAATTGCGTTGGGAAGCCTGTATAACCCTCTCGGTGTCCGGACAAACTGTTCGCGGCATCGCGCCCTGTGGTGATCGCACACCGCGATCCAAAAACAGGAAAAATCAGACCCTGTTTCACCCCGGAACTGAGTACGCCCCGCCAAACGGGACGACTTGGTCGCGTGCGGTCTTCACAGACACGTGCGCAGCGTCGATACGGATGTGTGAGATTTCGCGGAAGCTGATTCGGGTGTGCGTGCACACCGGAATCAACGCGTATCCGCGGACATCGCCCCGTATCCGCAATTTCTGTAATTCACCCTAACTTCTTGTACACTCGTCGGATCGAGACGAAACTTGCGCCATCGGACTCGTAGCGATACGCTGGTCCTGTGGGTCAAGTTTGGTTCGATTCTGAGAACGTTGACGAAATCGCTTGTCGTGGGCCCCACAAGCCCCGCTCGACGGGCGATTTTGTGTTCGGCTCATCGGAATCCAAATCTGGAAGTTCCGTTGGGTTCGTATCAGCGTTCCTGACCTGTTGACACTAAGTTTGGTGAATTTGGAGACTTTTGACCCGGACACGTTTTTCGGTGCAAAGCGGGTCCAACGGCGGACCCCGTTTTGACCCAAAACTGCCGTTTTTGCCCTTGTCTCCAAATTGGACCCAAGGACAGGCGTTTCTAGATATTTGATATCTTTTGAGCGTGATGGTAATGTCTATTTCAGCTTTTGGACTCATCTCTGGACTTTCCCCCTAAGAACCTAACTAATCAGATCCAAACAACAGGCAAGTACCTGCACTTCAAGTTAATCTTTATATTATGATAATTAATTCCCTGCTCTACTAGTAACCTTGATGAGTACACATAGTGTTAGAATACTGTATTTCATGTCTTGAATACGGGTTTTCATGTCTTGCTTTCGTGTCGGGTGGGAGAATACTAGGAGGCATGTAGTTTACCCTTCCCCAGGTCCAGATACTAGCTGTTGGTACGCGACTGCACCATCAGCCTTATACTTGATTGTTCCAGACACTAGTCGTCTATGACGGCCTTATTAGCCTTATAAACCCCTACATGCCAAATATGTATTCTAAAACAAACACAAGTTCACACAGATAGTCTCTAGTCTTGTTACATTTCTTGCTGACAGTTGTAGTTTCATTTTTTGTCTCATTTATTCCCTGCTTTCTCATATTCTTGTTTATAGCTTTAAAACTCTGAAATATTGATGTTTCCTTTAAGTAATGTTCTCAATATGATACTCAATTTAATTGTCATAATTATTTAGTTTAATCTTGTTGTGCACTGTGTACTTTGCTCCTTTCCTGACTGGATACGTTGTTTAGGCGATGATGAGAACCTTGCCCCTACCTATTATGGACCCTATGAGCCAGCAGGTGATACAGTCGCAGAGCCGGTTCCCACCCAGGAGACTACTCCTGCAGAATAGTTAGCAGTAGCTATCTTTATTCTATTTCTTATCTTATTAATCGGGTTTGTCCCCGATTTCATTCTGAATTTCTGTACTAAACAATTGAATCTGTTGTCACATTTATTTCAGTTGCAATCTTAAGTTTCCATTCTCATTATTATCTTGCTTATGTTAATTGTGAATGAGCTAGTTTAGTTAAGTGTGGATTTGGCCTAGACAGCGTACTACCGCCGATTCTGCGGCGTAGGCTGGACGTGCCCACGCACTCGTGCCCGAATATCCGGGTGCGGGTCGTGACACATTTTAGTGGTGGCCCATGCAGGTCAAACGACTAAATTGTTCGGTTTCAACTTAGGGACCGAACAGGCCTGCAATAAGATTGAGGATTCTAGGGAAAAGCTCATTCACAGTATAGGGTCCTTATTTCAATTCTTGATATCATTTCTGCTCAATTTTCCTATCGCCTTTGATTTCCAAGTATTCTATTCTGATTCTCCTATCCCTTAATCTTTCAGAATGGTCCAGACCAGGAACACAGTAGGAGGCACATCAGAACCAGCTGAGCAGAATGTGCCCGAAACTCTTGTACTCCCGCCGCCTCCATCTGTTCCAGCAGTTACTCTAGATGGGACACAACTACTTGGAGTGTTCCAGGGACTAGTGGAATCCCAGAAAGAACAGACTGCACTTCTGCGGACCAGCCTCTCGGAAGCTATTAAGTCCCAGGAGTCGCCACTCAAGAGGCCAGGAAGTGCTAAAGACTTCAAGAACCTTAGGCCTCTGGAATTCTACGGAACTGAGGGCATTCTCTACGCGGATGAGTGGATAGAGAATGTCGAGAGACTCCTGAAGACTGCTCGGGTTCCCGATGATCTCAAGGTGGAGTCTGCAAGCCTGCAACTGTTCGACATTGCTCGAACCTGGTTCAGAGATGAACCCCAACTATCTGCTCCCGACATCACCTGGGAGGACTTCAAGAGGCTATTCAAGGAGAAATTCTACCCCGAAGTGGCTCGGGAAGCTCTCGAAAGCCAATTCGAGAGACTGGAACAAGGTAACATGACTGTTGATGAATATACTGCTGAATTTAGCAGGTTAAGCCACTTTGCGGAGTACATGGTTCATACCCCGGAGGACAGAGCCCGTAGATTCAAGAAGGGGCTATCTCTGGATATCCGCCTTGCTGTCACCACCAGCCGAGCTCGCACCTATGAGGAAATCCTGAGCGTGGCACAAGGCGTTGAGAGAGACATGGGGCATAAGCTAAAGCGAGAGAGAGATACCGGAAATGCGGGACCCAACAAATGCCTTTTTCAACAACAACAACAGCAGAGGTCCCCGCAGCAAGCCCAGCATCCTCTCCCTCGAGCTCCAGCACCCCAACATCAAGCTCAAGGGCAGACCCAACGAGTTCCCACTTGTGGCTTTTGTCGAAAACAAGGTCACACCTGGCAAGTTTGTAGGATGAGACTAGGTGTCTGTCTATATTGTGGATCAACAGAACATCTAGTGAGGGACTGCCCCACTGTTCCACGACGCGGACAAGCTTACGTGATGACCGTGGAGAACGCGCAGACTTTGGGAGCAGCTAATGCGCGTAAGTGATTCGTAGATACCTTTTCTAGTATTGTTTAGCTCATGCCTACTGGTTCGTGACCTCAGCCTCAATCCAGTAATTTTGAACTTGCTAAATAACCTAGTATGCTTTTAAATTTGATAACTATAGAAGATTTTAGAGGTTGCTATTATGCTTACTATGTGTTGTTTTGTGGATTTAAATAATTTGTACCTCCTTTTCATCATTATCTAGCGCACTTAAATTTTGCTGAACTTGACATATGCTGCTATTTCATAGCTTAGTTTTGCAAGCTTACCTTTATCGGGCTTGTTCAGGACACATGTATTACTGAGGCCTGATCAACCCCACTAATACAAGTGTCTACTCAGAATCAGTGTACTACGGTCTGATCAACCTTAGTGCATTTTGATTCGCACTTCGCACAACTACCTTACGTGGATTGAGAGATATAGTGACTAATATACTTACCCCTAAAATGTGTCCGAGCATATCGTATCAGTTACATAATTATACTGATACGAGCATGCGGATAAACGATTAACAGAATAGAATCTCAATCCATAACCGCCTGACAATCCCCATTAGAAATCTTTAAGCGCCTTGATCCCTATACCTCTGTTCTACCACCTACCCTTAAACTCTTAGTACTGATCCTCGGCTTCCCTCACTTCGGAAAGACAAATTCTGTGTTTGATTTGTAGTGCTAGATGATAACCCTTTATGACTAAGGCAATACCCTAGGTGATGTGTTTTGTGTTGCAGACTTAAAAATTTCAATACCATGATTTATTAAGTTGGACCTAGCTTTACTAGTTGTACAGCCTTAAAGGATATGGGTAAAATTCCAAGTTGGGTAGCGACCGCAATCAAGTGAGATTGGACCGAGAGAACCCTGCTATAATTTTAAATTTTGAGGATGAAATTTTTATAATTTGGGTAGGTTGTAAACCCCCTGAATTTTCAAAATTATTAAATCTTGGATTTTCCCAATTTCTGGAATTTTTTGTGAATTTTCTGTAATTAAAATCAAGGCTTTTAATTAATAAATGATTTTTAATTAGCAATACATAATATTAAAATATTGTGAAAATAATATTTTTGGGTGTAAAATAGAAAATTGGACTTAGGGTAATTTTTCTGGATTTTTCTGGGCCTCAGACCTATTTTTAAATGCCTAAAAACTATTTTTTATTAATTAATTAATTATTTAAATTATTTATTATTTATTTTTATTATTTATTTTCTTTCTTTTTCCTTGGGCCGGCCCGGCCCATTGGACCGGCCTGCTAGGCCCAGCCCAGCCCGACCGCTGCGGGTCGGATCCGGGTCCGCCCGCCCGACCCGGCTCCTCACCCGCCCGCCCGGAGACCCGTTCTCCTCCCCAGCCCCACGCCTCCCGCGTTCGGCGCCGTTTCTCGTGGCCACGTCCCCCCCCCACGATCCGCCTACCTCGGCCCCCTGCAACCGGCCGCTCCCCCTTTAAAAACCCCCCTCGAGTCCTCCCCGACCCCCACCGCGCTGTTCCGCCGCCTCCCAGCTCCGCCGGCGATGCCACTCCCCGCCGACCTCCTCGCCGCGCCGCCATGAGCCGCCGCCGATCCTCCCCTCTCCTCCTTCCTCCGATCTCTCCGGCAACCGCAGCAGCAGCGGTATGAGCAGCCGCAGCCGCCGCCTCTGGCTGCCCTGAGCCACCGCCGACGACCACTTCGGCTCGCCGCCGCCGCCGCCGCCCTCCGGCTCGCCGCGCCGCCCTCCGCCGGATTCCGGCGAAAACCCTAACCCTAGCCCTAATTTGGATTCCGTGTCGGACACGACACGGACACGTCTTCGACCCTATTTTTGGGTCCCCTTCTGGTATGTGTAACTTTCGCCTCGTAGCTCCGTTTTTAATTCTGCAAATTGCGTTGGGAAGCCTGTATGACCCTCTCGGTGTCCGGACAAACTGTTCGCGGCATCGCGTCCTGTGGTGATCGCACACCGCGATCCAAAAACAGGAAAAATCAGACCCTATTTCACCCCAGAACTGAGTACGCCCCGCCAAACGGGACGACTTGGTCGCGTGCGGTCTTCACAGACACGTGCGCAGCGTCGATACGGACGTGTGAGATTTTGCGGAAGCTGATTCGGGTGTGCGTGCACACCGGAATCAACGCGTATCCGCGGACATCGCCCCGTATCCGCAATTTCTGTAATTCACCCTAACTTCTTGTACACTCGTCGGATCGAGACAAAACTTGCGCCATCGGACTCGTAGCGATACGCTGGTCCTGTGGGTCAAGTTTGGTTCGATTCTGAGAACGTTGACGAAATCGCGTGTCGTGGGCCCCACAAGCCCCGCTCGACGGGCGATTTTGTGTTCGGCTCATCGGAATCCAAATCTGGAAGTTCCGTTGGGTTCGTATCAGCGTTCCTGACCTGTTGACACTAAGTTTGGTGAATTTGGAGACTTTTGACCCGGACACGTTTTTCGGTGCAAAGCGGGCCCAACGGCGGACCCCGTTTTGACCCAAAACTGCCGTTTTTGCCCTTGTCTCCAAATTGGACCCAAGGACAGGCATTTCTAGATATTTGACATCTTCTGAGCGTGATGGTAATGTCTATTTCAGCTTTTGGACTCATCTCTGGACTTTTCCCCCAAGAACCTAACTAATCAGATCCAAACAACAGGCAAGTACCTGCACTTCAAGTTAATCTTTATATTATGATAATTAATTCCCTGCTCTACTAGTAACCTTGATGAGTACACGTAGTGTTAGAATACTGTATTTCATGTCTTGAATACGGGTTTTCATGTCTTGCTTTCGTGTCGGGTGGGAGAATACTAGGAGGCATGTAGTTTACCCTTCCCCAGGTCCAGATACTAGCTGTTGGTACGCGACTGCACCATCAGCCTTATACTTGATTGTTCCAGACACTAGTCGTCTATGACGGCCTTATTAGCCTTATAAACCCCTACATGCCAACTATGTATTCTAAAACAAACACAAGTTCACACAGATAGTCTCTAGTCTTGTTACATTTCTTGCTGACAGTTGTAGTTTCATTTTCTGTCTCATTTATTCCCTGCTTTCTCATATTCTTGTTTATAGCTTTAAAACTCTGAAATATTGATGTTTCCTTTAAGTAATGTTCTCAATATGATACTCAATTTAATTGTCATAATTATTTAGTTTAATCTTGTTGTGCACTGTGTACTTTGCTCCTTTCCTGACTGGATACGTTGTTTAGGCGATGATGAGAACCTTGCCCCTACCTATTATGGACCCTATGAGCCAGCAGGTGATACAGTCGCAGAGCCGGTTCCCACCCAGGAGACTACTCCTGCAGAATAGTTAGCAGTAGCTATCTTTATTCTATTTCTTATCTTATTAATCGGGTTTGTCCCCGATTTCATTCTGAATTTCTGTACTAAACAATTGAATCTGTTGTCACATTTATTTCAGTTGCAATCTTAAGTTTCTATTCTCATTATTATCTTGCTTATGTTAATTGTGAATGAGCTAGTTTAGTTAAGTGTGGATTTGGCCTAGACAGCGTACTACCGCCGATTCTGCGGCGTAGGCTGGACGTGCCCACGCACTCGTGCCCGAATATCCGGGTGCGGGTCGTGACAAAATATGCCACGGAAAGTAGCCCATGCAATCGTCACTTCATCATCATCTGTTGGAAGAGACCTTCGATGCACGTCCCACCAATCGTGTGAGTTCAAGCGGAGCTGAAGTTGGTCACACGCAACACGCTTGTGCTCAGGCACCTCCAGGAGTTTGAAGTTGTCTTCCAGTTTGGCCAACCAATCTAGAGCCATGATTGGTTCCACAGTCCCTTTAAATGGCGTATTACAGACTTTCTTGAAGTCGTCAAAGTCGAAGGCAGTCACATCCTTCTTCCTTGGTGTCTAAGGCATCTCTACTTTAAGTGCGGTTTGGTCCACCGGTGTCGTTGCTGTTGCCGTGGACTGGTTGAAGGCCAAAGTCTGCATAATCGGCTGCAGGGTATCTACCTGCTTTTGTTGGACTGAGAATCGGGCTTCTTTTTTGTCTTGAAACTGGGTTTGTCTCTCTTCAGCTCGCTTTTCAGCCCGTTCATAACGAGCCTCCTCCTTTTGTTGATTAGTCTCTAACATCCTTATTATCTGCAGAATAGGATCAACATGAGACATAGCTCTCTGGCTCCGAGAACTTCCCGATGTGCCAGAACTGCTTTCTTGGGCTTGCGTCTCACCCGGTGCTAGCGCTGATGATTGCACTTGTGCCATTCCTTCAAAAGAAGGTAAATTATATCAGGATCATAATGTATTATGGACTCATTGTATGATCGTATCTTATTTTGGCCTAACGAGTTCAAGAGTTAGCTTAGGGATTTGATCGTTAAAGAAACTTTTCCAACACGAGGGTCAAGGATCTTGAAACTGTGCTCTGATACCAATATGTCATACCCCAATTCCGTAGAATCGATAGTCGTCCCCCGGGCGTGACACCATGCGGGCCTGGCAATGCACCGAATAAAGTCTGAGTTGTGCATGCTCCTGTAGGGGTGCACCCATGGGCCGCGTATGAGATAGAATAGGTTAGGAAATTCTAGTTGACAGTGCAACAGCTCATCCCATCCTCTCTACATATATATATATATATACTTCATACTCCGCCATTGAGCCCTAGCATCGCCACCCTTGTATTTCATCCACGAACTTTCCTCATCTACTCCACCCTCGACTACCGCCTGACATAGCCGTGACGACCGCCTGACACCGCCATCTGACACCCGCGTGCGACAACCGCTAGGGTGACCTTGACCCCATCTTCAAGGATGGATTACTCCATCACCGCTTGATCATTTTTCAATCCACTTATTTAGGTATACTCACAACCAAACCATCTTCTAATACCTTTAGATAGTTTTAACCAGACTTTATTTCTGTTTCGATTTTGTCCGAAACTTTTCGAAAAATTTGTATTTTTATACAAGCAGAACACCCAAAAATTGAGCCATGAGCCGATATTGTAAGGCAAATTTTCTCTAGAGTAATTGACGAACCTGAAATCTAATTTGACCAACCAAAAGACAACTTATACGGCATCAAAATAATGCATTGTTTATACATAGTTGATAATTAATTATATGATAATTTATTAGTTAAAAATCATAAAAACAACTTTTCAAGAACTTAGAAAATTTTGATACGGAGTGCGTCCCAACAAACCGGACCATCACATCACGTATCAATTGCACCAAAAGGAGAGTATAGTATATCCTGACGTGAGGGCTTTCGCAGAAGTTGATTTGGACGTGCATGCGCGTCAGAATTAACCCGTATCCGTAAAAAATTCTCCGTATTGACATTTTGCAAATTTCTTCATTAGTTGGTGCACGCTCGTCGGAACGCGATAAAACTTGAGCCATTGGATTCTTGGTATAACGTTGGTCCTGTGGCCTAGGTTTCATGCGATTCTGGGATAGTTGACCGAGCTGCCTATTCGCAAGTCCTACGGTTGACTTGACGGGCAAAATTGTGACCGGCTCACCGAAATCCAAAACTGGACATATTGTTGAGTTCATATCATAGTTTAGGATTTGTTTGACCTATAATTTTTCTAATTTAGAGACTTTTATCGTGGCACATATTTCGGTGCAAAGTGGGCCACGCATGGACCCCGTTTTGACCCAAAATTATCTTTTTGTCCCTGTGTCCAAATTGGACGAAATTGTAGTGATTTTTAGCTATCTCGTTGATTTTGGGAATGTTGGTGATATTTATTTCAGCATCCGAAGATGTTCAGTTGGAGGCAGTGGGTTCTGATACTCTGTACTTGACACATGGACGTTTACATTACCAGCTTTCCTGCCAAGCAAGTATACCTTGCCATTGTACTGTGATTTATATTCCATATGGTGCATGCATTTTATTTCTGTTATTTAGTTCATATATTTTAACTGCTATATAAACTGCGCATCCAAAAATTACTTGGGTGTAACGACGGTGGCATCGTATTTTACCTTTATTATATATTATGCATGTTGACCTAGTTTTACGAGACCACCCCATTATCATGAAGCATTCTTATGTTTCATTAGTCGTGACACAGTGGTTACACAAGTATGAGTCTCATGTAGGACACGTACTTGCGTGATAGACTGGCCACCTGTGCGTATGAGACGTGCGACCGATAGAGATAACTGTTGATAGAATTGCATGATTATCAGCCTTGGCAGTAATTATAGATGTCATCGTGTCATGGATATGGCATGAATAGAGCATGGGATAGGGAGAACAACACGTAAGGCATTTGGGCTCATTTACACTTTTTCTTATGTAACTCGTACGCTCTACCGGAGATGCGTGGTCAGATGACCCTTATATTATATTATTTACAGGTGACCTCTGACGATCGAAAATTTTTACACTTTTTAGGCCCCTGATTCTCCGAGAGAATCATGCCAATCCCATTTTAGCCAGATAGCCCGCGTGTTGGAAAGTTGTTCTCAAAGTGCATTCATATAGACGGTTAGGTGACCCTTTGGATGTTTATTTTCAGTACTTTATTGTCATGCTTCTATGTATCTTATTACGTCCCTCTGAGAACCTGGTCCCTTCCTAGGTGTAGACTATCATGACTATTCGCAGGAGCATAGATCAGGACTTGGTACTTCATTATTTTTTAAGAAGGTTTCACAGCCTGGCCCCCGAGGGACGCTCGGACCACCGCCTCGCCCTCGTAGCCGAAGGACCCGGACGTGAACCACCGCACCTTGGTGCACCGGACGCGCATTACCTCGCTTCGGCACCTGTCCCACGGGTGCGAGGAAGGAATAGCCCATTTGAATACCGGGACGGATGTCGTGCGAGCCTGGGGTTACGCCCGCACAAGGCTTCATCGTTAGAGTTTGTTTGGCTATCATCGCATCAATCAAGTAAGCAGCAGAAAGGGACATTGTTGCAATGCATTTAGACAACTGAGTATTTTGGGACAATTCGAGGGACTTAGGTTCCCTTTAGCAAGGCATTATTTCATATATTATGCCCCTTTATACGATAGCATCTCGGGGCAACAATCGAAACCAGGATTCTGGGTCTTTGGGACTGAGACACGCCTATCGCTCCCTCGGACGATCTAGTACCTGCAAGCAAGTAAACTGTTGGTGGGTCAGCACTTTTATAAGTACTGGTGATATAAAACAACTGAACAGAAGAAAGCATTCACTAAAACCAACACTAAGTAATCATGTTGTAAAATATTACATTACTAGTGATCTTTCTAGTTTTACCTAGGTTTGTTTCATGCAGCAGAAGAACTGAGTCATATTACATTATTTTGGAAATCTCATTTAAAACAAAGATTCATATGCGATATATAAGCAAGCAAGCCGTTCGTCCTGTTTCAGGGTGTGCACAGCGTGTCTCGTGAGACTCCAGAGATAAATGCATAGCTAGACACACATGCACATCTTAGGGACAGTCCTCTATCCAAGCCAAGACAATGAACTAGCTATATGCAGGGCGGTCCCCGAGTATCTTAGGATCGGCAGCTGTTGGACCAGCATACCAATGACTCTTTATCTGATGTTAAGGGCAGATGTGACTCATGGTTGCTTTTTACTATTATGGTAGCAGTCGTGACACATGCAGTTCAGCTCTCCACCAATAGCCATTGTCCGACCGATGCGAATGCATGGAAACACTATCAAAAAAAAATTTAGTATGCAGACGAGACGAACCATCAGACTACAATCTTGTTGCGGGGCAAGCCGCCTTATTATTTGAACACATTCAGGCACACAATATGGTTCTCTCGGAGCATAGGCGATAGTGAACATATTCATGCAAAGACATACTTTAGACAAGCATTTCAGGGTCTTTTAGGTAAGCAGACGTGTTCGTTTCAAAGACAAGCTAGGTGAGTTCGTTCATTAACATGCAAGGCAGGTTCTATCATTCTCTTATAAAAAAATTGCAAGCAAAAACTTAGATTATTATTAAGGCGTGCAAGAATCAGAGAACGAAGTTCTGCCCACTAACCTGATATATAATGCTGACGCGGAGCGGGGCATTACATACTTATCAACCAACAAAAAATTTCGTCCTCAAAACTTCAAGGATAAACTTCTCGATATTCCGAGCAGCGATAGTCCTCATCCATTGCCGTACTCAATCGAAACAATCAAGTAATTCAAGTTCAGAAAATATTTGTACTTTGAGAATATCTATGGACTTATTGTATGGAACGCTCTATTGCAATACCATATCGATAATATCTCATAGTCATAGCAATGGATTAGGCCAAGAGATCGATTTTCGCTCTGATACAATTCTGTCATGCCCCCGCCCCGGAGGGGCCGCCCGGACCACCGCCTCGCCCCTGTAGCCGAAGTACCCGGAAGCGAACCGCCGCACATATGTGCACCGGACGCGCATTATCGCGCCTCAGCACATGTCCCGCTGGTGCGAGGAAGGGATGGCCCGTTTAAATATCGGAACGTGATGCCGTGCGAGCCTGAGGTTGCGCCCGCACAAGGCTTCATCGTTAGAGTTTTTTGGCTATTATCGCATCAATCTAGTAAGTAGCAGAAAGGGACATTGTTGTAATGCAATACATTTAGGCAACTGAGTATTTTGGGATAATTCGAGGGACTTGGGTTCCCTTTAGCAAGGCATCGTTCCATATATTATGCCCCTTTATACGATAGCATCTCGGGGCAACAATCGAAACCAGGATTCCGGGTCTTAGGGACTGAAGCACGCCTATCGCTCCCTTGGACGATCCAGTACCTGCAATCAAGTAAATTGTTGGTGGGTCAGCACTTTTATAAGTACTGGTGAGATAAAACAACTGAACAGAAGCAAGCATTCACTAAAACCAACACTAAGTAATCATGTTGTAAAACATTACATTACTAGTGATCTTTCTAGTTTTACCTAGGTTTATTTCATGCAGCAGAAGAACGGAGTCATATTATATTGTTTTGGAAACATCCTTTAAAACAGAGTTTCATATGCGATATATAAGCAAGCAAGCCATTCATTCTATTTCAGGGTGTGCGCAGCGTATCTCGTGAGACTCCAGGGACAAATGCATAGCTAGACACACATGCACATCTTAGGGGCAGTCCTCTATCCAAACCAAGACAATGAACTAGCTATATGCAGGGCGGTCCTCGAGTATCTCAGGATCGGCAGCTGTTGGACCAGCATACCAATGACTCTTTATCTGATGCTAAGGGCAGCTGTGAATCCTAGTTGCTTTTCACTATCATGGTAGCAGCCGTGACACATGCTATTCAGTTCTCCACCAATAGCCATTGTCCGATCGATGCGAATGAATGGAAACACTATCGAATAAACTTTAGTATGCAGACGAGATGAACCATCAGACTATAATCTTGTTGTGGGGCAAGCTGCCTTATCATTTGAACACATTCAGGCACACAATATGGTTCTCTCGGAGTATAGGCGATAGTGAACATGTTCATGCAAACACATACTCTAGACAAGCATTTCAGGGTCTTTTAGTTAAGCAGACGTGTTTGTTTCAAAGACAAGCTAGGTGAGTTCGTTCATTAATATGCAATGTGTAATACCTCGTTCCGTTCAAGCGAGCTGTCGATTCAAACGGCAGAAGTACAATGTCCTGATCTGATTTGCTCAGGCAAGAATAATCGTTTAAGGCAAAGGATATCTAGACTTGTCCCTTTAGAAGTTCGACTTAGGCTTTCAGATGCTCGCTCAAAGTATCGCTCAACCGAGGCGAATCATCGCTAAGGTGGGTGGCTACGGTGAACTTGTCTTTGCTTAGCCAGCACACTTAAAATATGGAATAAGACATGCTAGTCGCTACGTGAATCACCCCTGCATGCTAATAAGAATCCAATGCACCTAGCTAAGGGAATAATCCTAACTCGTATTTCTTGTACTAGAACATAAAAAATAAAATATTACTTATATTGAGACCCTCGCATGCTACCTTTGCCTTGTGCAACTGGAACCTTCCATGCCTCGAATAGAAACGATATGTATATGCTCTTCTTAGTGCACTGTTCACTTGTATATACTATACGACTCTAGATCATATCGTTCGGGAAGTTCTTATACGGTTTCACTCCTCGGCTTACCTTTGGGCCCGAGCTAATGTAAATGTTTATGAATGCATGCTTGCCTGCTTATATGTTAACTTGAATGTTGCCTTGTCTCAGTGTTTGCCACACACGAAATCATGCCACAATCAAGTAACACTATAGTGTATTGTTCATGCATTGAGTCAGCCAGAAGACTATCGAATACTCCTTCTGTGTAAATGAACCTACAATTATCCGGGACCGTTTTGCCGCTAAAGCACTCCACGCACCAGGGGAATACATCAAGGCAAGTTAAATCAAGAATGGAAATCATGTCAAGTTATATTTGAATGATAATCACATCCAGTTTATATCTGAACAAGAATCATGTCAAGTAAAGAAAGAATCCCAGCTCGTGGAGCAATTTCTCGGTTCGGAGCAAGAATCATGGATTATCATATCAAGTTATGGATTTGGAAAGACCCTGACCTGCATGTCGCGTACAACTTGAAAAAGGTGATCTTCGGATCTCAGTTCCCCGGACGGTCACCGGGGCACCAGGGCCGATCCGATCCGGATGGAACTCTCATATTTAGTCACCCATGTACAAATACGGAATGGCATACAGCGCATCCTGTTCTCTCGCTGCATACCATTCTCGTTAGAGACTAAAATTGGTCCTTTATGGCTACGCCAGCGATAATTGTTCATATAGATAAGTCATCCTCGCTTAGCGGCAATCCGCGTGCGAGTTATTACATCGCATCGAGAATAACTGAACACCTGAACGATCATGGTATAATAACACTTGTGCATAAAGGGCACTTAAACATCGTATGCAACACACCTGATCATCCGAGTGACTCGTGCATCCGGAATATAGTCCCATTCACAACACAGTATTTGCATATGCTATTGCTCTGAATGTTTATACATGCTCGTGTTTGAAATTACCTTAGTTTGCCTTGGACAGGGAAGGACAAATGGTAAGTTGGTAAGTCTCATCGTGTTCCCTCTTATATCGTACGGCGTACTGCCACACGAGTTAGGCTTTTCATATATGCCATGAAACAGATCCTAAGGGACAACTAGAAAGACAACATAATAGTTGGTGCACGAAACCTATATTACGTGTTTGGATTTGTTGAGCGGGCGAGTAGCCTCCCTACCAGTGCATTCAATGTACTGATAACCCACCAGATCGTTTGTAGGGTATGGGAGAACCTCGTTCGGTGCGGATGCCACATTCGTGCGTGTTAAGGCGTAGAGTTCACTCTGGAGCCTTGGAGCGCTGCATCCGAAACTGAAGCACATATACAAGACATAATATTGGAACATCACTTGGAACATTACACAAATGTAGCCACTTGGCACGCCCTTACTGTTTCTGAAAGCTAGAGAGGCATGAGCGACTTGTAATCTCGGCTATACGCCGCCTGTAATATTGCACAATATCAATAAAGAGTTTATTTTACTTTAACTTGTGTGATTCAATGTTTTCGCTATTGTTGACTCAGTGAACTTGTTATCAATCGCCTATGCGTTTATAATTTTGCTGCACTCGGACAATCTGTGCGACTCGGTGGCTTAGAACTTTTATCGCCAGCCAATGAACCACGACCTTGCACAGGCACGGCTCACGCTCGTACGGCATCACGTCCGGATGGGTTGAAGCAATCATCTCGCGGGAGCGCTGGCGCGGTGATTCTCGCCTAGCGGGGAAGGCCGATTTGCCTGCGGGAGATCTGGGCGTGAGATTATGGTATCATAGCTTGGCTTATACGCCTTTGGACTTTATTTTGATTTTTTCAGTTTTGAAAGCTCGTTCGTGGGTTATGTGCACACTCTCTCTCTCTCAATGTCCTAAACAAAATATTCCAACAATAAGTCTAAATACTTTCAAAAAGTGCATGTGAAAGGTATGATTGCTTGTATGGAATTGTAATATGATTTGGCCTTTGCGCCAACCTGTGCTAGACCCTTTGGGGATAAACTCGTGCTGGAATCATGACTTATGTGCAAACCAAAATACCTATACATGTTTGCCCGACTGGTTAGTGCAAAATCGAATATTGTCCCTAACGATTAACTTTGCACACAATCTTTCGGCTAAGTTGTGTTAAATATTGTGCACCAAGACCTTTGGGTGCAAACTAAGTACAAACGAGAATTGGATATTGTTCAAGAATAAGACAAGTCAGATGTAAAATGTCAACCGATAGAAACATTCTCGGATTTATCGCTTAGGCGAATATAGAGAATCGTGCTTATATTTTTGGAAAATAGCTCCAACGATACTTTTGTGTCGGAAGACACAAATCGAGTATAGGTTACTTGGATGACTATCGAATATGGATTTAATGGGATGACTGGTGTATGGATCATTTAGAAAGGTCCAAACGGATTCATAAGTCTTGTACGATAATCGGACTGAACGATTTCATAATGTCTTGAATAAACGATAACGCTTATGTCAAATTGGAATTCACAAAAAATGGAAATCGATATCTCGTTAAGAAAACTTGTTGGAAACTTGGAAGATAGTACGAACGATTTTGGATTGAAATAACCGGACTGAACTTGAATACAATATCGCTCGAATAGAAGTTAGCCCGAAAAGAAATATTGTGTTTTTGATGAAAGAGATGAACGATAATGGATTTGGCTTGGAGTTGGCTTGGAGTTTGGAAGAACAGTCTTAAAATCAAGTTTGAAATAATAAATCTCGAAATTAGTCCCAACGAGAACGGTTATCCTTCGGGAGCGCCGGCGTGGTAATTTTATGTACGGCGGGGATAATCGAAATCACGGGAACATGTTCGGTGATTATTCCAAACGAACTCGATGAATAGAACATATCAAAAATGGAATAGACTTGGGCTTGGATATTTAAAACTGGTTTCTTGAGGAATAAAAAAGGTAAGACTATCGATTTACCGAACGGTAATATTATAGTTGGATGATTTTGTTAGACGAACTATAATCACTGCATGAACGGGTAGAAAACTTCGATGAAGCAAAAAAAATGATAAGGTATCTCGATCGTGTCGAAGATAGCCATAATAATTAAACGTTCTTGTCTTGTGCGAGCGTAACTCTATGCCCGCACATGCGTCAAGCCCGAATGAGGACGAATATCCAAGCGGGAGCGTTGGCGTGATGATCTCACGTCCGATGAGGGTAATCAAACTTGCGGAAGACCGAGGCATGACAACTTAAGGGCCGTCTTGACTTTTGGTTCGACACGATAAGACGAAATTGGAATGCAAGTGATTAGGAAATATTTTATGGATAAGTTAGCCTAGAACCAGAAATAAATCACCCTTGATGGTTTCGTGAACGGATACATGAATCAGGTTGAACGAATCAGAGTTAAACTAAAGGGCTAGAATCGAATCTTGGCTTGGTGGTTTAGACTTAGAATGGATAGGGATCCTATCAAAACATGTTTGGAGGGATAGACTATATAAATCATTAGGCTTTTCCTGCATCATGAATATTACGGATTTTACTGAACAGACTCGTCCTTCGTACAAACGAACGTGTTATTGAGAGTAGGAAAAATTTGTGCTCGATGTTTAGAAATCTGAGTGAAACGAGCTTGGGTAGATTATCCCATGCAAATGAACAATGGTTTGACCCTAGAAATTGGGGCGAGCATCGTGCGACAAATTTGTACGATTCCTCGTGTGCTTTAACCTGTACCTATGACCTTGTGACCTAGTAGTCAGGCAGACGACCTTGTGCCGAGTGAATGAACCTGTGCCACCAACTTTACTATATTGCTTGAATAAAGTTATAGAACTGCGGCAGCAAAACTTAGGGTTAGACTTGGGAACGATAACGTGTACTAAGTTGACCTGAATGAATGGACGCTAGTCGGTATCAGATTGATCATGCTTAACAGTAGTACAAAATGCTTGAATTGAGTTAGATGGAAATGATATAAAATTTGATTGACCCTATCGAAAGTACCCTCATGTTTCAGTAAGACGAAAAACCTTAAGATTTTTGCAAGTAGCTTGTCCTATTTTACGATCTCTAAGTTTGGTTGAATGCATATGTTTAAGGGACCCCTTGAATGTGTGCACGATCCAAGACTTAAGAAATGTGAAACTCGAGTGCTAAGACTTCGCTATCACTAAGTTGGTTGAAATGCATGTGTTTGAAGGATGCTTCGAATCTGTGCACGATCCAGACTCGCGATATGCTGATTTCAAATGCTAGTGCAAGTGAATATCCACCTGAACAAGTATAAAGACTTGTATGTGTTTGTTTCAGCCTTAGATCGTTAACCCAAATTGATTGAAACGTACTCTGCGTTAAGCAATATATCCCGCGCTAAGGCGCAAATGAGAATGACTCGGCATACACATGACACGACGTAAGAAACGAGTAGAAAATTATGTTCAAGATTGGATCTAGTGGTACCGATTGCTACACTTGAGATAAATTCTATAATGCGATAGTATGGCCTGCCCTTAGTAAGTCTCGAGGATGAGACTTTTTCTGAATGGTGTACGATGTAATACCTTATTCCGTTCAAGCGGACGGCCGATTCAAACGGCAGAAGTGCAATGTCCCGATCCAATTTGCTCAGGCGAGAATACTCGTTTAAGGCAAAGGATATCCAGACTTGTCCCTTCAGGAGTTCGGCTTAGGCTTTCAGAGGCTCGCTCGAAGTATCGCTTAACCGAGGCGAATCATCGCTAAGGTGGGTGGCTACGGTGAACTTGTCTTTACTTAGCTAGCACACTTAAAATATGAAACAATACATGCTAGTCGCTAGGTGAATCACCCCTACATGCTAATAAGAATCCAACGCACCTAGCTAAGGAAATAATCCCAACTCGTATTGCTTGTGCTAGAACATGGAAAATAAAACATTGCTTATATTGAGACCCTCGCATGCTACCTTTGCCTTGTGCAACTGGACCCTTCCATGCCTCGAATAGAAACGATATGTATATGCTCTTCTTAGTACACTGTTCACTTGTATACACTGCATGACTCTTGATCATATCTCTTGGGAAGTTCCTATACGGTTTTACTCCTCGGCTTACCTTTGGGCCCGAGCTAATATGAAAGTTTATGAATGCATGCTTGCCTGCTTATATGTTAACTTGAATGTTACCTTGCCTCAGTGTTTGCCACACACAAAATCATGCCACAATCAAGTAACACTATCGTGTATTATTCATGCATTGAGTCAGCCAGAAGACTATCGAATAGTCCTTTTATGTAAATGAACCTACAAATATCCGGAACCGTTTGGTCGCTAAGGCTCTCCCTGCACCAAGGGAATGCATCAAGGCAAGTTAAATCAAGAATGGAAATCATGTCAAGTTACATTTGAATGATAATCACATCCAGTTTACATCTGAACGAGAATCATGTCAAGAAAAGAAAGAATCCCAGCTCGTGGAGCAATTTCTCGGTTCAGAGCAAGAATCATGGATTATCATGTCAAATTATGGATTTGGAAAGACCCTGACCTGCATGTCGCGGACAACTTGAAAAAGGTGATCTTCGGATCTCAGTTCCACGGACGGTCACTGGGGCACCAGGGCCGATCTGATCCAGATGGAACTCTCATGTTTAGTCACCCATGTACAAAGACGGAATGGCATGCATCGTATCCTGTTCTCTTGCTGCATACCAATCTCGCTAGAGACTAAAATTGGTCCTTTACGGCTACGCCAGCGACAATTGTTCATATAGATAAGTCATCCTCGCTTAGCGGCAATCCGCGTGCGAGTCATTGCATCGCATCGAGAATAACTGAACACCTGAATGATCATGGTATAACAACACTTGTGCATAAAGGGCACTTGAATATCGTATGCAACACACCTGATCATCCGAGTGACTTGAGCATCGAGAACATAGTTCCATTCACAACACAGTATTTGCATATGCTATTGCTCTGAATGTTTATACATGCTCGTGTTTGAAATTAACTTGGTTTGCCTTGGACAGGGAAGGACAAATGGTAAGTTGGTAAGTCTTGCCGTATTCCCTCTTATATCGCACGGCGCACTGCCACACGAGTTAAGCTTTTCATATATGCCATAAAACTGATCCTAAGGCACAACTAGAAAGACAACATAATAGTTGGTGCACGGAACCTATATTACGTATTTGGATTTGTCGAGCGGGCGAGTAGCCTCCCCACCAGTGCATTCAATGTACTGATAACCCACCAGATCATTTGTAGGGTACGGAAGAACCTCATTCGGTGCGGATGCCTCCTTCGTTCGTGCTAAGGCGTAGAGTTCACTCTGGATCCTTGGAGCGCTGTATCCGGAACTGAAGCACATATACAAGACATAATGTTGGAACCTCGCCTGAATATCACCTGGAATATTCTACAAATATAGCCACTTGGCATGCCCTTACTGTTTTTGAGAGAGAAAGAGGCTTGAGCGACTTGTAATCTCGGCTATACGCCGCCTGTAATATTGCACAATATCAATAAAGAGTTTGATTTACTTCAACTTATGTGATTCAATATTTCTGCTATTGTCGACTCAGTGAACTTGTTATCAATCGCCTATGCGTTTATAATTCTGCTGTACTCGAACAATCTGCGTGTCTTTGTGGCTTAGAACTCTTACCGCCAGCCAACGAACCACGGTCTTACATGGGCGCGGCTCACGCTTGTGCGGCATTACGCCCGGATGGGTTGAAGCGATCGTCTCGCGGGAGCGCTGGCACGGTGATTCTCGCTTAGCGGGGACGGCTGATTTGCCTACAGGAGATTGGGGCGTGACACAAGGCAGGTTCTATCATTCTCTTATGAAAACATTGCAAGCAAAAACTCAGATTATTATTAAGGAGTGCAAGAATCAAAGAACGAAGTTCTGCCCACTCACTTGATACATAATGCCGACGCGGAGTGGGGCATTACAAAGGTCTTCCTTTCGAGCCTCTCTGATCATTAGATGATGTACTTATTATATTTACTTTTATATTCTAGTTTGGTAGTAGATTTGTCTCCATCCAATTATTAGTTCTTCTTGATTAGTTCATATTTGGTTCATTGACATATTTGATCATTTATTTTTTTATGATTTTTATGGATAAGATTTGGTTATGCCCTATGACTTGTGACAATTATATACCACTTGTGAATTGTTATTCATAATACAGCGTACGTATGTGTTATGGTTTTTATATATTAGAGTTTCTATATACATACGGCTGGCATGCTTACGTATTTCTTGTCCTACGTATTTTAGAACTGGGACGTAATATGTTTTTGTGGTGGCCCATGCAGGTCAAGAGTATATTGTCTCGGTTACGTTATTGTACCAAACAAGCCTGCAAATAGGATAGAGTATAGGATCTCATCCACATATTTGACTTTCCCCCTTATTTCTGTTCTAAATTCTTTGAACTCACCTACCTTCCTTGACCTTAAAAATTGTACACACTTAATTCTCTTGACATTGGTATCCTTATTTCCTCACATCTTTCTGTTTAATGTACTTCCCTAATAGTTTATTGAGTATAGCCTTCTGCTAGAATATATGAATCCTTGTTATTAGGATAATAATTAGGGTAACATTTCTATGAAGAATACAACTAGAATATTGACTCATCACTAAGTTTAGCATACCTAATGAACCCTAGCATTCCTTACCTGTAAATTGATTGGCCACTATCCTTTGCCATATTTAGGCCGGACTTGAGTACAATATAAATACTACTAGGATTAATTAGAAATTTGACCATATTGTTTGACCCTAGTATTGAGGAACCAATAGAAATGCATGGTTGAATATTAGGACTAAACCTAACTTTCATAGTGAGATAATATAAGAGGACTATAAAGTTAGATTCTTATCTTGATATTAGCATAGCAGTACCTTAGGAAACCAAGACAAATAAACCAATAACTTAGTAAGAGTTAGGGTACCCTAACTTCATCTTAGTAGGTCCCCTAGAATCTATGATCATCGTTGAGTCGTACTTGCATCTCCATGAGTCACTGACCCTGCCATCTCATCCAACTATCTATATACTTTCCCATCTTGAGTTAATCCCTCCCTCCATCATAGATCAATTGTCATAGCTCTTTACCAATTAAAATCCATTGAATGAATAGAATATTTTTCTTGATCATACCTCGAACACAGAGATTAGCATACCACCTTTCCTTAGGAAACCATGATATTATCCAGAGTCTCTCTATTTACTTTCATATCTTGTTTCTTCGAAACCTTAACGCTCACTATTTGTGCGATGACTAAAATTTTCCTTTATATTTTAATTCGTGCCACCTAACCCTTCTGATTGTAGGCCAAGTGATTCATTTTATATTAGGATATATAGTTTGCTAGGATTATAGTTGTTAATCTTGAATTTTAAAATTCTGTGCTTAGTAATTAGAACTTGATAGTTTGAGTTGTTCATTTAGATTATGATTTTATGATTATCCTTTAGTTTCAAATCAAATAATTTGTTCCACATATCTCAATACAGGTTATATCCGCTTTCATTAGAGAGCCAGTAACTTCTCCTTTCTTAATATTAAAACTTTTGTTCTATAAGTGTAAACACCCTATTTTTTAGAATAATTTTTAATATAATTTCCCGGATTTTTTCGGCATTTTTCTGGATGAAGAACCAAGGTAATTGTGAGTTAAATATTTTTAAATGCTGTTAATTTATGTTAAAATATTATGGAAATAATATTTTATGGTGCAAAATGGAAAACCGAAAACAGGATATTTTACGGTGAATTTATTGGACTCCGGAGTCGCGTTTAAAGCCTTAAAAACTATTGGAATAATTAAACCGAGCCAAACCCAAATTAAACTAAACCGAACCCATTTTGGCTGAACCAAACCGCTGCTGAACCAAGCCAACCGCATAATGGGTCGGGTCGGGTCAGATCCGAGCCAAACTCGACCCGGATCCAAAACCCATTAGGTAAACCCTAACCACCGTGGTTACTGTAGCGGCTATAAAGCCTCGTGAAGCGTGCCCAGCCGCCGACCTCACCGCGCCGTCACCCGACCCCAACTCGTCGCTACCGAAACCCTAGACAACCGCTCAACGACTCCTCCCTCTTCCCACACGCACAGCCGCCGAGTCCGACCCCGACTTCCCCCTCAATACCTCCGCCGCCGTACCCTGATCGCCGCCGCCCGCTGCACATCCCCCAACTCCGATCGACTCCCCACCTTGAGTCGACGCCTTCCTCCTTCTTCCCAGAACCCCACTGGCACCACTCGACTACGCCGCCGTTCCCACAGCCCCGCCGACCTCACCGCTCCGCCGCATCCCCCGAGTCGACCCAGCCATCGACAGACCCGAGTCGACCTTCCCCGAACCCGACGATAGCCCCAGACCCGGCGCCGCTGCCGCCAGGCCGTCGACGACCCCGAGCCGACTCCCTCCGGCGAAACCCCACTTCCCCGGGTCAGAACCATAGCTCGGACTCACGGCAGACACGAGGACACGGGAATTTTTGACCTGGACACGAAGTTGACCCTCGAACACGTAGAATTCAGCATTCACGGAGCCCTGTTTAGGTACCGTTTTCTCTCACCTCGTAACTCTGTTTTAGTTTCCGTCAGTTGCTACGCATAGACTGTATAACCCTCTCGGTGCCCGTACAACTCGTTCGGTGCATCGCGTCCTGTGGTGATCGTGCACCGCGATCCAAAAATAAGAAAAACAACGTCTGTTTCACCCCGGAACTGAGTGCGCCCCGCCAAATGGGACAACTTAGTCGCACGCGATCTTTACCGAAACGTGCGCGTCGTTGATACGGACGTGTGGGATTTCGCAGAAGTTGATTTGGATGTGCGTGCACACCGGAATCAACGCGTATCCGCCGACAACGCCCCATATCCGTCTATTCTGGAACACGTTGTAACTTTGTGTACACACGTCGGATCGAGACAGAACTTGCGCCATCAGACTCGTAGCAATACGCTGGCCCTGTGACCCAAGTTTGGTTCGATTCTGAGAACGTTGACAAAATCACGTATCGTGGGCCCCACAGTCCCCACTTGACGGGCTATTTTGTGATTGGCTCATCGGAATCCAATTCTGGAAGTTCCTTTGGGTTCGTATCATTGTTCCTGACTTGTAGACACTGAGTTTGAGAAATTTGGAGACCTTTGACCCTGACACGGTTTTCGGTGCAAAGTGACCCACATTGTGGATCCCGCTTTGGGCCGAAAATGTCATTTTTGCCCTTGTGTCCAAATTGGACGTAAGGATAGGCATTTCTAGCTATTTGATATCTTCTAAGACTGTTGGTGATGTTTATTATAGCTTTTGGAGGAGTACCCACAGGATCCACTGATATAGGGACGATTGTTGGTATTCGGACCCCAAGCAAGTATACCTTGCCAAACTCTGCAGTATTGTTACATATTTTTCTTGCTTCATTATATTGCTGTGCATGCTTAACCTAGGACCGTGTGACGTACTTAGCGTCCGATTATTAGTCGGGTGCCAACACCGTACGCGGTATTGTGTATTGTCATCTAGAGATGGATATTCGTGACACTTTATCTTTTCGTACTTGTCTTACCAAGTACACTTTGACCCAGTGTCACGACCCGTACCCGGTGTAAGGATACTAGTCGGAAACAACACCAAGCCTACGCCGCAGAATCAGCGGTAGAACGCTGTCTAGATAGTCTATCTAATGTAATGAACCACCAATAATGATAGAATACTCAATCACAGAACTAAGATAGAATGAGCACGAATCAAATAAGAATAGAATAGTCATCATACAACTCATGAGTTTAAAATAATACATCAATGAGTCTGAAGAGTAACAAAATAAGCTAGAGACAAATCCAGTACAAAAGAATATACTACTAGGCTACAACTCCTGGGTCAACTGTCTCGGTTGGGATAAGTCCCTCTTGAGTCAGGGTCTCTAAATCTAAACTCACAACATCCTGGGGTCCATAATGGGTAGGGTACCACTCCTCAGTATCATCTGGAAAAATATATCCAGTCAGGAAAGGAGCAGAGTACATCTCTAACAGCAGTTCTAATCCATGATAAAAACTATGTAACAGTAAATAGCTGTGGATAAAAAGATGCACAAAATAGATACAAGAGATATATAGACAATAAGGAAATACTGGAAAGAAATACAATAATGAACAATATGCCAATGAAACAATAATACTAATGACTAAGTGTGTGAGTACTAGCTTAACATGTGATCGGCTTGGGCAAGATACAATGCGGCCTGGCTAATCATACGTACGGTGCATGATCAACATTATTCGCTTACCAATACTTTATTCAATAGGGATTTGATCATATGTCTATACTAATACTTCCCACCCCCAACTGGTATAATAGATCCAACCACGGTATGCTATGGCACTAGATTCCCTAAGAAGAGAGCGACTCCTCCCGAAAATCGGTGTCTGTACATGTACAAGATAATCAATGAAACAATACTTGCACCATATACACCATATACCAAGGAATAACATCTCATGACGAGATCCGGATATACCAATCCGTGTAACCATAGTGTCAAGAGAAATATGTCTATCTACACTAGATACAACGAACATAGAGGATATCATAAATGAGAAACTATCAGAGAATGTACTCGCCTGAAGTGTAACATCCCGTTCCGCTCAAGCGGACTGCCGACTCAATCGGCAAAAGTGCAACTGTCCCGACCTGCTTTGCCTCGATCAAGAAGCAAAGGATATCCAGACTTGTCCCTACAGGAATCCGGCTTGGACTTTCAAAGGCTCGCTTAGACGTATCGCTCTACCGAGGCAAATCATCGCTAAGGTGGGTGGCTACGGTGAACTTGTCTTTGCTTAGCCAGCACATATAAAATCTGGAATATTTATGCTAGTCGCTAGGTGATTCACCCCTGCATGCTAATGAATCCAACGCACCTAGCTAAGGGAATAATCTAAATCTGTATTGCTATGCTAGAACATGGAAAAGGAAATACTGCTTATATTCAGACCCTCGCATGCTAAGTCCCTTAACGGTTTCATCTCTCGGACTACCTTCGGGCCCGAGCAACGTGCCTGCTTATGTTCCTTAGAAATGCATGCTTGTCTGCTTGAATGTGCATTGTTTTCATCCTTACTCCGGGAGACTACTCAGTAGTCGTTCCGTGTATGATTGACCCTGCAAGTATCCGGGACCGTCAGGTCATCTAAGGCAATCCCCGAACCAGGGGAATGCACTAAGCAAGAATTAATACTGAACGTAAATCTCACTTGAATGATAATCATGCTATGTGTGCATCTGAACGAGGATCGTGTTATGTACTGATGGAATCCCAGCTCGTGGAGCAATATGCCTCGTTCAGACTAAGTTAAGTTTCATGATTATCATGTCAAGCTATGGAATATGGATAGACCCTGACCTGCATTGTCGCGGACAGCTTGTGCACAAGATATGTTATGTTGAGTTCCGCGGACAGCTACACCGGGGCACCGGAGCCGATCCGATCCGGACGGAACGTATGTATAGTCGTATGTTACCCGACAAGTGTTATGCGACGGGGCTCGCCACCCGCGTTGTACGTAGCTTCGCCCTGAGACTATAACTGTCCTTTATGGCTATGCCAGCGACTTCTGTTCATATAGATAAGTCATCCTCGCTTAGCGGCTATCCGCGTGCGAGTCATTGCATAGCATCAATGTTCTGAACACCTGAACGATCTGAAAATAACGACCCTCATGTTTGCATATGCTATGCTCCTGAATGTTTATGCTTGCCCCTGCTTGAATTAACATGTTTGCCTCAATGTTGCCTTGGACAGGGAAGGAGAAATGGTAAGTTGGTAAGTCTCGTCGTGTTTTCTCAAACATCGCACGGCGCACTGCCCGACACGTTAGGCTATTCAATGTTTGCATGAAACTGATCCTAAGGCAACTAGAAAGACAACTTAATAGTTGTGCACAGAACCTGTATTACGTGTTTGGATTTATCGAGCGGGCGAGTAGCTTCCCCACCAGTGCATTCAATGTACTGATAATCCACCAGTTTGTATGCAGGGTACGGGAGAACCTCGTGCGGTGCGGACGCCTCCTTCGTGCGTGCTAAGGCCAGGAGTTCCCTCTGAAGCCTTGCAACGGTGCGTCCGGGACTGAAGCACATATACAAGACATAAGTTGTGAACATCGCCTGACCATCGCCTGTACATTCATTCCACAGTTGTAGCCACTTGGCACGCTTTTACTGTTTCAGAGAGAGAGGCTTGAGCGACTTGTAATCTCGGCTATACGCCGCCTGTAATACTTGTTCATATCAATAAAGAGATTACTTTACTTTGTTTCAATGCTTCCGCTATATTTGTCGACTCAGTGAACCTGTTACCGATCGCCTATGCGTTCATGACTCCGCTGCACTCGGACAATCTGTGCGACTCTGTGGCTTAGAACTCTAACCGCCAGCCAATGAACCATGGCCTTGCACGGGCGTGGCTCACGCTCGTGCGGCATCACGCCCGGATGGATTAAGCGATCGTTCCGCGGGAGCGCTGGCGAGGGTGATTCCCGCCTAGCGGGAACGGCCGATTGCCTGCGGGAGATCGGGGCATGACATGTTGGTATCAGAGCCTGGCTTCTACGCCTTTGGACTTCGATTCGATATCTCTGTTTCAAAAGCTCGTTCGTGGGTTATGTGCACGCTCTCTCTCTATGCCTCGATGGGATGTTCCAACAATAAGTCTAAATACTTTCAAAATGCGTTTTGAATGTTATGCTTGCTTGTCTGGTTGTATGCTGCGAGTGGCCTTTGTGCCAACCTGTGCGAACCACTTAAGAGTATCGCTAGTAGCTTGTCCAAGATTTTCACTAACCCTAAGTTTGGTTGAATGCATCTATTCGAGGGA
The DNA here is from genome assembly GCA_036927795.1 of Iris macrosiphon. Classification (NCBI taxonomy): domain Eukaryota; kingdom Viridiplantae; phylum Streptophyta; class Magnoliopsida; order Asparagales; family Iridaceae; genus Iris; species Iris macrosiphon. Next base: position 2,330,957 of record JAYESA010000003.1, read on the forward strand.
CGCCTTGAACTAGTGCACCATCCAAGACTTAAGAAAAAGGTGAAACTCGAGTGCTAAGACTTCGCTATCACTGAGCTGGTTGACGTGTTCACGCTAGAGGGTACCTTCGAATGTGCGTACGATCCAGTCTAAGCGATATGCTGATTTCGATGCTTGTGCAAGTGAATATCCAAATGAACAAGTACAACGACTTGTCTAGGATTGCCTTAACCCTAGATTACTGCTTGTCCTCAGTAAGTCTCGAGGACGAGACTTTTTCTGAGTTGGGTAGGATGTAATATCCCGTTTCGCTCAAGCGGACTGCCGACTCAATCGGTAAAAGTGCAACTGTCCCTACCTGCTTTGCCTCGATCAAGAAGCAAAGGATATCCAGACTTGTTCCTACAGGAATCCGGCTTGGACTTTCAAAGGCTCGCTCAGACGTATCGCTCTACCGAGGCAAATCATCGCTAAGGTGGGTGGCTACGGTGAACTTGTCTTTGCTTAGCCAGCACATATAAAATCTGGAATATTTATGCTAGTCGCTAGGTGATTCACCCCTGCATGCTAATGAATCCAACGCACCTAGCTAAGGGAATAATCCCAATCTGTATTGCTATGCTAGAACATGGAAAAGGAAATACTGCTTATATTCAGACCCTCGCATGCTAAGTCCCTTAACGGTTTCATCTCTCGGACTACCTTCGGGCCCGAGCAACGTGCCTGCTTATGTTCCTTAGAAACGCATGCTTGTCTGCTTGAATGTGTATTGTTTTCATCCTTACTCCGGGAGACTACTCAGTAGTCGTTCTGTGTATGATTGACCCTGCAAGTATCCGGGACCGTCAGGTCATCTAAGGCAATCCCCGAACCAGGGGAATGCACTAAGCAAGAATAAATACTGAACGCAAATCTCACTTGAATGATAATCATGCTATGTGTGCATCTGAACGAGGATCGTGTTATGTACTGATGGAATCCCAGCTCGTGGAGCAATATGCCTCGTTCAGACTAAGTTAAGTTTCATGATTATCATGTCAAGCTATGGAATATGGATAGACCCTGACCTGCATTGCCGCGGACAGCTTGTGCACAAGATATGTTATGTTGAGTTCCGCGGACGGCTACACCGGGGCACCGGAGCCGATCCGATCCGGACGGAACGTATGTATAGTCGTATGTTACCCGGCAAGTGTTATGCGACGGGGCTCGCCACCCGCATTGTACGTCGCTTCACCCTGAGACTATAACTATCCTTTATGGCTATGCCAGCGACTTCTGTTCATATAGATAAGTCATCCTCGCTTAGCGGCTATCTGCGTGCGAGTCATTGCATAGCATCAATGTTCTGAACACCTGAACGATCTGAAAATAACGACCCTCATGTTTGCATATGCTATGCTCCTGAATGTTTATGCTTGCCCCTGCTTGAATTAACATGTTTGCCTCAATGTTGCCTTGGACAGGGAAGGAGAAATGGTAAGTTGGTAAGTCTCGTCGTGTTTCCTCAAACATCGCACGGCGCACTGCCCGACACGTTAGGCTATTCAATGTTTGCATGAAACTGATCCTAAGGCAACTAGAAAGACAACTTAATAGTTGTGCACAGAACCTGTATTACGTGTTTGGATTTGTCGAGCGGGCGAGTAGCTTCCCCACCAGTGCATTCAATGTACTGATAATCTACCAGTTTGTATGCAGGGTGCGGAAGAACCTCGTGCGGTGCGGATGCCTCCTTCGTGCGTGCTAAGGCCAGGAGTTCCCTCTGAAGCCTTGCAACGGTGCGTCCGGGACTGAAGCACATATACAAGACATAAGTTATGAACATCGCCTGACCATCGCCTGTACATTCATTCCACAGTTGTAGCCACTTGGCACGCTTTTACTGTTTCAGAGAGAGAGGCTTGAGCGACTTGTAATCTCGGCTATACGCCGCCTGTAATACTTTTTCATATCAATAAAGAGATTACTTTACTTTGTTTCAATGCTTCCGCTATATTTGTCGACTCAGTGAACCTGTTACCGATCGCCTATGCGTTCATGACTCCGCTGCACTCGGACAATCTGTGTGACTCTGTGGCTTAGAACTCTAACCGCCAGCCAATGAACCATGGCCTTGCACGGGCGTGGCTCACGCTCGTGCGGCATCACGCCCGGATGGGTTAAGCGATCGTTCCGCGGGAGCGCTGGCGAGGGTGATTCCCGCCTAGCGGGAACGGCCGATTGCCTGCGGGAGATCGGGGCGTGACATGAAGTCCAAATGAAAAGTCTCACAGATGTCTGACTCGGTGCCTCGAAGACCTAGATATGGAATACCATATTAATACAAGGTCCCGGAAAGAGAACAAATCAAACTAGTCAACTTCTAGGTCAATAAATCAATTCTAAGTCAAAAGTCAACTACGGTCAACTCTAAAGTCAACTAAAGTCAAACATGGTCAAACCAAGGTTAACCTCACAAGATATCTATATAAATAATACAACAATTAGGAATCAAGGTCTTGATCCAATTGGTACCCACACAAAGTATAAATAATATACACTCTAATATAAAGTATATACAAACCAATATTTATACAAATAAAATAATATATCACTACTAGTATTTTACTTTACAATAAGCACATATATATATATACATATTTATATACAATTATAATATATAATATATAAATTAAATCTGCCCAATCGTCACTGAAAACAGTGAGCTAAAAATATAATTTAAATAAAACAGGCTTATAGTGACAGTCTTGATTGTCACAGAAAACTGTCGCAGAAATAATGAATAATAAACCCACTGCCGACTCAGATTGTTGACAGTTAAAACTGTCGCAAAAACTGTCGCGAAAACCCACTGCTAAAAAAACCCGCCCACTGTATTTAATGACAGAATTGTCATTAAATACCCAAAGCTACAGCGGCTGCTGTAACCGAACTATATAATGACAGTTTTCAACTGTCATTAAACCTACTGTCACCAAATAGTAAATATATATATATATATATATATATATAATATATATATATATATAAACATATAAATCAATATATATATATATATATAAAACAATTTAATAACTATATACTTATATATATATACACATAAACTTACACACTTAAATACCAATATTTACAAAACACATGCACATATTAATGTACGTATTTTACATGGCTAGAAGCACACATAAAAATACATTCATTAATATAAAAATAATTATATAATAATTATAAATAATATAATTACACATTTAAACACATAAATATATTTTATAAAACATTTATGTATAATTTATGAGTACATATATAATTGCATGCAAGAAGCTACATATATATATTTATACATCATATTAGAACACATAAAAATATATATAGATCTATGCTACAATAATACCATAATAAATACACTAAAATAAATATATAATATCTATATATACTCACTAATTATAAATGAAGAATTAAAGCATAAATAATTAGATTTACACAAAAACACACCAAATTTGGAGAGTATCACATCGTATCCCACTAGATCTAGGATACGCATGCGACACGAGTCCAACACACAACCAATTGCACCCCGAAGGACACAAACACGCCACAAATAATATTTATGAATAAATCAAAGTGTCAAAAGTAGATCTATGTGTCCGTGTCAAAATACGACATGTACAAAGTCCCGTGTAGGAGGAAAAAAATCCCAAAACGACACGTATCACCAATTTGTTGGGATACAAACCACATAAACTCAATTATGGACACGACACTAGCCCAAATACATAAGCACATGCCCAATTGATCTATAGGATCAATTGACACACACAACAAAATGTAAATTCGGAATTCCAACAAAATTGACACAAAAAGCACCATAACTTTCTCCATGGGTCTCCTATGAACATAAAACAAAGTCCTATGGGTAGTACATACATATGGGTTAATTTTACATGATTAAATCTCAGATTTAGAAGCTATTTTAATGGAAAAAACTGAATTATACCTATTGGGAGATGGATTCCCAATGAAACATCCAATTGAGATGAACTTGCTTCCAAATTGTAGATCCTTGCTCCTCTTTGTAGATCCTTGCTTCCTCCTTCTAGATCCTTGCTTCTCAACTTTCTAATGGTGAATTAGGAAGAATTTGGAATGAATTTGGTAGGGAATTGGAATCGGAATGGAGGGAATTTGGGAGTGGGAAATTCTATATCTAGATTTGGAATGAGAATGAGAGGAGAGAGAAATTTTCCCCCCTCTAATATAGGCCGGCCATGCCCCCTTCCCCAAGCAATTATAAAATATCCAATGTATCCCTTGGGGCCTCTCATGAAGAAATAATTAAGGAAGGAAGCTTCTAGTCTAATCATTTAATTAATTTAATCAATCTCCTTAACTATGGGCTTTCTAAATGGGCCAAGTCTAACTATTTAATTCATGTTGGTCCATGGGTCCAAACTACACTAGTTGGGTCCACTAAAATAAGTCTAAAATAATTAAATAACATCCAACAATAATTAAATAATACAACAAAAATTATTTACCATGCACAATATTCATCTAAATAAGAAATTACTAAAATACCCTTTTTCCTAAAATGTGGTAGTGACACCCAGGACACTTGACACTGTTCATGAGACAGGATCTTCCCGAGATATTCGTGGTGATTCTGTATAGGATATAGGACTTGACAGAGATACTATATTCTTAGATACATTATGACTTGTGCATTAGTTATGATCCCGCTTGCCATGGACATGAAACGTTATGGTCATGATATGCGTGGTTAAATTGGGTGGGGAGAGACACACAGGCTACAGGCTGATCATATATATACACCCATATTATTGTGAGGCACAAGACTCTGAAGCCCGAGCTTGGCCCATTACTCATTATTACTGCTGCTACCGGCTCCCCGACACAGAGCTTGTAGTGGCTTCAGCCTGAGTTCTAGTGCTGCTCTCATCTTGTATATCACTTAGCTGGTTATTTAGTACTCCATTATTGTTCCATCTATTGCTGGAGAGACCCACAGGCTACAGGTTGATTATGTTATGCCGGCTACTCAGTCTCCCGCTGAGCTAGACCACCTCATATATCACTGCTACCGGCTCCCCTACACAGAGCTTGTAGTTGTTCCAACCTGGGTACTATTGATGTTCTCTCTTGCACTTCACACAGATGTTTACATACTTACCCTATTATTCTCATTATTTGCTGCACTACTTATATTTTGGCTTGTATATTTTCTTGTACCTTGTTATATCCCCTGAGGACCTGGATATGGATTATGTCCCCAGGATTTGAGGACGAGATCTATCCCGAGGTATACGGGACCGCTGCAGGAGCTGATCCAGGAGTTGTACCGCCATCTGAGGATGAGGTGTTAGCCGAAGACTTTTTCTGAGCATCCATGTCTCATGCTCAGCATTTATTTATTTTAGTCATTTATATTCTGGTCTGTTGAACCACTGTATTAGATTTTATCGGGTTGTTCCCCGAAGCACCTTGTTGAGATTGGTTGATGATTTACATTCCTTATATTCTGTGGATCATATTTTATATCTTGTGTGGATGAGATTAGATTGTGCCATGATTGTCGTAGACTTGATTTTACAGCTTAAGTATGCCCTGATGGATCCATTAAATTGGGTTTGTCCATCGGTGCGTATGCTGGCCATTGCCACGTATCTGGTCCCTCGGTATTTTGGGACTGGGGCGTGACATGATTTTTGTGGTGGTCCATGCAGGTCTACGACTAAATTGTTTGGTTTCAACTTAGGGACTGAACCAGCCTGCCCTAAGGATAGGATAAAGTATAGGATCTCATCCATTACTTAAACCATTATTAAACTCTATATCGAACTCAAAATTGTTACTTGATTTGCATCATGTTTGATTCCTCTGAGCGTTCTTACAGTTTATCTTTTGGTTGCAGAGTAATGGATCCCAGGAACAGAGACGAGATTCCTTTGGATATGCCACACGACGCTGTGGTTACTTATATAGACAGAGTGATTCCAGGGAATGGAGGACAAGCATCGCAGAGCAATCAAACCGGACAGCCTAATCCAAGGTTCCGGAGAGATGACATCCCACCTCCCCCACAGTTCACTCCCCAGATGCCAGTTTTCCTGCCAGGGCAAGCCATGGACGGGCAACAGATGTTCCAGATGATGTATGCCATGATGCAAGCCCAGTAGCAGATTCAGCAAGAGACACATCGTCAGGAGGCCGAGTATCTGAGAACCAGCCTGGTATTCGTATTGGAGCAGGCAAATCCACCAGCGAGGCGATCAACGACGGGATCTATCACCAATTTCCGTCAGCTCAAGCTTCGTACGTTTTCTGGTAAAGAGGGGCCAACAGAAGTTCATGAATGGCTCACAAACATACAGCATCAGTTGGAAGCCGCTGAACTTCCAAGAGAAAAGTGGATGACTGCAGTCAGAATGCAGTTAACTAAAAATGTACATCACTGGTGGTTAACAGAAGAGAGGAGGCTCGGACAGGACTGAGTCACCTGGGAAGAGTTCTCCAGGCTCTTCAAAGAGATGTATATTCTAGCGGTAGCACGGTCAGAGCTCAGAGACAAGTTCAACCGCCTTATCCAAGGTAATATGACAGTGGAAGAATACAACGCAGAATTTATTCATCTTAGTCGCTTTGCCCCAACCTTGATCTCGACAGAGGAGGAGAAAGCTGAGAAGTTCTTTGACGGACTGAAGTTCGAGCTTCAGAGATTGATTGGATCGGTCGTACCTACATCTTATATCGACGTCCTCGCAGCAGCACGACGCATGGAGCGCGTCACTAGGAGGAGTCAAATCTGAAGAGGCCCATCACATCAGCACCATCTAGGACAGCACATGGGGATTCAACAAAATGGTCCCAGAGGAGTATGCCAGAGAGGACAGCACACAGGGCCATATCTCTCCCTACTTGTCACCACTGCGGCAAGATAGGTCACATTGAGAGAGAATGCAGACGCAAGTTAGGACTATGCCTGGCTTGCGGATCCAACCAGCATTCAACCAGAGACTATACCGAGCGCCGAGAGGGAGCACTGAGACTAGCTTTACCTGCACCACGACCAGCTTATCCGGCAGTAGGATCACAGCAGACAGGAGTTAGAGGAATCAGACCACCAGCCCCAGGAGAAAATCAGCAGAGACCACCCCTAGCACCGCAGGAAGCTCTATTTCAGCAGGCTCAACAGCAGCAGAGAGGTCCAGCTCAGGGACGAGGACAGACATTCACATTAGCTGTTGAGGAGGAGGCTACTGCAGGCGAAGTTATCACAGGTACTATTTTAGTAGCTTCATTACCAGTTGTATCATTATTTGATTGTGGAGCATCGCACTCATTTATAGCAGCTAGCTTTGTAGCCACCCATAGAGTAGCTACTGCACCCCTTCCGAAGATAAAGAGAATTCTTACGGGAGGCAAAATTATTCCGGTTAGTGACATCTGTAGATCATGTTCTGTAGTAGTCTGTGGAAGAGAGATGTGAGCTTAATTTCTGATCTTTTCCATGCCGGATTATGATGTTGTACTTGGTATGGACTGGTTAAGTCAGTACCATGCGACTCTTGATTGTCGACTTGGACGGGTTATATTTAGACCGCCTGGACATCCAAAATTTGAGTTTCTTCGAGGAGCAATAGAGCAAGGAGTTCAGCCTACTCTTAGGGTACTATCTGTAGAAAGGGAGACAGGTTACCCAAGAGTCATATCTGAGTTTGTGGATGTATTTCCTGAGGATCTTCTAGGTTTACCGCCTGATCGGGAAATAGAATTCACCATAGACTTAACTCCAGGAGCAGAGCCTATCACTTCATCAGTATATCGGCTAGCACCTAAGGAGTTAGTAGAGTTGAAGGAACAGGTTGATGATCTTTTGGAGAAGGGTTTTATTCGGCCCAGTGTTTCACCTTGGGGAGCACCTATATTATTTATGCCAAAGAAGGATGGAACAGTACGGTTATGCATTGACTACCGGGCACTAAATGTTATGACCATCAAGAACAGGTATCCCTTACCACGCATTGATGATCTATTCGATCAATTGAGTGGTGCAAGGGTATTCTCGAAGATTGACCTTATATCCGGCTACCATCAGATCAAAGTAAGGAAGGAAGATATACCGAAGACAGCTTTCAGGACCAAGTATGGATATTATGAGTTCTTGGTGATGCCATTTGGTTTAACCAACGCGCCAGCAGTGTTTATGAGTTTGATGAACAGAGTCTTTCATCAGTTCTTGGATAAATTTGTGGTTGTATTCATTGACGACATTCTGATATATTTCAAGAGCCACGAAGAGCACGAGGAGCATCTCAGAATCATGTTAGAGACCTTGAGGCAGGAGAAGTTATATGCCAAACTCAATAAGTGTGAGTTTTGTATGGACAAAGTGCCTTTCTTGGGACACATCATCTCAGGAGAAGGACTTTGCGTAGATCCAGAGAAAGTTGCGACAATAGAGACTTGGCCTACACCCACATCAGTTGCAGAGGTGAGAAGTTTTCTCGGACTCGCGGGATATTACCGAAGGTTTGTAGAAAATCTCTCAAGGATTGCAGAACCGATGACGAAGCTGACACGTAAGGACCAGGAGTTTATATGGATAGAAGACTGCCAGAAGGCTTTTAAAGAATTGAAGAGAAGATTAACAACAGCACCTGTCTTGACTCTTCCTTCAGGGTCAGGAGGTTTTGTTGTTTACAGTGATGCATCAGGTAGTGGATTAGGATGTATTTTGATATAACATGGCAAAGTTATTGCTTACGCATCAAGGCAGTTGAAGGTCTACGAGAAGAACTACCCAACACACGATCTGGAGCTAGCAGCAGTTATATTTGCATTGAAGATATGGAGGCACTACCTTTATGGGGAGAAGGTAGAAATATTCACCGATCACAAGAGTCTGAAGTATGTATATACTCAGAAGGAGCTTAACATGAGGCAGAGACGTTGGCTTGAACTAATGGTAGATTTTGACATAGATCTGCAGTATCATCCGGGAAAGGCCAATATCGTGGTAGACGCTCTCAGCAGGAAGCCTACGGCTTATTTTTTGACGATGCAGCCCAAGTTATTAAGAGATCTATAGGAGCTTCAGATAGAGGTTGTTTTACCAGGGTAGAGTGGATTACTGGCTAATCTTGAAATTAAGTCGTCACTTGTGGAAAGAATTAAAGAGGCATTGTCCACCGATGCTAGATTCCGAAGACTGAAAGAGAGGACAGAAGCAGGACTGCAGACAGGACTTCGCATACACGAAGACGGGACATTGAGGTTTGGAAATCGCCTGTATGTTCCAAATGGAGAAATGAGACAGGAGTTAATGACTAAAGCACATAGCTCTATGTACTCTGTTCACCCAGGAGGAACCAAGATGTACCGAGACTTGAGACAGTATTACTGGTGGCATAGAATGAAAATGAAGATTGCAAGATTTGTGGCTAAATATTTAGTCTATCAACAAGTAAAGGCCGAGCATCAGAGGACTGCAGGTATGTTACAGTCGCTTCCTATACCAGAATGGAAGTGGGAATATATCACGATGGATTTTGTAATAGGATTTCCAAGGAGCCCCAGCGGAAGAGATGTGGTATGGGTTATCGTGGATAAACTCACTAAATTGGCACACTTCTTGCCATTTAGAGTTGGACAGTCCACAGAGGTACTAGCCGACATATATATGCGACAAATCATCAAATTACATGGAGTGTCGGTCAGTATTATATCGGATCGAGATTCGAGATTTACATCTCATTTCTGGCGAAGCATGCAAGAGAGTCTGGACACCAGACTCAAATTCAGCACCGCTTACCACCCACAGACAGATGGCCAATCGGAGCGCAGCATTCAGATCTTGGAGGATATGTTGCGATCATGTATGCTAGACTTTGGAGGATCTTGGGAAGATCATTTGCACTTAGTGGAGTTCTCCTACAATAACAGTTATCAGGCCAGCATTCAGATGGCACCATTCGAGGCATTATACGGAAGGAAGTGCAGATCGCCTATATGTTGGAGTGACGTTGGTGAACGTCAAATACTGGGTCCAGAATTGGTAACGCAGACAGTGAAGAAGGTGAAGCAGATTCAGAATCATCTTCGAGCAACTCAGGATAGACAGAAACATTGGGCAGATACACACAGACGTTCCCTAGAGTTCAAAGAAGGAGAGCACGTGTTCTTGAGGATTTCGCCCACTCGAGGTACCATTAGAGTCGGGAGCAGAGGCAAGTTGAGCCCAAGGTATATTGGGCCATTTGATATTCTAGAGCGCATTGGTGAGGTGGCTTATCGTCTTGCATTACCTCCATCCTTAGAGGGAGTGCATGACGTATTCCATGTCTCACAGCTGAGAAGGTACATGACCGACCCAAGTCACGTAGTCGATCATTCAGAGATCGTAGTGGGCCCTAGCTTGAGATATGAAGAACAACCAGTTGGCATCCTCGACGTTAGTGAAAAGATATTGTGGGGACAGACAATCAGACTGGTTCGTGTAGCATGGAAACATCATTCTCCTGGAGAATCGATGCGCCAGCATTATCCTCACTTGTTCGAGAATGAAGTTGTAAACTAAGCAACCTTGTATTTATAGTTCTTCCTTTAGTAGCTTATTCTTTGATTGCGAGTACGCAATCCTCTTAAGGGGGTAGATTGAAAACACCCTATTTTTCAGAATAATTTTTAATATAATTTCCCGGATATTTTCTATATTTTTTTGGATGAAGAACCAAGGTAATTGTGAGTTAAAGATTTTTAAATGCTGTTAATTGATGTTAAAATATTATGGAAATAATATTTTATGGTGCAAAATGGAAAATCGGACATAGGGTATTTTTCGGTGAATTTATTGGACTCCGGAGTCGCGTTTAAAGCCTTAAAAACTATTGGAATAATTAAACCGAGCCAAACCCAAATTAAACTGAACCGAACCCATTTTGGCTGAACCAAACCGCTGCTGAACCAAGCCAACCGCATAATGGGTCGGGTCGGGTCAGATCTGAGCCAAACCCAACTCGGATCCGAAACCCATTAGGTAAACCCTAACCACCGTAGTTACTATAGCGGCTATAAAGCCTCGTAAAGCGTGCCCATCCGCCGACCTCACCGCGCCTTCACCCGACCCTAACTCGTCGCTGCCGGAACCCTAGACAACCACTCGATGACTCCTTCCTCTTCCCACATGCACAGCCGCCGAGTCCGACCCCGACTTCCCCCTCAACACTGTAACGCCCGCAACCGCTCGGAGCGTTACGCTGAGTCGGACTGAATGAATCAAATGCTGGTTACATTTGAAATGTCGGATTTTGGGAAGAAGGATTAATCGAGTTGGTTTCAATGTGCAGATGGCTAGCGGGTTCGATGGAAATCAGGTGTTCGTTCCGAACAGTACTGGATAGCTGAATGGAAACGATAATGCCGTCTTCCTTAGTCCGATCGGTCGGATGATTTGTAGAGCACGGCCTGCTCGCACGGTCATACCAGTTAAGTAGATCGCGCTTGCATCGGACCACGGGTTCAAGGGATTGGCCGTATCGGCAGGACAGGATGCCTAACGGGATCAATCAATGTGAGTGGGCTCTTTCCCTTTTCCTCTACTCCTTCATGCCTAATAATATGGAAACACGTAAATGGCTTGAACACTTGGACTGAAACATCGGGAAGCACTACACTGAGGCGTGCATAGAGTGTGCGTCGTTGGCTTGGTAGGATTGTGGCTTGATTTGGTTTGCGCGTTGGATAGTTGGATACGATAGCTGGATTATTCATTTGAGGCGATCGATTGGATTACTTGGGATTATGCTTGGACGGTTGGAAATATGCAAGTTGGAATAATACAATTGAGGCAATGGGAACATTGAGAATATCGGGATTCGGTCGAGCGAGCGTGCATCCGTGCACGAGTATCACTTGGTCGCTTTGTCTTGCAAAGCGAGCAGTTGTGGTTCGAAACCGAACAACTGCATCGGCGAGGGTGTTGTGCCTCTTTTGGGGCATTGTGCCATGGGTTAGCTTTGAGCATAGGTGTTGCACCAATTTGGATTGTGTTGAGAAGAGGCTTCGTGCCTATGAAACACTTGATATTTTGATGCCTCGGGCTATGTTTTGAGGTCGAGATTTGGGTTCTTTGGAAGGACATGTTGGAAGAATGGTTATGGATGTGTTGGTTGGATTATTGATGGAACGAGTCTAGGATCGCTTGGTGGGGCGAGAATGTTCGATCCTCTCGTCATACCTACGTGTCTGCATAGTCACGGACAACCTGAGTGGCACAGGGTTTGGTTTCCTCGAACGAGTGCTCCGGGGCACCGGGACCGTTCGGCCATGGAGGAGACAATTGGGTAACGCGTCTTGGGCGCGGTGCCAGCGGTTGGATGCGATTCAGGTGGGTTAGCTACTTAGCGCTGTTTCGAATAGAACCGCATTTGATCTGTCCGATCAACGTCCTTTATGGCCTTTGGCCAGTGACTTCATATAAGAATAGATGTTGGCTTGCTTTACTTTGGTTGGTTTGTGCATCGTGTAGGCGCGGCCACCTTGCCTCGGCAAGAGTGTGCACTCGAGAGTGGGATATATAAACTTTGGTTGAGGATGGATATTGAGGCAAGACTGATGGTTCGATATGTTATCGTGCAAGCGATGACATTGAGTTAGATGGGTCGGCTTCATATTAAACCGCTTGTCGTTTGGTTTGAGATTGAATGCTAGCATGCTTAAACTGCTTTACTGCTTTCCTTAACATGTCATTCATATGCCATGAAATGAATCTAGGATTCAACTAGAAAGATCACCATATAACTGTTTGTATTCACTATTTTACTTAGTGTCGGCTTAGGCGAGTGGGTTATCCCGCTCACCAGTACGGTTGTGTACTGACCCACGTTTGTGGGCATTATTTCAGGTGCACAGGCGTAGTGGCGCTGCTTGGATATACGGGACATGATGTATGAACTGTAAGTACCTTTGTGGGCTAGAGAAAGAGCAAGAGTTATTTCATCGTCTCCGTGGCATCGCCTTTGTGGCATTGACTCGGGGCATCTCATTTGGACCCTATCGTGAGCTTCGCTGTGTATACTCTGATTGTGTGCTTGGTACACAATACTTGACTTCCGCTGCAACTTGGTTGTTTTAATGATAACATTTGGTGTTTGACAACATCGCCTTGTACGAGCGCAACATCCAGGCTCGTACGGCATCACGTCCCGATAAGAACGATTGTCCTGCGGGAGAGCTGTAAACGTGGTGATTCACGTTCAGCGGGGACTATCGAGCTTGCGGGAGATTGGGGCGTGACAAATTGGTATCAGAGCGCCTGGTTCATTTTCTCGGACTTGGTCCTTCGCTTCATCACAAACTCTAAATAGCTTTCGCGTGTCGTCTAGCTCTTGACTCTACTCGGTGCCGCATCGGATGTTTCATGCAATAAGTCTATTTATTGCTGGTTTTGGCTGCATTTTATTTCTTGGTTGGGTTGCCTTGGTTGGTTTTTGTAGGATCGCTTAGTCTCGTTAGGCGTTGTTGCATTCGTGCAGCAAGTTGGTTGGCGTTGTTGCATTTGTGCAACAAGTTGAGAGCTTTCATTGGGTTGGCTTGGCTTGTCGTTCGGGAGTTCTGATTGCCTCAATGGATCAGTTGGTTGGCTAACGAGATTTGGTTATGCAGCATGTTTTGAGTAGAAACATTGGAAGATAGATCCTTGCACGAGTTACTCGTCAAGCGATTGTGTTGGACAGAAGTTGGAAGTTTGGCTGCGGCGCATCGGTTGAGCATGTTTGAGTTTGGCTCTGGAATATATGGATAAGTTGGAACGAGTTGCTCGTACAACAAAAGTGTGAAACCGTTGGGTATTGGGTTGGACTACTTGGAAGACGATCATTGCACGATTGCTCGTGTTGAGAAGGTATCAGACGGGTTGAGAAACAGTTGGATAATTCAAGCATTGGCTAAGTTTTGTGTCAGACGTAAGTTGGGAAAGGCAGGATTATGTATGAGGGATGGTTCGAACGGATCTTGGATCTGTGAAGGAAATTGTAATGCGAGTAGCGACTTGATTCGGAGTGGTATATGGGATACCACATTTTGAGCAAGGCATTAGAAATATTTTGGTTGGACATCTATGGGAATTGCCTGAATGAACTCGAGTAACAGAAATATAAGTTGGTTGGTGCAAGTCGATTGTGTTGGGAAGAATAAAAATGGAGCAAGCGAATATTGAGTTGGGCATATCGTGAACGGACTGGTGCAAATGGAAGTATCGTTGGACTTGAGAGTTGGACGAGATCGGAACGAACAGTTGGGATACGCTTGAGCAAAGCGATAGGATTATCGGAATGATAGCGAGCACGGACTACGATTTTGGGCGACACTTTTGAGCTGTTGGTTGAGCAAAGAAACACGATCTTGGTTTGGAGGGATAACGCGATTGATTCACACAAACTTGAAGGATTTTGGATGTTGCTGCTCGTGAAGTTGACTCAGGTTTAGCGGAAATGGAATTTTGGGCAAGATGGTGCAACGACAGTAAGACGGATTATCCGGAAGACATGGACGGATTGAGGCAACAACTAAAGGCAAGAATTTGTGGCTGACAGACTTTTGAAGATAGCTAAATGTGATAGCAACGTCGGAACAAATCACTGCGCTGCTCGAGTAAGTTGGAAGTGCATTGTGGGACGCAGCAAATGGATAAGAATTGGAGCAAGTCTTGGGTTTTGAGAATCATTGCAATTTGTAGTGCGAGAATCGAATATGCAATTCAGAAATTTGATGGATTCAGGACAGAACGGCGGATTGATGGAATAAGGTTTCAACGAGCGCGGTTCCCGGATTCGGAAACTTCGCTCGGATGAATGGTTGGAATTTGAGTCAGATTTTCAGATGAGATATAGCATGGTTTATAGTAACTGTCCATCGTGATGATTACAATTATCGAGCGTAGCTTCGGGACAGCTGACCCTAGCGACTGGCCCGTCAGATCAGAGATTGAATATGGTAGACCCATAGAACGACCCTTGAGGCGGCGTATTTGGGAATGCGTCGAGGGCAGATGTGAGCATGTGATTTGGCTTATTGACTGAGTGTTGGATTTGAGAGATCCTTGGGATAGCCTTCAGCTGAAGAAGCAGCCGAAAGACCGAAGCGATTGTGGGATTGGCCTAAGTCAACTGATGAGACTCAGAGTCGCAGATTTTTATCGATGGCATCGCCTCTGACTCATCGTGCCCTGGAAGGGAATAGCATTCATATGAATTGACGACTGTGAAACTAGCTCGTGAAGTTAAAGCAGCGGTTCGTTCAGATCAAATCCTTGCGAATACTGGAAGGGACAGATTTGCTTCAGATTTACAAGATGTCTCGGAACTATTCTGGGAAGCTTGCTCATTCGGAAGGTGAAGGTGATATTCTCTACTTCGAGGCAGTGGAAGCAGCACGAAGAACTATTCCACGCGCAACCTAAGAATTGTGGCGAGTGTGACCACGTTGAAATTGTGGCGACACAAATCCCTTTGGCGTGGCGGCGAGATCTTCGTGGATCACACGAACCTCAATATAGATGTTCATCCTGTGAGATATTGAGATGGCAGGAAATGTGTTGGACTGAGCTGATCTAAACAAGTTGATATTTGGGTAAGTCGCATAGCTGGGGTAGATCAGTTGTGAGAATCGTTCGGTGCACGAGATAATATTTGGAGATATTGCTAGTGCGGATTCAGAAATAGTTGGATGGATTGAGTTGGAACTCGGACTGATTGAGTCGGTGGAAAATCTGCATAATTGAGAATAGTTCTCGAGCGAATGTGTTGGAATGGGAATCGTGATTTGGTTCAATTGGGAGCAAAGCAATATGGATGCCTCGAACATAAAGATACCCTTGTAACTTGTCCAAATTCGCTATCGCAAAGCTCGGCTGAAATGCATGTATTTTAGGGATGCCTTAAATATGTGTACGATCCAAAACTAAGCGATACGAAGAATTCGTATTGAGCTGCAAGGAGGATGTGGGAATTTGGAACTTGTACGAGCGTTCAGCAGAACGAGATATTGTGTCAGAAATAGTATATATGAGAGTTGCATAGAGCAGACCTATGGAATTGGATTGTGGCATGCTAGTAAGGAATGAGTACCAGCACGGTTCGTGGACGAACCTGATTCTAAGTGGTATATTATGTAACGCCCGCAACCGCTCGGAGCGTTACGCTGAGTCGGACTGAATGAATCAAATGCTGGTTACATTTGAAATGTCGGATTTTGGGAAGAAGGATTAATCGAGTTGGTTTCAATGTGCAGATGGCTAGCGGGTTCGATGGAAATCAGGTGTTCGTTCCGAACAGTACTGGATAGCTGAATGGAAACGATAATGCCGTCTTCCTTAGTCCGATCGGTCGGATGATTTGTAGAGCACGGCCTGCTCGTACGGTCATACCAGTTGAGTAGATCGCGCTTGCATCGGACCACGGGTTTAAGGGATTGGCCGTATCGGCAGGACAGGATGCCTAACGGGATCAATCAATGTGAGTGGGCTCTTTCCCTTCTCCTCTACTCCTTCATGCCTAATAATATGGAAACACGTAAATGGCTTGAACACTTGGACTGAAACATCGGAAAGCACTACACTGAGGCGTGCATAGAGTGTGCGTCGTTGGCTTGGTAGGATTGTGGCTTGATTTGGTTTGCGCATTGGATAGTTGGATACGATAGCTGGATTATTCATTTGAGGCGATCGATTGGATTACTTGGGATTATGCTTGGACGGTTGGAAATATGCAAGTTGGAATAATACAATTGAGGCAATGGGAACATTGAGAATATCGGGATTCGGTCGAGCGAGCGTGCATCCGTGCACGAGTATCACTTGGTCGCTTTGTCTTGCAAAGCGAGCAGTTGTGGTTCGAAACCGAACAACTGCATCGGCGAGGGTGTTGTGCCTCTTTTGGGGCATTGTGCCATGGGTTAGCTTTGAGCATAGGTGTTGCACCAATTTGGATTGTGTTGAGAAGAGGCTTCGTGCCTATGAAACACTTGATATTTTGATGCCTCGGGCTATGTTTTGAGGTCGAGATTTGGGTTCTTTGGAAGGACATGTTGGAAGAATGGTTATGGATGTGTTGGTTGGATTATTGATGGAACGAGTCTAGGATCGCTTGGTGGGGCGAGAATGTTCGATCCTCTCGTCATACCTACGTGTCTGCATAGTCACGGACAACCTGAGTGGCACAGGGTTTGGTTTCCTCGAACGAGTGCTCCGGGGCACCGGGACCGTTCGGCCATGGAGGAGACAATTGGGTAACGCGTCTTGGGCGCGGTGCCAGCGGTTGGATGCGATTCAGGTGGGTTAGCTACTTAGCGCTGTTTCGAATAGAACCGCATTTGATCTGTCCGATCAACGTCCTTTATGGCCTTTGGCCAGTGACTTCATATAAGAATAGATGTTGGCTTGCTTTACTTTGGTTGGTTTGTGCATCGTGTAGGCGCGGCCACCTTGCCTCGGCAAGAGTGTGCACTCGAGAGTGGGATATATAAACTTTGGTTGAGGATGGATATTGAGGCAAGACTGATGGTTCGATATGTTATCGTGCAAGCGATGACATTGAGTTAGATGGGTCGGCTTCATATTAAACCGCTTGTCATTTGGTTTGAGATTGAATGCTAGCATGCTTAAACTGCTTTACTGCTTTCCTTAACATGTCATTCATATGCCATGAAATGAATCTAGGATTCAACTAGAAAGATCACCATATAACTGTTTGCATTCACTATTTTACTTAGTGTCGGCTTAGGCGAGTGGGTTATCCCGCTCACCAGTACGGTTGTGTACTGACCCACGTTTGTGGGCATTATTTCAGGTGCACAGGCGTAGTGGCGCTGCTTGGATATACGGGACATGATGTATGAACTGTAAGTACCTTTGTGGGCTAGAGAAAGAGCAAGAGTTATTTCATCGTCTCCGTGGCATCGCCTTTGTGGCATTGACTCGGGGCATCTCATTTGGACCCTATCGTGAGCTTCGCTGTGTATACTCTGATTGTGTGCTTGGTACACAATACTTGACTTCCGCTGCAACTTGGTTGTTTCAATGATAACATTTGGTGTTTGACAACATCGCCTTGTACGAGCGCAACATCCAGGCTCGTACGGCATCACGTCCCGATGAGAACGATTGTCCTGCGGGAGAGCTGTAAACGTGGTGATTCACGTTCAGCGGGGACTATCGAGCTTGCGGGAGATTGGGGCGTGACAAACACCTCCGCCGCCGTACCCTGATCGCCGCCGCCCGCTGCACATCCCCCGACTCCGATCGACTCCCCGCCTCGAGTCAACGCCTTCCTCCTTCTTCCCAGAACCCTTCTGGCACAGCTCGACTATGCCACCGTTCCCACAGCCCCGCCGACCTCACCGTTCCATCGCATCCCCCGAGTCGACCCAGCCATCGACAGACCCGAGTCGACCTTCCCCGAACCCGACGACAGCCCCAGACCCGGCGCCGTTGCCGCCAGGCCGTCGATGACCCCGAGCCGACTCCCTCCAGCGAAACCTCGCTGCCCCGGGTCAGAACTTAGCTCGGACTCACGGCAGACACGAGGACACGGGAATTCTCGACCTGGACACGAAGTTGACCCTCGGACACGTGGAATTCAGCGTTCACGGAGCCCTGTTCAGGTACCATTTTCTCTCACCTCATAACTCCGTTTTAGTTTTCGTCAGTTGCTATGCGTAGACTGTATAACCCTCTCGGTGCCCGTACAACTCGTTCGGTGCATCGCGTCATGTGGTGATCACACACCGCGATCCAAAAACAGGAAAAACAATGCCCTATTTCACCCCGGAACTGAGTGCGCCCTGCCAAACGGGACGACTTGGTCGCACGCGGTCTTTACCGAAACGTGTGTGTCATTGATACGGACGTGTGGGATTTCATAGAAGTTGATTTGGATGTGCGTGCACACCGGAATCAACGCGTATCCGCCGACAACGCCCCGTATCCGTCCATTCTGGAACACGTTGTAACTTTGTGTACACATGTTAGATCGAGACAGAACTTGCGCCATTGGACTCGTAGCAATACGCTGGTCCTATGACCCAAGTTTCGTTCGATTCTGAGAATGTTGACAAAATCGCGTATCGTGGGCCCCACAGGCCCCACTTGACGGGCAATTTTGTGATCGGCTCATCGGAATCCAATTCTGGAAGTTCCATTGGGTTCGTATCATCGTTCCTGACTTGTAGACACTGAGTTTGAGGAATTTGGAGACCTTTGACCCTGACACGCTTTTTGGTGCAAAGTGGCCCACACGTGGATCCCGCTTTGGGCCGAAAATATCATTTTTGCCCTTGTGCCAAATTGGACGTAAGGACAGGCGTTTCTAGCTATTTGATATCTTCTAAGACTGTTGGTGATGTTTATTACAGCTTTTGGAGGAGTACCCACAGGATCCACTAATACAGGGACGATTGTTGGTATTCGGACCCCAAGCAAGTGTACCTTGCCAAACTCTGCAGTATTGTTACATATTTTCTTTGCTTCATTATATTGTTGTGCATGCTTAACCTAGGACCGTGTGACATACTTAGCGTCCGATTATTAGTCGGGTGCCAACACCGTACGCGGTGTCGTGTATTGTCATCTAGAGATGGATATTCGTGACACTTTATCTTCTCGTACTTGTCTTACCAAGTACACTTTGACCCAGGTCACTTGACACTGTTCATGAGACAGGATCTTCCCGAGATATTTGTGGTAATTCTATATAAGATACAGGACTTGACAGAGATACTATATTCTTAGATACATTATGACTTGTGCATTAGTTATGATCCCGCTTGCCATGGACATGAGACGTTATGGTCATGATATGCGTGGTTACATTGGGTGGGGAGAGACACACAGGCTACAGGCTGATCATATATATACACCCCTATTATTGTGAGGCATAAGACTCTGAAGCCCGAGCTTAGCCCATTACTCATTATTACTGCTGCTACCGGCTCCCCGACACAGAGCTTGTAGTGGCTTCAGCCTGAGTTCTAGTGCTGCTCTCATCTTGCATATCACTTAGCTTGTTATTTAGTACTCCCTTATTGTTCCATCTATTGCTGGAGAGACCCACAGGCTATAGGTTGATTATGTTATGCCGGCTACTCAGTCTTCCGCTGAGCTAGACCACCTCATGATATCACTGCTACTGGCTCCCCTACACAGAGCTTGTAGTTGTTCCAACCTGGGTACTATTGATGTTCTCTCTTGCACTTCACACAGATATTTACATACTTACCCTATTATTATCATTATTTGCTGCACTGCTTATATTTTGGCTTGTATATTTTCTTGTACCTTGCTATGTCCCCTGAGGACCTGGATATGGATTATGTCCCCAGGATTTGAGGACGAGATCTATCCCGAGGTATACGGGACCGCTGCAGGAGCTGATCCAGGAGCTGTACCGCCATCTGAGGACGAGGTATTAGCCGAAGACTTTTCCTGAGCATCCATGTCTTATGCTCAGCATTTATTTATTTCAGTCATTTATATTCTGGTCTGTTGAACCACTGTATTAGATTTTATCGGGTTGTTCCCCGAAGCACCTTGTTGAGATTGGTTGATAATTTATATTCCTTATATTATGTGGATCATATTTTATATCTTGTGTGGATGAGATTAGATTGTGCCATGATTGTCGTAGACTTGATTTTACAGCTTAAGTATGCCCTGATGGATCCATTAAATTGGGTTTGTCCATCAGTGCATATTGCTGGCCATTGCCACGTATCTGGTCCCTCGGTATTTTGGGACTGGATGACAATAAGTACTATGATTAAGACTTAAGATGACCATTACCTATGGAGTTTTATAATGTAATAGGATACCTTAATAAGTACCAAGATCTTTTTCTCGTATACCCCAACAAGAGTTTCTACTTTATTTACAAGGACAAGGTTATTTTGTATAATCCCTTTAAGGCAGTTACAGTATTAGTTGATTCTTGTAAGTTGGGTAATATGTCTTATAACCTAGTATCACATAGTTCTTTTAACCCATTAATGAAGTATAATTGAATAGCACTAACTATATGCTAGCATAAAAAGATAGTGTTTATTCAGACTATAGAACTTAGAGGCCCATACCCCAATTTGGTAGACCAGATACTTAGACAAGAAGCTAGTATGGCAACTGTAGAGGCACAACACCGAACGAGTCTTAGCTTCTTGGTGAACTTAAATTATTTTGTACCTATCACTCATCATAATCCTGCATACTTATGTTATTTGGACTATCTTGACTCATACTGGTTACAGCCTAATTTTGCAAGCTTATTCTTTTATCAATCTTGTTTCTGACATATGTGTTAGTGGGGGCCCACACTAATACATTGTCTAAATCAGAATCGATGTATTATGGTGTGATCAACCTTAGTGCGCTTGGTTTGCTCTTCGCATGACTACTTTACGTGGATTAAGATATAGTTGACTCAGCTTGTTAGACGAATATACTTGCCCTCTAGACAGGTCAGAGCATATCATATCAGGTACATAACCATTCTAATATGAGCATGCGAATAGGAATTTACTGTCATGACCCACACTCGATATAGGGGCACTAGTGCGTGGGTACGTCCAGCCTATGCCGCAACATCGGCGGTAGAATATTGTCTAGGTCATAATACTATCTAATCAATCTCACACGAATATCCAACTCCATAAGGAGACACATATATCACAATATAATATGGGAATACTCAATCACATAAACTAAATCACGATGAGATATCGAAGAAAATATATGAAATACAAGACAAAGTCTAAACAACAAAATAATCTAACCTGCAATCCATAACATCCAAATCTCCAAGTATGTTGGAAACAAGTTCTCTAAGTCATAGTCTGGAAAAATATTTTCAGTCAGGATGGAACGAAGTACATCTCTAACAGCAGTTCCACATATATTGACAAAAACTATAATACAATGTAAAGAAATACAAGATGGATATAACTGCTAGAAATAAGAAATACTGGCGAGCATAAATATACTGGAAATAGAAATACTAGAGCATATGTCATCATCAATGGTACAACTAGCAATGAAAAAGAATACAAGTGCACGCTAGAACAATGAACTGGAACATAAGTGAATGCTAGAGCAATAACTAGAATATAGAGAAATGCTAGATCAATAAACTAGAGATACATGTATAGACTATCTAGCTAAGTGTGTGAAATATCAGCATATCATGTGATCGGCTTGGGACTGATCAGGCTTATTATATATGATTAGCTATGATTCATGTAGGGTCAGGCTAACCATCCGGATAGCTATGATGCGAGCAATAATCAGGCTAATCACATGTAACAGGCTATGAGGCATGTAATGGTCAGGCTGCACCAACGTGAGGTGTGGGTGAGCTATGATGCATGTAGAGTTGGGTATGATCATATAAGCTACTAATATTTCCCTATCCCCAACAAGCACGATGGATCCCAATCACGACTTCTCGTGACAGGTCTCGATGATGCCAGCTCGTGTATACAACAGTGTCAGAATCATGTACGCTATACAACTGGAATCATAGAGATAATCAACATAATAAAAACTGTCAGAGAATGTACTCGCCTGTGGTCCTCTGCTGGTAATACCAATATTCTGTTTCTGAAGTCTTGTCTGAATAATCCAACAGTCCTATAGACATTATATAATAGTAATACAGAATCAGTCGATATGCTAACATACACACAATCATAAATACTCTGAACTCAGGGGCTACGCTAGGTATGACACTAGTCAACTAACAGGGCCAAGTGTGCGTCTAACTGCACGGGTGTCATGTCTGCAAATGCGGTGCATAATCAGACAGTCAAACTAACACATGTCTCGCCAGTACGTCAGTGTACATAAGGCAGTCTACTCACAATCACTCAGGGTCACAGGTCAATGTAAATACGGGGTATCCGTAATTATACTAGGGTCATATAGTACATATACATATTACAGTCATAATTAGTACTTAGCAATTAATTCCTAAACAATATATATATATACTAAATTGAATACTATACGCATACACGTATGTATACGCATACGAGTCATTGGGTTCTCCGACACGGGTCTAATGACAACTAACTGAACCTATCATGCCACGATACTAAACCTTACACTATTTACACATACGTACACATAAAATCAGGAAGGAGGGCAGGAACGAACCTTAGCGGGCACGCACGGGGGTGACGATGATGACGATGACGACGAAGAAGGTGATGATGATGGTGATAAAAATGCCTTAGAGGAGTTGAGGGCCGGTGGTGGATGCACTATAAGTCTGTTGACGCTCGTTATGGGTGAGCTCGGCCAGGTAGTTAAGGTGATGCACAGTGCACTTGTGCTGACCTGCACACAACCGCGATGGCGCCGGAAGAAAATATGATTGCCGAGAGAAGGGGGTGACGTAGGTGGATCGACAGGCTCAGGCGGAGGGAAAGAGGAGGAGGTCCGGCTGTCGTTCAGTCTGGCGGTGGATGGGTGAAGGCGTGAACAGGTGGAGAGGGAGGCTGTTGCTAGGACCGGGGAGGTCGGGGTGGCTGCTCGTCGTCTTCGGCGGGGAGTGGTTGTGTTGACGGGAATGATGGCGGGCTCAGGCGACTGCCGGTGATCACCGTGGGAGAGGTCGGGCCGGGTTGGTGTGAAGTCGGGTTCGTGGCCATCCGACGGAGGAGAAGGAGGGGATCGGCTGAGAGCTGCTCCGGTCGACTTCAGGCGGAGGAGATGAGGGTGGCTGGCTGAGGAAGGTGGCTGGGGTAAGGAGGGATGAGGGATGAACAGAAGAAATGGTTTAGGGTTCGGGTGTGGGGTTGATGTAGGTGGAGGTGATGTTTAAATAATAAAGATGGTAGTTTTTGAATGAGGGGGGAGAGGTTGATGTTGATCTCCTAGGGATTAGGGCTGGCTGTACACCTTGGGATGGGGTTTGCATTGGGAGAGGGGTTAGTATATATATATATATATATATATATATATATATATATATATATATATATATATATATATATATATATATATATAATGGTGTGTGTGGTGAGGATGGCTCCATTTGAATGAGTGGCCTAGATTCAACATGGAGAAATACACAAACAAAAAAAGAAAAGAGAGTTGAACGGTCAAAGGGAGGAGGTGGTTGATTTCTTCATGTGCTTGACCAATAGGATGGTGACACATCATTGCATTTTTGAAAATAAGTCCCCAATAATTAAAAAATTGCATAGAAAGTTGGTTTTGAATTGAATAAGAGAAAACACCATATTTGGTGTGATGTAGTGGATGAAAAGGGTGTGTGGTGTTTAGTATGAAGCTTGAGGGTGTAAATGGAGGTTTAGTTTGGTGTTGGGTCTAGTTTGGGTTAAGTTGGGTCCTTACACCAATTTAATAAAAATTATTGTAATGGGTATTCTAAAATTAATTGGAAGTACATGGGATTAAAATTAGGTGGGGCACAAATATCATGGACGTAAAAGACTCAGAATAGAATATTATCATAATTTGGGTTGTATAAAACGGGTCAAGATTGTGTCTCCAATTTCGATTGGAATGCATAAGATACAAAGTTGGATTTATTTGGAATTAAAAATAAACGTCCGCGACGAATATTGTGAGACTAAAATGAAGCACAAAAGAGCATATTTATGAGATACACAAAGGTCAGAATGGAAGAAGGACACGTCTAGGACAAAGATATAAAATTTATTGGAAGACAAAAGCTAGGGTAGTGCTCCAAATATCGAAGCAACGGTAAGGCGCAACAATTAAATAAAATCACAATAATAAATTACAAACCTTCATAATTAATCCCGAAATACTACAAATTAAATTCATAACCCTATATTCCGGTCAGGGGTTCATCAAGTGGGCTTCTAGGTCTAGTCTACTAACTCAAACATTAATGAACAATATACACTATAATATATGTATACACATATTATGCCATTATTTAAAATAAATACACATAATATTCAGAATAAATAAAATAACAAAATTACCCCTATTTTAGGATGTGGTAGTGACATTTACCAAAATAGGATCTCATCCGCAACTGTCCTGACAACTCTTTTTTTAAATTCTTTAAACGCCTTGAACCCCGTACTTGGATTCTATTACCTCCCCCTTGAATTCATTATTGTTGTTTTTCGTCTTCCACTAATTCGAAAAGACGAACGCTCGTGTTTGATATAATTTTGATACATGGATAGTAATAGATATACCCTATAGGCCAATCACATTACTTGGTGACTATATTTTGTAATTAAGGGCATATCACATGTGATAGGTTTTTGTGTTAAAAATTTTGAGGATTAGTAAGTACTATTGAATGATTGAGGAAATTTTTTTTGTACAGCCTGGTATTTATGAAAAATGGATAAATTCTAAGTTGGGTAAAAGTTGCATTGTCAACTTGAGCTAAAATTTTATATGAAGATCTTAGACAGTGGTTACGAAGGTTATCAAGTAAGATAAGATCGAGGGAATTAAGTCATTTTAATTTCGAAATTTTTTTTACAAGAATAATTATGATGATGAGGATTTAACTTTAAAAAGATAAGAATGACTTATAGAATAAATTTTGAAATTTTGATATTACGAACCAAATATTTAAATTTTGAGCACATGATTTAAATTTTGAATATTGGAGATTGAATTAACGATTTAAATTTTGAGGATAAAAAAATAGAACTCTAAACATGAATATTGATGGATTGAATTCAAAATTTTATAATTTGATGATTTGAATTAAAAGTTAAATTTTGATTGTTGGATCACCTATTTGAAATATTGAGGATGAAAATTGAATTTAAAATTTGAAAAGTACGAAATTCTTAAGTTGAAAATAGGAATAATATTTAATTAGAGTTGTTTATTATTTAAAATCTAGAGGAAATTATGATAGTTGAAAATCGTGATTTAAAATTTGAGGTAGGTTATTTAAATCTTGAAGATGTCATATAGATTTGAATTAAATTTATATGTTGATTATTTGAAAATCGAGAAGAGATTACGATAGGTTGAATTTTAATTTAAATAGTGGTTATTTTAATTTTAAAGAGATTGCGATGGATTTGAATAGATTTTGTTATTTAAATTTTTGAAAAGATTGCAGTTGACTTGACTTAGACACGAATTTAGAGAATTTAAAATTTTGACGACTTCAATGAGAACAAATGTAGGCCATAGTGGCTATGGAGAATTTATAGAATAGAGGAATATTATTTTTAGATCATTAGGTCATAGATAACATAAAGATCATTCATGTAACCAAGTAGTGACAGTTTATCCTCCGTCCTATCAACGATACTTCATATTAGGTACTCATCTCCTCTATCGTATCCTCAATTCCATATGCAAGTTCTTCTTATACTAAAACTTATTCGTGCCATATTACCTTACTTAAGGCCGCCCAGACTGGCCCTTAGAATTGTATTAGTTACATCTTTCCATTTCCGAGGTTAAGGTACAATATTTCGTATTTGACCATACTCTACCATATTGCCTTATCTTATTCAAAAATCGTACTTGAGTTTTAATTTCGAGGACAAATTTTTTATAAATTGGGTAGATTGTAAACACCCACCTAATTTATTTATTTATTAAGTTAATAATATTTACTATTTTATTAATAATATTAGTATTACTATAAGTGTAGTGGTAGAATTCTATTACATTTAAATGTACATATCGTAGACAAAAAATTTCCTAAGTTAATATTAAGAATATTATGGTGATTATTAAATTTGGTTATCACACACACATATATATATAAATCTTAACTACCTCCCTTAAACCAAAATAATTTTGGTGCAATTGCTAGAGTCACCAATGCTAGCAAATTTCCAACCATCATCCAACAAATTCTTTCCTCCTATTTGCTAACTAAAGCCTTATGTGTGAACATTTTACTATCATGAGCAAAAAGGATTTTTTTTTTTTTTCTCTTTGCTTCATTCACACCCAACTTGTACAATTGGCTAATGTGTAATGTGTGGAGCAACAATTATACATTTTCTTTTCAAACCATCTTGCTAATATGAGCAAAATGGGGTGTAAGGAGCCAATGCACCAAATAAATTCTGAGTTGTGCATGCTCCTGTAGGGGTGCACCCATGGGCCGAGTATGAGATAAAATAGGTTAGAAACTTCTAGTTGACAGCGCAATAGCTCATCACATCCTCTCTACATATATAAACTTCATACTCCCCCATTGAGCCCTAGCGCCGCCACCCTCATATTTCTTCTACGATCTTTCCTCATCTACTCCACCCTCGACTACCGCCTGACACAGCCGCGACGAATGCCTGACAACGCCGCTTGACACCCGCGTACGACAGCTACTAGGGTGACCTCAACCCCATCTTCTGTAGCGCCCCGTTCTCCCGGTGCGGAGAGCGCGGCTAAGAAACACAAGACGGTATCGTTCGATCGGGATAGATTGAATTAAGAACTCGTCCTCGTTATGGATTTGTTTCTTCGGAATCGATTCCCATATTCAGTGGACTGCGCCCCAAGGATCGGCTTAGCGGCAGAGTCAGGAGGGACCACTCCGCTGCTATCTTTTATTGCCTCGGTTTTCGATGTCGCTAGTTGCTTTCGTACCTTGAGTTGGTTTTGGGATTTGCTTGTTTTCCTTGAACGGTTTCAATGGTTTTCATTGTTTTCGTTCTTTGAACTTGCATTTCTATTCCGAGATTGGAAAGAGAGGAAGAAGTATTAATCGAGCTGTTCGTGTGCAGGTGAACGAGCAGTAGGCGGCTTGCGAGCGGAGTCGTGAAGCGCCTCTTTCCTTCTCCTTCCAACTATCTAAGTGAGTGGCTACCAACCCGATTAGCTAGCCCTGCTTCCAAGCTTCACAGCTAAAACACTTGCATTTCCTTTGCCCCGATCAAACGATACCATGTAATAATAAAAGAAACCAAGATAAAAGAGAATAGACTTGGTTATTACTGCTTGTCAATCAAACTTGTGAACGGTTACTTACTTGCATGCTTGTTCGTTCGGAATGTTCATCATATGCATAAATTATAGTTAGAATATAACTTCTTCTATAAATTGTGCTATTTATGAATCATATCGTGTATTGCGCATAACTGTTCCTAGAGGCTATGCAAAATGAATCATGCATTACTCGTGTTGCCTCAACTGCGTGAAGTGATAATTTAACTAAACATCGTGTGTTCGATCACGGACAACTTGTGCACAAGGATATAAGTTCTGCGGACGGTCGCTGAGGCACTGGCACCGATCCGATCCGGGCAGACTTCGTGTTTATAGTCAATCGTGTGCGGACGGGATAACTTGCAACACATCGTGTTTTCTGAGCTCCTCGTGTTTTCTCGTTGCATGCTATCCTTGTCCTTGACTAGTCCATTATGGCATCAAGCCAGTGATCCTCGTGTGTATATGCTTGCAACGCCTCATGTGTTTATCATGTGTATATGGCTTGCAATGCATCGTGTGTTCAACGTGTATATTTAAACCTGTTGTATACTAACTTGTGTCTTCGTGGCAGGGAAGGCATGGTAAGTATTGTGCAGGTAATTCAGACGGTCAGGTAAAATCCACCTAACGGTGGCACGTTCATTTCAGTAAATCATATATGCTGCTTACTTGTAAATAAACTAAGGCAAGATAGAAACCCACAAAATATGCATGCTTTGCTAAACAACGTGTTGATTGGTATAGTTCAGCTAGCTCGCCTTCACCAGCATGTTTCGATATGCTGACCCTCGTTGAAACAGGTTCTCCGCACCAGGGCGAACCGAGCGAGGAGCCGAAGTCGTCTTCCCGATCCAGTACAACTGTTGGCGCACCTTCACCGCGCCCTTGAAGCATTTTAAAGACCGGAGCTTGCAACTCTCCATACACAAATGCAGCTCCGTGGCAAAGCTATCCTCCAGCCAGGAGGTCTATATCTTTTAAAGTTTAGTAAAGGGATATAATGTACAGGACTGTTATCTCATTTTGAGTCAACACTTTTGTAAGCCGTTCGGCATATTAGCTGACTCGTTCAGGATTTTGTAATCGATGTTCATTATCAATAAAAAGAACTTTTCCATGTTTCAAATCTGTGTTTTAATTTATCTGCGTACTCTGAATATGTGCTTGCTATGCAAATCATTAAAGCCTTGTGCGGGCTCAACCCCAGGCCCGCATGGCGGTCACGATTCGGGGGACGTCTCAAGTGATTCTACGGAATTGGGTCATGACATAGTGGTATCAGAGCACAGATTCAAGTTCCTTAGACTCATGCTGGAAAAGTTCCTTTAACGATCAAATTCCTGTGCGAACTCTTGAACTCGCTAGGCCAAAATGAGATACGTTCATGCAATAAGTCCATAATACATTATGATTCTAATGTAATTTACCTTCTTTTGAAGGAATGGTACTAGCGCAATCTGCAGCACAAGCTCCGAACGAAACACAAGAAAGCAGTTCGGGCACTTCGGGAAGCTCTCGGAGCCAGCGAGGCATATCTCAAGTCGACCCGCTTGAGCGGGTAATGCAAATGTTAGAATCACAACGACAAAGAGATGATGCTCGCCAAGCCAAGTTCGAGAGTAATCTAGATACCCGATTCTTAGTCCAACAGAAGCAGGTAGATGCCCTGCAATAGATCGTTTAGACTTTGGCTGCCAACCATTCCGCCGCAACAGCAATGACTCCGGTGGAACAGCCCGTGCTTGAAGTGGAGACGCCTTAAATCCCAAGGCCGAGGGACGTGACTGCCTTCAACTTGGGCCATTTCAAGAAAGTCTGCAATACCCCATTCAACGGGACTGAGGACCCAGTGGTAGCTCTAGATTGGCTAACAGAACTAGAAGATCACTTCGCTCTGCTAGAGGTCCCCGAAGAGAAGCGCGTCTCCTGCGCGCAACTACAGCTCCGCCTCAACGCACACGATTGGTGGGACGTGCATCGATGATCTCTCTAATTTGATCACGGAGAGGAGGCGATCTCGTAGACGACCTTTCGTGCCACGTTCGAAGAGGAGTTTATACCCCCTCCAGTGCAACGTCAAATGGAAAATGACTTCGTGCAGCTGCGGCAGGGCAGCATGACAGTGTAGCAGTACTCCGCTGAATTCAACCGACTCTCCAAATTCGCTA
The DNA here is from genome assembly GCA_036927795.1 of Iris macrosiphon. Taxonomy (NCBI): domain Eukaryota; kingdom Viridiplantae; phylum Streptophyta; class Magnoliopsida; order Asparagales; family Iridaceae; genus Iris; species Iris macrosiphon. The sequence goes on from JAYESA010000003.1 coordinate 2,361,089, forward strand.
GGACCTATTTACCTGATGCAGCGAGTTGAGCTAGAAGGTTTGAAGGTGGACTACGCCCTGCCATCCATTCGCACGTGGTCAATAATCAGTATGGAACAATACGTGAAGTCATGAATCATGCCTTATCACTAGAACCACAGTATCCTCACGTTTCCACCGGCGCTGTGCATACCTACAACCACAAACGCCAAGACAACGATGGAGGAAACACTGCTGAAAAGCGCTGAAACAACGGTGGTCAGCACAGGGCAAATCCCAACCAAGTATGTCGATACTGCAACAAACGTGGGCACTCCTTCAATCAGTGTCGTAAGAGACTTGGGTTATGTCTCGCTTGTGGCAATCTAGGCCATGCCATTAATTCCTGCCCGAACCTTCCTGTTCATTGCCCACAACGTAATAACCCCTAATGGTAAGCATTATTCCTAAGTTTCGGGACAAAACTTCCAATTGGTTGGGTAGGATATAGCGCCCCGTTCTTCCGGTGCGGAGAGCGCGGCTAAGAAACACAAGACGGTATCGTTCGATCGGGATAGATTAAATTAAGAACTCATCATCGTTATGGATTTGTTTCTTCGGAATCGATTCCCATATTCAGTGGACTGCGCCCCAAGGATCGACTTAGCGGCAGAGTCAGGAGGGACCTCTCCGCTGCTATCTTTTATTGTCTCGATTTTCGATGTCGCTAGTTGCTTTCGTGCCTTGAGTTGGTTTTGGGATTTGCTTGTTTTTCTTGAACGGTTTCGATGGTTTTCATTGTTTTCGTTCTTTGAACTTGCATTTCTATTCCGAGATTGGAAAGAGAGGAAGAAGTATTAATCGAGCTGTTCGTGTGCAGGTGAACGAGCAGTAGGCGGCTTGCGAGCGGAGTCGTGAAGTGCCTCTTTCCTTCTCCTTCCAACTATCTAAGTGAGTGGCTACCAACCCGATTAGCTAGCCCTGCTTCCAAGCTTCACAGCTAAAATACTTGCATTCCCTTTGCCCCGATCAAACGATACCATGTAATAATAAAAGAAACCAAGATAAAAGAGAATAGACTTGGTTATTACTACTTGTCAATCAAACTCGTGAACGGTTACTTACTTGCATGCTTGTTCGTTCGGAATGTTCATCATATGCATAAATTGTAGTTAGAATATAACTTCTTCTATAAATTGTGCTATTTATGAATCATATCGTGTATTGCGCATAACTGTTCCTAGAGGCTATGCAAAATAAATCATGTATTACTCGTGTTGCCTCAACTGCGTGAAGTGATAATTTAACTAAACATCGTGTATTCGATCACGGACAACTTGTGCACAAGGATATAAGTTCTGCGGACGGTCGCTGGGGCACTGGCACCGATCCAATTCGGGCAGACTTCGTGTTTATAGTCAATCGTGTGCGGACGGGATAACTTGCAACGCATCGTGTTTTCTGAGCTCCTCATGTTTTCTTGTTGCATGCTATCTTTGTCCTTGACTAGTCCATTATGGCATCAAGCCAGTGATCCTCGTGTGTATATGCTTGCAACGCCTCGTGTGTTTATCGTGTGTATATGGCTTACAATGCATCGTGTGTTCAACGTGTATATTTAAATCTGTTGTATACTAACTTGTGTCTTCGTGGTAGGGAAGGCATGGTAAGTATTGTGCAGGTAATTCAAACGGTCAGGTAAAATCCACCTAACGGTGGCACGTTCATTTCAGTAAATCATATATGCTGCTTACTTGTAAATGAACTAAGGCAAGATAAAAACCCACAAAATATGCATGCTTCGCTAAACAACGTGTTGATTGGTATAGTTCGGCTAGCTCGCCTTCACCAGCATATTTCGATATGCTGACCCTCGTTGAAACAGGTTCTCCGTACCAAGGTGAACCGAGCGAGGAGCCGAAGTCGTCTTCCCGATCCAGTACAACTGTTGGCACCGCGCCCTTGAAGCATTTTGAAGACCGGAGCTTGCAACTCTTCATACACAAATGCAGCTCCGTGGCAAAGCTATCCTCCAGCCAGGAGGTCTATATCTTTTGAAGTTTAATAAAGGGATATAATGTACAGGACTGTTATCTCATTTTGAGTCAACACTTTTGTAAGTCGTTCGGCATATTAGCTGACTCGTTCAGGAGTTTGTAATAGATGTTCATTATCAATAAAGAGAACTTTTCCATGTTTCAAATCTGTGTTTCAATTTATCTGCGTACTCTAAATATGTGCTTGCTATGCAAATCATTAAAGCCTTGTGCGGGCGCAACCCCAGGCCCGCACGGCGGTCACGATTCGGGGGACGCCTCAATTGATTCTACGGAATTGGGTCGTGACATCTTCAAGGATGGATTACTCCACCATCGCTTGATCATTTTTTGATCCACTTATTCAGGTATACTTACAACCTAACCATCTTCTAATACCTTCAGATAGTTTTAACCAAACGACTTTATTTCTGTTTTGAATTCGTCCAAAACTTTCCCAAAAAAAATGTATTTTCATACAAGCAGAACACCCAAAAATTGAGCCATGAGCCCATATTGTAAGGCAAATTTCCTTGGTTAAATTAGATTTTAGATTGTCTTTAGGTTGGTCAAATTATATTTCAGATTCATCAATTACTCTGGAGGAAATTTGCCTTAAATATGGGCTCATTGCTCGATTTTTGGGTGTTCTGCTTGTATGAAAAATACATATTTTTATGGTTTAAGATAAAAAGCGTAACGTCTTTCGATCATCAGAGGCCGACTATAAATAATATAATATAAGGGTCATCTGACCACGCATCTTTGGCGGAACGTACGGGTTACATAAGAAAAAGTGCAAAGGCGCCTAAACGCCTTACTTGTTGTTCTCCCCATCCCATGCTATATTTATGCCATATCCATGACGCGATGACATCTCTAATGACTACCAATATAGTGCCTTAAATCCCGATCTAACTGGGATATGCACTATATAATTGGGCTTGTGGCTAGTCTATTTGAGTCGTAGTTTGGAGTTTAGATCTTCGGCATTCTCTTGCCACGGACAAAATATGATGATCCTTTCCAACTCATGGATAGACCTCTATTTAAACAAGTCCAATAGTTTTTGTGCTTTATTTCTTGGTTTTCTTGTTGTCACTTTGGGATTTTGATTTGGTGTTGCTTTCGATTTGCTTGGTTTTTGCTGTTGGCTTTCTCGTTTGGAGCTTTGATTCTTGGGGAGTTCAGAAGGAAGGATAAGCAAAGGATTCTAACTCAGTGCTCGTGCTGTTGTAGGTCCGCGTAACTGATGTTTGATTGTCGCTAGACGGGAGTCCTTCTTTCAGCACTTTCCCTTAACCAGTGAGTGGTTCGGATCCTTCTTTCCTACTTCTTCACGTTCACATCTCTAATGTTTCAAATGTTCAATCGATGATGCCCGGCTGAGCGCCTAGGAAATCCTTAGACATAATGCATACCAGCCACTAAGAAAGGAACATGGGAATTATAGACTATACTTGTATTCTTAACACCTTATAAACACGATCTTCTTCATAAAGGAATTAGGTTATTGGTTGCGGCCTGGTGCCTCGGATAGAGTTTGGACCCACGGGATACCAAAATCGGAACACGGCTTGAGAAAATATGAACTGTTGCATAAGTATATATTGTTGCTTTACTTCTTCTGTTTTATTCCATGCATTGTATGATATTTGAACAGTTCATGCATTTGCATGGTCTGGGACAACTTGTGCACATGGTTTGGAATTTCCTCAAAATTGTATTCTGGGGCACTGGAACCATATCGACCTGGGGGGGATATTTGATTGTGCTAGTCATGATACATTGTGGGACCTTCAGCAGGACTTGCTAACCGGGCTGACAGGGTGCGCCATAATGCTTTGGATAAGTCCCCATGGTGTCGATCACACTAATGACCGCATAGAATAGAAAACATGCTAATTTATTGTCTTGTGCAGATGGTAAGTATACTTGTGTTTTATTGCAGGGAAGGCATGCGTCGGTTAAGTAAGCAACCGATGTACTTGATGGATTCAGTATTATTTTCATTCCTATGAAAACATACAACTGATATGAATTGAATACACTTAGTTCTTTATAGAAAGATCATCTTAATGCATGCTCGCCCCTAATAATCTAGTGTTGATTTAGTCAAGTGGGTTCGTCCCGCTTACCAGTACAGCTAAGTACTGACCCACGTTATGGGCAACTATTTTAGGCACTCAGGCGGTGCAACACTAGTGGATAGATGAGGAGGCATTATGAGCACCTCTATTTTGAAGTATAGTTGAAGTCAGTTCATTTTGGAGGCATGGATTTTTAACCTATACAAGGGCGTAATGTATGAATGACAAGGCCGATCTGATGGAGCGCACCCTGCCTTTTGAGTTTTCTTTTGTAATGTAAACCAAGTAGCCGAGAGGCGCATCAAATATAAACTCTATGTAAATTACTCTGAATTATCAATAAAAAGTATATTTCTTCCTATACTTGTGTTCAACTATCTGAGAATGTGTTTTCTAACTAGTGTTTTCAAATGGATTCCTATCACTGCACGTTCTTGCCTTGTATGAGCGCAACTCCTGACTCGCAAGGCATCATACCCAAGCGAGGATGATCGGTTACGTAAAGAATCCAGTGAGAACGATTCACCCTTTCGGGATCTGGGCGTGACATATTTGTCATGACCCGCACCCAGAAAATCGGGCATGAGTCATGGGTACGTCCAGCCTACGCCGCAGCATCGGCGGTAGAACGGTGTCTAGGTCAACTATCTAGATAACAATCTCACGTAATCAATATATAAACCTGTCAAGATCTCAACTCCAAACGGAGAAGCAATATCATAATGATAATCTCAAGTACTCAATCACGAATCTAAGCACGATAAGATAACCAAGAAGACTAACAACTCCAAAGTCTAACCAACAACAACAACCACAACATCAATAATAATAATACATCATCCAAAATAATATATAATACAAGGTCTCAATCCAAAACCGGAGACAAATCTGGTGCTAAAAGCTAATAAAAACAATAATAAGGTCCTAGTGATCCCGGCTACCAACCCGGAAATCACTCCTAAACTAGAGGGTCCCTGTCTGCACCATCAACAGGCTTAGGTCCATAAAACGTCGGACACCAATCCTCCGGATACTCTGAAAAATATGTCCAGTCAGGACTGGAGCAAGTACATCTCTAACAGCAGTTCCATTTAAATGATAAAAACTATAAAACAGTTATAGCAAGTAGCAAGAAGAATAAAATAAAGTATGGAACAAGAAATATATATATGTCACTGGTGCATAAAGGTAAAGATGCATGAATATCAGAAACAAGATAGTAACAACCGCAAGATACAAGAAATCTAAACTAAGGGTAAGTCCGTGCACATGAATGTGTAGTGAGTCCAGCATGAAATACATGAAAAGAGTCAAGTCCAGAAACATGTAAGTGAGACCAGCAAGAAATGCAAGAGAGTCCAGACTAGAAAGAATAAACTCGGTGTCTTTGAAATACTTGTTTCGACATGTAAACGGCTAGGGGTAAGTACGGCTCACCGCGCACTGGGTGCGCGGCTGCTTTCATTTCAGATTAGACCAGAGGGAGTAATTCTTGATGATTCCAGATGGAAATGTTTACATGTCTACTCGAGTATTTTCCTGCCCCGACTAATACAAGTGAATCTAAGACCCGATACGTAAACCAAGATGAGTCCAGCCTGAAACATGAGTGATGCCTGTAGTGATGCATGTAGGTGATGCCAGTAGGTGATTACAGAATAGATGCCAGAAACATGAAATGTACGGGTCACAAGTAAATAAATCCAGAAATACCAGTCAGTGTCCCGTGTTGTGCCAGAATAATCAGATGATACTATACTAGAAGCTGAATCATAATAATCATCAGATAATGAAAACTATTAGAGAATGTACTCGCCTGACGTCCTGAGCAACTGGCGATCCGAACCGGTGTCGCAAGGACCTATTACGAAAAGTAAGGTTAAACAGGTTTCTAATGAGTTAAATAGATATAAAATAACTAAAAATAGGCTTCTAGGGTCGTTCTAGGTCAAACGGGTCAAACCGGTAAAATCTGGGTCAAAAAGTCAACTCGGGGTCCAAAAAGTCAACTATGGGTCAAATCTAGGTCAAAAGTTGACTTTGATGGTCAACCGAGTCAACTACGGTCCACTCTAGGTCAAACTAGGGTGCCCCTAAAATTCTAGGTCAAAACTAGGTCATTAGGCTAATAAACCCTCAAACTCGCCTCCTTAAGATACCGGGATACCCTCGGTATCCGATACCTCACCCTACGCTATACGCCCCGTCTATACCCTCTAAAACCTATGCTAGCATGCGTAAATATATACACATAAGCATATAAAAATTACTCCAATACTATTCATAGGCTATTGCTCAAATACCCCGCTCGAAACTCAATACCTTGGTGAGATACCTTGATATCTCAAGGTATTGGGATACTCTCCAATACCCCTCTAACTATCCCTCTAGTTAACTATCTAGGCTTATATATATATTCCTAGCTATTAATCTAGGCTAGAAAATATATATATATATAGCACATATATATATATACACCTAGATATCTATATGCATATACATATATATTCACAACACATATACACATAACCCATATACCTTATCTTACCTATACATATATATATATAGCTATAATATATATCTAGCTATATGTATTTATATACCTATAGATATATATCTATCTAACTATCTATCTAAATCTATCCATCTATCTATCTAGCTAGCTATCCATCTATCTATCAATCTATCTAACTATCTATTAATCTATGTATGTATGTACCTATCTATCTATCTATCTATCTAGTATATCTAGGTAATTATCTATCTAACTATCTATGTCTATATATCTATTTATCTATTTATCTATCTATCTACTTATATATCTATCTATCAATCTAGCTATCTATGTATCTATCTATCCATATATCTATTTACCTATCTATCAACTATCTATCTAATATCTATTTACCTATCTATCAACTATCTATCTATCTATCTAACTATCCATCTATTATCTACCTATATATATATATATATATATATATATATATATATATATATATATATATATAAACACTCACTCACACACTCACCTACACATACACTAACACCAACACACACTCACACAAACACTCACTAACACACTCACATATACATAAAAACACACATACATATATAAATATATATATAGAAACATACACACAATTTTATATATATATATATATATATATGTATATATATATATAAACACAACACACCCAACACACAACAACGCACACAACGCCCCACCAACGCACGCCCAACGACCCCTACACGCACAAACACCAATAAATATATATAAAATATAACCCGAGAATTCTAGCACACACTCTCCGATACTAACCCAACGCGCACACAAGCCCGAAACTAGGAAACCAAGTCGAAATAGACGTTCGTTCATTTCGACGAACACGCAGTGTGCGGTTCGGAAAACCTCCTAAAACGCACACCAAACCAACTCGGAATCGGCCCAAATTTTACCCACGAGTCCTAAACGATGTCTAGATCCTAGAAAAAATACTACCGCGTCGATTCTAGATCCGTGGCGAAAATGCGCACGCACTTAGAATCGGCGACGACGAAAACCCCAAATTCGCCCGAAACGCCCGTTTCTCCGTGACACGGCTTTCCGTGTCTGAACAGAGACACGCACTCACCCTCAAGACACCCAACAACGTCTACCTAGGTCCGTCTAACCTAGGATATCATCCAAAATTGGGCCAAATTCGGATTTCACTCAAAATTGACACAAAACTTAGTGTTAAAGTCTCCAAACACTACCAAACTAGTTCCAACTTCCTCCCACAGGTAGCCCTAAGGTCTAGGAAGGTTCTAAACTATTAATTACACTATATAAGAGTAATTACAAGGGGAAAAATTAGGGTTTACCTCTTATGAGTTGGAAACCCAAGCCAAAGTCTACAAAAAGCTCCAAATCTACCACAACTAGCTTCCAAGCTCCAACACCAAATATAAGCTCTACCCACCTAGGTTGGGGAAGAATGTAGGGTTAGGGTTCACAACCATGGAGAATAGAAGAAGAAAGAAGAGGAATAGGTACTTACTTGAAGTTGGGAGAAGAAAGGAAGAAGAAAGAAGTAGTGGAGAAGAAGAAGAAGTGTAGAAGAAGCGAAGATGGGGGAGTGGCTGCTAGTTTTGGGTAGGGACTGCTGTGTTTCATGGGTGGGGGAAGGGTTTGGGGCCGACCAAGCAATAAAATAGGTCTCCAAAGTCTCCAAATGCCCCCCTCTCACTTGGGTTTGGGTTTCGGGGTTCCAAAAGCACTCAAACTAACTCCAAATCACTCCAACTAACCCACTAAAAATATAATAAATATTCTAAACCCCAAAAATAAGTCTCACAGGGGTATGGGCTGGGTCGGACATGGGTCCACTAGGGTCTGACATGGGTCCAGGCTAGCCAAAACCCTAAAACAAACAAATAAAAATAATACAATCAATAATTACATATAAATACCATTAATTATAAATAATATACAATTAACTAAATTAAAATAAAAAAAATACCCGGCTCTGGAAATGGGGTAGTGACAAGCCTATCCTCCTTAGAAAATTTTGTCCTCGAAATTTAAAGTCAATTACACTCACTCTAGGTCAAACCCCCAACAATCACAGTCAAGAAATTATACCTATACAACATACAAGATCATGGTCCTACTGGTCGTGTTATCACAGTCTCAATCAGGGTTACTACACTATCTACCACAGCACAAAGAAAGTCTAACAGGTACTAATGAAGCACACCACAAGGAATGGAAAAGGACAGGAAGAAGAACAAAGAGACAGACCTGCTAACCCGACACCCGTAGCATCGGCCTCCTCGACCGTCAACGCATAAGCCCTGTCCTGCTGGGGTGTATCCCTCTGCTGGTGCGGGGCATGATGCTGTGCCACAGGTGGCCTAGCTCCAACTCTCTGATCCTGTGCTCCACCCAATGGAGGTGCAGTGGGGCAATCTCGCATCTGGTGAGCAGCGGATCCACAGAACAAACACACCTTCAACCTCCTCCTACAAATATCCCAAGTGTGTCCTGCCTTCCTGCAGTAGGCACAAGTGGGCACCCTCTGATCCTGATCCTACTGCACTGCCTTCTGCACATAGGAACGCTTAGTTGGTCCCGCACTACCACTCGCACTACCTGAATCATCCCTGCCTCTCTTGGACTTGAGCTCCAAGTCATCCTCTGCTCTCTGAGCATCTCTTACTATCTGCTCGAAAGTCGCCTCGCGGTCGCTCCTAGTCAAAGACTTGACCGCCATGCCAAGCCCTTGCGAAACTTCCTCGCCTTTGCTGCCTCACTCAAGCCCTCCACGAATCTGCCCAGACGGCAGAACTCTGCTGCGTACTCGTCCACCATCATGCTCCCTTGGACGAGTGCCTCGAACTGGCTCTCCAAAGCACTGAGCGCCATATTTGGAAAAAACTTCTCCTTTAAAAGCCTCTTGAAAGCCTCCCAAGTAAGCCCAGGCGCCGCAATCCTCGTATCTGTGCGATACCATATCAAAGCGAGGTCGAACATCTGACTGCCCGCTGCCTATATCTGCATGCTGCCTGGAATCTGTGCCATCCTGAAGATGCCCTCAATCTGCTCTAACCAGTCATCCGCATACAGGATCCCTTCTGTACCACGGAACTCCTTGGGCCGCATCCTCTGGAAGTCAATGATACTTCCCGGCCTCGGGCGCTGAATCTCATCTTCCTGTGGCTGAATCCGTGCCACCCTATCCACTACTGTCATGGCCACCTGGTGGGCGTTCTCAATGTCCAGCCTCATCACATCCACCTAACGGTGCTGCGCGTCCATCATCTTCCTGAAGAACGCAAACAACTGTACGGCATCTACTGGAGCAGGAAGTGGTGGAGGAACCACCGGAACGACTGGGGTAGTCCTCGGATCGATAGGTGAAAGAGGATCCCCGAGAGAAGCAGATGCTCCCTCAACCGTAGGAGTGGGGAGTGGAGCGGTAGCAGCTGCCTGAATACGAGCTGGACGAGAGGTAGCAGACCTCTCGGTGGCAACTGCTGGGGCGGTACTGTCAAGCCCCAATCTCCCGCAAGCTCGATAGTCCCCGCTGAACGTGAATCATCACGTTGTAGCTCTCCCGCAGGACAATCGTTCTCATCGGGACGTGATACCGTACGAGCCTGGAGTTGCGCTCGTACAAGGCGATGTTGTCAAACACCAATGTTATCATAGAAACAACCAAGTTACAACGGAAGCCAAGTATTGTGTACCAAGCACACATCAGAGTATACGCAGCGAAGCTCATGATAGGGTCCAAATGAAATGCCCCGAAGGCAATGCCACAAAGGCGATGCCACGAAGACGATAAAATACTCTTGCTCTTTTCTCTAGCCTACAAAGGTACTTATAGTTCATACATCATGCCTCGTATATCCAAGCAGCGCCACTACGCCTGCGTACCTGAAATATTGCCCACAAACGTGGGTCAGTACACAACCGTACTGGTGAGCGGGGTAACCCACTCGCCTAAGCCGACACTAATTAAAATAGTTAGTGCAAACAGTTAAATGGTGATCTTTCTAGTTGAGTCCTAGATTCATTTCATGGCATAGGGATGACATGTTAAGGAAAGCTGTAAAGCAGTTTAAGCATGCAAGCATTCAACTCAAACCAAACGACAAGTATTATATATATCTAACTCGAAGGTAACTAGCATACAAATCGTCCTACTCAATGCCATCGCTTGCACGATAACATACCGAACCATTCTCAAGCCTCAAATATCCATCCTCAACCAAAGTTTATATTCCAATCTCAAGTGCACACTCTTGCCGAGGCAAGGTGGTCGCGCCTACACGAAAGCCAAACCAACAAAAGAAAAGCAAGCCAACACTAATCTATATGAAGTCACTGGCCAAGCCATAAAGGACGTTGATCGGACTGATCAAATATGGTTCTATTCGAACCAGCGCTAAGTAGATAACCCACCTGGATCGCATCCAACCGCTGGCACCGTGCCCAAGATGCGTTACCCAGTTGTCTCCTCCATGGCCGAACGGTCCCGGTGCCCCGGAGCCTTCCCGTTCGAGGAGACCAAACCCTGTGCAATACAGGTTGTCAATGATATGCAGACACCAAGTAGGTATGACGAGAGGATCGAACATTCTCGCCCCACCAAGCGATCCTAGACTCGTTCAACCAATATCCAACTAAAGCATCCAACCAAAGAATCCATAACCATTCTTCCAACATATTGCCCAAGGCACCATTCACAAGTTATTCCCATAGGCACAATGCCTCTTCTCAGCACAGTATTTCAAATGGTGCAACACCCTTCTCAAACTATCCTATGGCACAATGCCCCAAAAGAGGCACAATGCCCGCGCCGATGCAGTTGTTCGGTTTTGAACCATAACTGCTCGCTTTGCAAGACAAAGGGACCAAGTGATACTCGTATACGGATGCACCATCGCTCCCCGAATTCCCGATATTCCCAATGCATATTTGATGTATCATTCCAACTGTCCAAGCATAATCCCAATTATCCAACCAACTGCCTAAATGCAATATTCCAACTCTAGCTCCAACTATCCAATGCGCAAATCAAATCAAGCCACAATCCTACCAAGCAAACAACGTACACTCTATACACGCCTCAGTGTAGTAATTCCCAAGTTCCAGTCCAAGTGTTCAAGTCTTTACATGTTTTCCATATTATTAGGCATGAAAGAGTAGAGGAGAAGGGAAAGAGCCCACTCATAATATTTGATTCCGTTAAGCATCATGTCCTGCCGATACGGCCAATCCCTTGAACCCGTGGTCTGATGCAAGCGCGATCTACTCCACTGGTATGACCGTGCGAGCAGGTCGTGCTCTACAAATCATTCGACCGATCAGACTAAAGAAGATGGCATTATCATTCTAACCCAGCTATCTCAGTACTGCTCTGCACGAACACCTGATTTCTATCGAACCCGCTAGCCATCTGCATATGAAACAACTCAATCAATACTTTTTCCCAAAATCCAACAAATCAAATATAACCAGCATTTGTTTGATTCAATCCGACTCAGCGTAACGCATCGAGCGGTTGTGGGCGTTACATAATATACCATTTAAAATCAAGTTCGTCCACGAACCGTGCTGGTACTCATTCCTATCAAATGCCGTTATCCAATTCCAAGATCTGCTCTAGGCGACTATCATATTCACGATCCTGACTCAGCAACTCGCTCTGCTGAACGCTCGTACAATTTTTTGAATTCCCACATCCTCCTTGCAGCTCAATACAAATTCCTCGTATAACTTAGTTTTGGATCGTACACATATTTAAGGCGTCCCTAAAATACATGCAGTTCAGCCGAGCCTTGCGATAGAAAATTTGAACAAGTTACAAGGGTATCTTTATGTCCGAGGCATCCATTTTGCTTTACTCTAATTGAACAAATCCTGATTTCCATTCCAACATATTCGCTTGAGCACTATTCTCAAATATGATGATTTCTATTGACTCAATCAGTTCGTGTTCCAACTCAATCTATCCAACTATTTTTGAATCCGTACTGGCAATATCTCCAAATATATCTCATGCACCGAACGATCATCTCAACTGATACTACCCCAGCTAGGCGACTTACCCAAATATTAACTTTGCTTAGATCATTTCAGTCCAACACCTTTTCCTCAATCTCAATACCTCGCTGGGTGAACATCTATATTGAGGTTCGTGTGATCCACGAAGATTTTGCCGCCACGCCAAAGGATAGTGTCGCCACAATTTCAACGTGGACACACTCGCCACAATTCCTAGGTTACGAATGGAATAGTTCTTTGTGCTGCTTCCACTGCCTTGAAGCATAGGATATCACCTTTGCCTTCTGAACGAGCACGCTTTGCAGACTAAGTTTCGATGCATCTTATAAATCTGAGGCAAATCTGTCCCTTCCAGTATTCGCAAGGATTTGATCTGAATGAGCCGCTGCTTTAACTTCACGAGCTAGTTTCATAGTCATCAATTCATATAAATGTTATTCCCTTCCAGGGCACGATGAGTCAGAGGCGATGCCATCGATAAAAATCTGCGACTCTGAATCTTATCAGTTGACTAGGCTACTTCCACCATCAGTCCGATCTTCCGGCTGCATCTTCAGCTGAAGACTATCCCAAGGGTCTCTCAAATCCAATACTCAGTCAATACGCCAAATCTTATTGCTCATATCTTCCCTCGACGCATTCCCAAATACGCCGCCTCAAGGGTCGTTCTATGGGTCTATCATATTCAATCTCTGATCTGGCGGGCAAGTCGCTAGGGTCAGCTGTCCCGAAGCTACGCTTGATAATTGTAATCATCACGATGGACAGTTACTAAGAACCATGTTATATCTCATCTGCAAATCCAAATCAAAATCCAACCATTCCATCCGAACGAACTTCCGAATTCGAGCAATTTTATGCACTATCTCTGTTGATCTTTCAACCAATGCCGCTTAGCCACCTAGAATCTTGCTATCTATCCAAGCTACAATTCGAGAACTACGCTCGTTGAAACCGTCTTCCATCAATCCGTCGTTCTGTCCTGAATCCATCAAATTTTCTGAACTATCATGTTCGACTTCTCGCACTACCACTTGCAATAATTTCTGAAAACTCGAGACTTGCTCAAATTCTTATCCATTTGTCGCGTCCCACAATGCACGTCCAACTTGCTCAAGCAGCACAGTGATTTATTCCGACGTTGCTCCAATATTTAGCTATCTTTAAAAGTCTGCCCGCAAAAATCTTTTGCCTTCCGTTGTTGCCACAATCCGTCCACGTTATTCAGAGAATTCGTCTACGCTTGTTGCACCATCTTGCCCAAAATTCTACTTCCGCTAAACCTGAGTTGACTTTTCGAGCAACAATATCCAAAATCCTTCAAGTCGGATCGTGTTTCGTTACTCAACCAGCACTCAAATGTGTTGTCCAAAATTGTAGTCCGTGCTCGCTATCCTCCAATTTTACCAATTGCTTCACTCAAGCATATCCCAACTGTTCGTTCCGATCTCGTCCATCTCTTAAGCCCAATGATACTACCATTTGCACAAGTCCGTTCTCGATATGCTCAACTCAATATTCGCTTGCTCCATTTTTATTCTTTCCAACTCAAACAATGTGCACCAACCAACTTACACTCCTGTTACCCGAGTCCGTTCAGGCAATTCCCATTGATGTCCAACCAAAATATTTTCAATGCCTTACTCACTATGTGGTATCCCATATACCACTCCGAATCAAGTCGCTACTCGCATTACAATTTCTTGCACTTATCCAAAATCCATTCGAAACATCGCTCATGTGTGATCCTGCCATTCTCGACTCATGTCTGACATGAAACTCAGCCAATTCTTTAACTATCCAACTCTTTCCATCAATCTCGTTAGGCAACTTGTGCTATGTTCCATTCTTAATACTTCCAGCTATTCTCAAACCGATTGCTACCTTCGCTACACGAGCAACTCGTGCAACGATCTTTTCTAAGTATTCTAACCCAATACTCAATGGTTCCACACGTTTGTTGTACGAGCAACTCGTACCAACTTATCCTGATATTCTCGATCCAAACTCAAACATGCCCAACAGATACGCCACAGCCAAAATTCCAACTTCTATCCAACACAGTCGCTAGACGAGCAACTCGTGCAATGATCCATTCTCATAACGAATGCTCTACTCACAACATGCTGCATAACCAATCTCGAATGCCAACCAAATGATCCATTGAGGCAATCAGAATATCCCAGAACGACAAGCCAAGCCAACCCAACGATAACTCTCAACTTGTTTCACAAATGCAACAACGCCACCCAACTTGTTGTACGAATGCAACAACGCCTAACGAGGCTAAGCGATCCTACGAAAACCAACCAAGGCGACACAACCAAGAACAACATGCAGCCACAATCAGCAATATATAGACTTATTGCATGAAACATCTAATGCGACACTGAGTAGAGTCAAGAGCTAGACGACACGCGGAAGCTATTTAGAGTTTGTGATGAAGCGAAGGACCAAGTACGAAGAAGTGAACCAGGCGCTCTGATACCAATTTGTCATGCCCCAATCTCCCGCAAGCTCGATAGTCCCCGCTGAACGTGAATCACCATGTTGCAGCTCTCCCGCAGGACAATCGTTCTCATCGGGACGTGATGCCGTACGAGCCTGGAGTTGCGCTCGTACAAGGCAATGTTGTCAAACACCAATATTATCATAGAAACAACCAAGTTGCAACGGAAGCCAAGTATTGTGTACCAAGCACACATCAGAGTATATGCAGCGAAGCTCATGATAGGGTCCAAATGAAATGCCCTAAAGGCAATGCCACAAAGGCGATGCCACAAAGATGATAAAATACTCTTGCTCTTTTCTCTAGCCCACAAAGGTACTTACAGTTCATATATCATGTCTCGTATATCCAAGCAGCGCTACTACGCCTGTGTACCTGAAATATTGCCCACAAACGTGGGTCAGTACACAACCGTACTGGTGAGCGGGGTAACCCACTCGCCTAAGCCGACACTAAGTAAAATAGTGAGTGCAAACAGTTAAATGGTGATCTTTCTAGTTGAATCCTAGATTTATTTCATGGCATAGGGATGACATGTTAAGGAAAGCTGTAAAGCAATTTAAGCATGCAAGCATTCAACTTAAACCAAACGATAAGCATTATATATATCCAACTCGAAGGTAACTAGCATGCAAATCGTCCTACTCAATGCCATCGCTTGCACGATAACATACCGAACCATTCTCAAGCCTCAAATATTCATCCTCAACAAAAGTTTATATTCCAATCTCAAGTGCACACTCTTGCCGAGGCAAGGTGGCCGTGCCTACACGAAAACCAAACCAACAAAAGAAAAGCAAGCCAACACTAATCTATATGAAGTCACTAGCCAAGCCATAAAGGACGTTGATCGGACTGATCAAATATAGTTCTATTCGAAACAGCGCTAAGTAGCTAACCCACCTGGATCGCATCCAACCGCTGGCACCGCGCCCAAGACGCATTACCCAGTTGTCTCCTCCATGGCCGAATGGTCCCGGTACCCCGGAGCCTTCCCGTTCGAGGAGACCAAACCCTGTGCAACACAGGTTGTCCGTGACATGCAGACACCAAGTAGGTATGACGAGAGGATCGAACATTCTTGCCCCACCAAGCGATCCTAGACTCGTTCAACCAATATCCAACCAAAGCATCCAACCAAAGAATCCATAACCATTCTTCCAATATATTGCCCAAGGCACCATTCACCAGTTATTCCTATAGGCACAATGCCTCTTCTCAGCAGAGTGTTTCAAATGGTACAACACCCTTCTCAAACTATCCCATGGCACAATGCCCCAAAAGAGGCACAATGCCCGCGCCGATGCAGTTGTTCGGTTTTGAACCATAACTGCTCGCTTTACAAGACAAAGCGACCAAGTGATACTCGTACACGGATGCACGCTCGCTCGCCCGAATTCTCGATATTCCCAATGCATGTTCGATATATCATTCCAACTGTCCAAGCATAATCCTAATTATCCAACCAACTGCCTAAATGCAATATTCCAACTCTAGCTCCAACTATCCAATGCACAAATCAATTCAAGCCACAATCCTACCAAGCAAACGACGTACACTCTATGCACGCCTCAGTGTAGTGATTCTCAAGTTCCAGTCCAAGTGTTCAAGTCTTTACGTGTTTTCTATATTCTTAGGCATGAAGGAGTAGAGGAAAAGGGAAAGAGCCCACTCACAATATTTGATTCCGTTAAGTATCTTGTCCTGCCGATACGGCCAATCCCTTGAACCCGTAATCTGATGCAAGCGCGATCTACTCAACTGGTATGACCGTGCGAGCTGGTCGTGCTCTATAAATCATCCGACCGATCGGACTAAGGAAGATGGCATTATCATTCCAACCCAGCTATCTCAGTACTGCTCTGCACGAACACCTAATTTCCATTGAACCTGCTAGCCATCTGCACATGAAACAACTTAATCAATACTTCTTACCAAAATCCAACAAATCAAATGTAACCAGCATTTGTTTGATTCAATCTGACTCAGCGTAACGCACCGTACGGTTGCGGGCGTTACAGGTACGATAAGATCGTGTCTTCGGAGGCATCCTGAACACAGATCAAAAGAAGTCAATAAGGTGCAAGATACGATATCATCAAAGAAGAACAGTAATATTTCAAAAGAAGCAATTTTAGAATAATTAGATTAGAATTATTCCTAGTCGTGATTGAGTACACTCTCATCCTAGATCCTAGATCCTATAGCATGCTCGCAGCAGTACAACTAAGTTGTTGTACCACCACGACATCGTACTAATTGCGAATCGAGACCTGCATGGGGCCGCCACCAAAAGCGTGTCACGACTCACACCCGAAAAATTGGGCATGAGTCGTGGGTACATCCAGCCTACGCCGCAGCATCGGCGGTAGAACGCTGTCTAGGTCAACTATCTAGATAACAATCTCACGTAATCAATATATAAACCTGTCAAGATCTCAACTCCAAACGGAGGAGCAATATCATAATGATAATCTCAAGTACTCAATCACGAATCTAAGCACGATAAGATAACCAAGAAGACTAACAACTCCAAAGTCTAACAAACAACAACTACTACAACAATCACAACATCAATAATAATAATACATCATCCAAAATAATATCAACACAAGGTCTCAATCCAAAACCGGAGACAAATCCGGAGCTAAAAGCTAATAAAAATAATAACAAGGTCCTAGTGTGTCACTACCCGATTCTAGAAAATAGGGTTTTTTTTTTTTTGGTAAATTGTGTATTGTATTTAATTAATTATATTCATATTTATTTGGTGCTTGTCTTATTTTTTTAATGATTGTTTTAGGGTTTTGGCTAGTCTGGACCCATGTCAGACCCTAGTGGACCCATGTCCGACCCAGTCCACACCCTTGTGAGAATTATTTTAGGGCTTAGAAATATTTATTATATTTTTAGTGGGTTAGTGGGAGAGATTTGGAGTTAGTTTGAGCGCATTTGGAACCCGAAACCCAAAACTGAGTTACGGAAGAGCATTTTGGTCATTTGGACTTAGTGGAACCCTTTTTAACTTCATGGCCGGCCCCCTACCTACCCATTCCCGTGTAAAACCAGCAGCCCCCCTTTGTATACTTCTTCTTCTTCATTCTTCTTCTTCTCCACTTCTTCTTTCTTCTCCAAAGTAAGTTCTTCTTCACTTTTCTTTCTTTTTTCTTCCATTCCTTCTTCTTTATGCTAGCCCTAACCTTGCATTTTCCCTAACCTAGGTGTGAGGAGCTTAGATCTAGTGTGGAAGCTAGATTTGGTGGCTTGGAGCTTGAGGGAGGTGATTTCTAGGGGTTGTGAGACTTTGGCCTTGGGATTTCAACTCCCAAGAGGTAAAATCTAACGTTTCCCTTGCTAATTATTTTTATATAGTATAATTAGTGTTGTAGAATCTTCCTAGACCCTAAGCCTACCCGTGGGAGAAAGTTGGAACTAGTTTGGTTGAGTTTAGAGACTTTGACATTAGGTTTTGTGTCGAATTTGGGTGGAATCCAAATTTTGCCCAATTTTGGATGATGCCCTAGGTTAGACGGACCTAGGTAGACGTTGTCGGGTGTCTTGAGGGTGAGTGCGTATCTTCGTTCGGACACGGGAAGCCGTGTCACGGAGAAACGGGCATTTCGGGCAAAATTGGGGCTTTTCGTCATCGCCGATTCTAAGTGCATGTGCGTTTCCGCCACAGACCTAGTATCGATGCGGGAGTGCATTTTCTAGGATCTAGGCATCGTTTAGAGCACGTGGGTAAATTTTGGGCCGATTCCGAGTTCGTTTGGTGTGCGTTTCAGGAGGTTTTCCGAACCGCGCACCACGTGTTCGTCGAAATGACCGAACGGCCATTTCGGCGTGGTTTCCTCGTTTCGAGCTTGTGCATGCATTGGGTTAGTATCGGGGAGTGTGTGCTAGAGTTTTCGAGTTATATTTTATATATTTTAGGGTATTGGTGAGTGTCGGGGTCGTTGGACGTGAGCGGGGCGTGTGGTTTGTGTGTTGTTGTGTGTTGTATTGTGTTAGTGTATATGTGTATATATATATATGTATGTGTAAGTGTGCTTGTGTGTGTATATGTATATATATATATGTGTATGTGTATGTGTATATATATATCATAGAGTGTGTGTGTGTATTGGTATGTATATATATATATTTGTATGTGTGCATATATATATATTAATATGTGTGTTTATATATATATATAGCTATGTATATATTTGTGTGTGAGTGTGTGTATTAGTGTGTTTGTTAGTGTGTTAGTGTGAGTGTTAGAGAGTAGATAAGTGTGTGTATATATATATATATATATATATATATATATATATATATATATATATATATATATATATATATATATATATATATATATATATCTAGTTATATATATAGTTATATATGTGTATATATATATATATATAAGGTGATATATATATATAAGTATATTGGCGTGTGTGTGTGTGTGTGTGTGTTTGTGATGGAGGGGGGAGGCAGCCACTGCAGCAAGGGCAGCAGCTGCTGCTGCCTGCAGCAGCAGCCAAGAGCAATAGCAGCAGCAATACGAAGCACAGCAGCAGCAGTAGCAGTACATGCAGCAGCAGCAGCAAGCTCCAGCATGCGTAACGAGGGCTAGTGAGGGAGATTATATATATTGCGTGGTTGCCCTCCTTTTGGAGAGGATTATTGATATATATATTGCGTGGTTGTTCTCTTTTTGGAGAGGTCATGCCGGATTTTTCTGTTAGATATAGATAGATATGGTTGACCTAGAACGGACCTTTACAGCGTTCTACCGCCGATTCTGCGGCGTAGGCTGGACGTACCCACGGCTCATGCCCGATTTTCGGGTGCGGGTCGTGACACATTTTTGGTGGTGGCCCATGCAGGTCTAGTTTTTAGGTTACCTGCAATAGGATATAGGAGATAGGCTGAGAGAGAGTGTGCTCAATCACAACTAGGACCCTTCCTGCTTCCTTTTGCTATTTTAATTTTTTCTGAAATTGTTTCTTTTGTAATATTACTGTCCTTCATTGATGTTATCGTTTCTTGTACTATATTGACTTCTTTTGATCTGTGTTCAGGATGCCTCCGAAGACCAGATCTCAGCGCACCATCCCAGCAGCTGCCACCGAGAGGTCTGCCACCTCTCGACCTGCTCGACTTCCGGCAGTCGCTACCGCTCCACTCGCCACTCCTGCGGTTGAGGGAGCGTCAGTTTCTCTCGGAGATCCCCTTACTCCCATTGATCCGAGAGTCACCCCAGTTGTTCCGGTGGTACCTCCTCCACCACCGCCTGCGCCAGTGGATGCTACGCAGTTGTTTGCATTCTTCCGAGAGATGATGGATGCGCAGCACCGCCAGACAGATGTTATGAGGATGGGCATTGAGAATGCTCATCAGGTGGCTATGACAGCGGTCGACAGAGTGGCTCAGATCCAGCCACAGCCAGAGCAGGCTCAGTATCCTAGGCCGGGTACTATTATCGATTTTCAGAGGATGCGGCCTAAGGAGTTCCGCGGCACAGAGGGGATCCTGTACGTCGACGACTGGATCGAGCATATAGAGGGCATCTTCAGGCTGGCGATGATCCCAACCAGCATGCAGATCGAGGCAACGGGCAGCCAGATGTTCGACCTTGTCCTTACTTGGTTTCGCAAGGATACGCGGATATGAGCTCCGGGATTGACTTAGGAGGCTTTCAAGAAGCTTTTCAAGGAGAAGTTCTTTCCGGATGTGGCTCTCAGTGCCTTAGAGAGTCAGTTCGAGGCGATCGTCCAGGGGAGTATGTCAGTGGACGAGTATGCAGCGGAGTTCTGCCGTCTGGGCAGATTTGTTGAGGGGTTATCTGAGGCAACGAAGGCGCAGAAATTCCACAAGGGCTTGGTCATGGCGGTCAAGTCCTTGACTAGGAGCGACCGCGAGGCGACCTTCGAGCAGATTATCAGCGACGCTCAGAGGGCTGAGGATGATTTGGTGCTGAAGACGAAGAGGAGCAAAGATGCTTCAGGAGCAGGTAGCAGTGCAGGCCCAGCCAAGAGGCCATTCCAGCAGACCCAGCAGCACCAGGGTCAGGGTCGTACGCCATTCCGGCAGGCGCCCCAGCAGCAGAGGCAGGGTCAGCAGCAGGGCCAGAGGCAGCCCATCGTTTGCCCTTTCTGTAGGAAGCCAGGGCACGGATGGGATATCTGCAGAAAGAGGCTGGACAGATGCTTATTGTGTGGCACCGCAGATCACCAGCTGAAGGATTGTCCTTCAGCGCTTGCCCGTATAGCTCAGGACGGAGGAGCCGCTTAGAGGGCACCAGCCAGAGCACCTACAGCGTAGCAGAGAGGTCCGCCTTTGCAGACTCAACAGCAGAGGTTCGCCCAGCACCAGCAGCAACACCGAGGAGGACAGCAGGGGCGAGCTTTTGCCCTGACAGTGGACGAGATCGAGCCAGTTTGTGACGTTATCTCAGGTTCTGTTCTCCTTGATTCCATTCCAGCACTTGCTTTATTTGATTTTGGTGCTTCACATAGCTTTGTGTCTGTATCTTTTGTTGTTAGACACCATCTTGTTGCTGAACCTTTAGCTAGACTCTGCAAGATCATGACCTGGGGTGGTATCATCCTAGTCCGTGATGTCTGCAGAGACCGGAGAGTTACCTTGGAAGGCCGGGAGTTGAGTGTGTGCCTACTCATAATGCCACTTCCGAGCTACGATATTGTACTCGGGATGGATTGGTTGAGTATGCATTGTGCTAGTATAAATTATCGTGGAGGCAGAGTTTTGTTCAGTCCGCCAGGTGAGCTAGAGTTTCAGTTTGCTAGAGGAGCAGCAGAGCAGACTGAGAAAGTCTTCTACGGAGCCCTGGTGGTAGAGCCGAGGTCGCTACATCCACTGATAGAGGAGTATATGGATGTCTTTTCGGAGGAGTTGCCAGGGTTACCTCCGGACAGAGATGTGGAGTTCTCTATAGACTTGGTGCCAGGCGTGGAGCCGATATCCCAGCACGTCTATAGAGTCAGCAACAGTGAGCTGATAGAGTTGAAAAAGCAGGTGGATGAGCTTCAGGACAAGGGATTTATCAGATCTAGTTCTTCTCCGTGGGGTGCTCCGGTACTTTTTGTGCCGAAGAAGGATGGGTCGATACGGATGTGTATCGACTACAGGGCTCTGAACAACCTCACAATCAAGAACAAGTATCCGATGCCGCGTATTGATGATCTTTTTGACCAGTTGAGCGGAGCGAGGGTGTTTTCCAGGATTGATCTGAGGATAGGCTACCACCAGGTGAAGGTCAGGAAGGAGGATATTCCGAAGATAGCTTTTGGTGATATCTGAGGACAGACTACCCGATTCTAGAAAATAGGGTTTTTTTTTATTTGGTAAATTGTGTATTGTATTTAATTAATTATATTCATATTTATTTGGTGCTTGTCTTATTTTTTTAATGATTATTTTATGGTTTTTGCTAGTCTGGACCCATGTCAAACCCTAGTGGACCCATGTCCGACCCAGCCCACACCCTTGTGAGAATTATTTTGGGGCTTAGAAATATTTATTATATTTTTAGTGGGTTAGTGGGAGAGATTTGGAGTTAGTTTGAGCGCATTTGGAACCCAAAACCCAAAACCGAGTTACGGGAGGGCATTTTGGTCATTTGGACTTAGTGGAACCCTTTTTAACTTCATGGCCGGCCCCCTACCTACCCATTCCCGTGTAAAACCAGCAGCCCCCCTTTGTATACTTCTTCTTCTTCATTCTTCTTCTTCTCCACTTCTTCTTTCTTCTTCTTTCTTCTCCAAAGTAAGTTCTTCTTCACTTTTCTTCCTTCTTTCTTCCATTCCTTCTTCTTTATGCTAGCCCTAACCTTGTATTTTCCCTAACCTAGGTGTGAGAAGCTTAGATCTAGTGTAGAAGCTAGATTTGGTGGCTTGGAGCTTGAGGGAGGTGATTTCTAGGGGTTGTGAGACTTTGGCCTTGGGATTTCAACTCCCAAGAGGTAAAATCTAACTTTTCCCTTGCTAATTATTTTTATATAGTGTAATTAGTATTGTAGAACCTTCCTAGACCCTAAGCCTACCCGTGGGAGGAAGTTGGAACTAGTTTGGTTGAGTTTAGAGCTTTGACATTAGGTTTTGTTTCGAATTCGGGTGGAATCCGAATTTGGCCCAATTTTGGGTGATGCCCTAGGTTAGACGGACCTAGGTAGACGTTGTCGGGTGTCTTGAGGGTGAGTGCGTGTCTCCGTTCGGACACGGGAAGCCGTATCGCAGAGAAACGTGCGTTTCGGGCAAAATTGGGATTTTTTGTTGTCGTCGATTCTAAGTGCATGCGCGTTTCCGCCACGGACCTAGAATCGACGCGGGAGCACATTTTCTAGGATCTAGGCATCGTTTAGAGCGCATGGGTAAATTTTGGGTCAATTTTGAGTTCGTTTGGTGTGCGTTTCCGGAGGTTTTCCGAACTGCGCACCACGTGTTCGTCGAAATGACCGGACGGTCATTTCCTCGTGGTTTCCTCATTTTGGGCTTGTGCGCACGTTGGGTTAGTATCGGGGAGTGTGTGCTAGAGTTTTTGAGTTATATTTTATATATTTTAGGGTATTGGTGAGTATCGGGGTCGTTGGGCGTGAGTGGGGCGTGTGGTTTGTGTGTTGTTGTGTGTTGTGTTGTGTTGTGTTGTGTTAGTGTATATATGTCTATATATATATATATATATATATATATATGTATATATTTATATGTATGTGTGTTTATGTATATATATTTATATATATATGTGTGTATTTATATCTATGTGCTTGTGTGTGTATATGTCTATGTGTATATATATATATATATATATATATATATATATATATATGTGTATGTGTGCTTGTGTGTGTATATGTATATATATATATATATATATATATATATATATATATATATATATATATATATATATATATATATGTGTGTGTGTGTATGTGTGTATATATATATCTTAGAGTGTGTGTGTGTATTGGTATGTATATATATATATATTTGTATGTGTGCATATATATATTAATATGTGTGTTTATATATATATATATAGCTATGTATATATTTGTGTGTGAGTGTGTGTATTAGTGTGTTTGTTAGTGTGTTAGTGTGAGTGTTAGAGAGTAGATAAGTGTGTATATATATATATCTATCTAGTTATATATATATAGTTATATATGTGTGTATATATATATATATAAGGTGATATATATATAAGTATATAGGCATGTGTGCGTGTGTGTGTGTGTTTGTGATGGAGGGGGGAGGCAGCCACTGCAGCAAGGGCAGCAGCTGCTGCTGCCTGCAGCAGCAGCAATGCGAAGCACAGCAGCAGCAGTAGCAGTACATGCAGCAGCAGCAGCAAGCTCCAGCATGCGTAGCGAGGGCTAGTGAGGGAGATTATATATATTGCGTGGTTGCCCTCCTTTTGGAGAGGATTATTGATATATATTGCGTGGTTGTTCTCTTTTTGGAGAGGTCATGCCGAATTTTTCTGTTAGATATAGATAGATATGGTTGACCTAGAACGGACCTTTACAGCATTCTACCGCCGATTCTGCGGCGTAGGCTGGACGTACCCACGGCTCATGCCCGATTTTCGGGTGCGGGTCGT
Source organism: Iris macrosiphon (assembly GCA_036927795.1). Lineage (NCBI taxonomy): Eukaryota > Viridiplantae > Streptophyta > Magnoliopsida > Asparagales > Iridaceae > Iris > Iris macrosiphon. Next base: position 2,385,851 of record JAYESA010000003.1, read on the forward strand.
GACACATTTTTGGTGGTGGCCCATGCAGGTCTAGTTTTTAGGTTACCTGCAATAGGATATAGGAGATAGGCTGAGAGAGAGTGTGCTCAATCATAACTAGGACCCTTCCTGCTTCCTTTTGCTATCTTTAATTTTTCCTAAAATTGTTTCTTTTGTAATATTACTGTCCTTCATTGATGTTATCGTTTCTTGCACTATATTGACTTCTTTTGATCTGTGTTCAGGATGCCTCCGAAGACCAGATCTCAGCGCACCGTCCCAGCAGCTGCCACCGAGAGGTCTGCCACCTCTCGACCTGCTCGACTTCCGGTAGCCGCTACCGCTCCACTCGCCACTCCTGCGGTTGAGGGAGCGTCAGTTTCTCTCGGAGATCCCCTTACTCCCATTGATCCGAGAGTCACCCCAGTTGTTCTGGTGGTACCTCCTCCACCACCGCCTGCGCCAGTGGATGCTACGCAGTTGTTCGCATTCTTCCGAGAGATGATGGATGCGCAGCACCGCCAGACAGATGTTATGAGGATGGGCATTGAGAATGCTCATCAGGTGGCTATGACAGCGGTCGACAGAGTGGCTCAGATCCAGCCACAGCCAGAGCAGGCTAAGTATCCTAGGCCGGGTACTATTATCGATTTTCAGAGGATGCGGCCTAAGGAGTTCCGCGGCACAAGGGGATCCTGTACGTCGACGACTGGATCGAGCATATAGAGGACATCTTCAGGCTGGCGATGATCCCAGCCAGCATGCAGATCGAGGCAGCGGGCAGCCAGATGTTCGACCTTGCCCTTACTTGGTTTCGCACGGATACGCGGATAGCAGCTCCGGGATTGACTTGGGAGGCTTTCAAGAAGCTTTTCAAGGAGAAGTTCTTCCCGGATGTGGCTCTCAGTGCCTTAGAGAGTCAGTTCGAGGCGCTCGTCCGGTGGAGTATGTCAGTGGACGAGTATGCAGTGGAGTTCTGCCGTCTGGGCAGATTTGTTGAGGGGTTATCTGAGGCAGCGAAGGCGTGAAAGTTCTGCAAGGGCTTGGTCATGGCGGTCAAGTCCTTGACTAGGACCGACCGCGAGGCGACCTTCGAGCAGATTGTCAGCGACGCTCAGAGGGCTGAGGATGATTTGGAGCTAAAGACGAAGAGGAGCAGAGATGCTTCAGGAGCAGGTAGTAGTGCAGGCCCAGCCAAGAGGCCATTCCAGCAGACCCAGCAGCACCAGGGTCAGGGTCGTGCACCATTCCGGCATGCGCCCCAGCAGCAGAGGCAAGGTCAGCAGCAGGGCCAGAGGCAGCCCATCGTTTGCCCTTTCTGTAGGAAGCCAGGGCACGGATGGGACATCTGCAAAAAAGGCTGGGTAGATGCTTATTGTGTGGCGCCGCAGATCACCAGCTGAAGGATTGTCCTTCAGCGCTTGCCCGTATAGCTCTGGGCGGAGGAGCCGCTCAGAGGGCACCAGCTAGAGCATGTGCAGCACAGCAGAGAGGTCCGCCTTTGCAGACTCAGCAGCAGAGGTTCGCCCAGCACCAGCAGCAGCACCAAGAAGGACAGCAGGGGCGAGCTTTTGCCCTGACAGTGGACGAGGCCGAGCCAGTTGGTGACGTTATCTCAGGTTCTGTTCTCCTTGATTCCATTCCAGCACTTGCTTTATTTGATTCTGGTGCTTCCCATAGCTTTGTGTCTGTATCTTTTGCTGTTAGACACCATCTTGTTGCTGAACCTTTAGCTTGACTCTGCAAGATCACGACCGGGGGTGGTATCATCCTAGTCCGTGATGTCTGCAGAGACCGGAGAGTTACCTTGGGAGGCCGGGAGTTGAGTGTGTGCCTACTCGTAATGCCACTTACGAGCTACGATATTGTACTCGGGATGGATTGGTTGAGTATGCATTACGCTAGTATAGATTGTCGTGGAGGCAGAGTTTTGTTCAGTCCGCCAGGTGAGCCAGAGTTTTAGTTTGCCAGAGGAGCAGTGGAGCAGACTGAGGGAGTCTTCTGCGGAGCCCTGGTGGTAGAGCCGAGGTCGCTACATCCACTGATAGATGAGTATATGGATATCTTTCTGGAGGAGTTGCCATGATTACCTCCGGACAGAGATGTGGAGTTCTCTATAGACTTGGTGCCAGGCGTGGAGCCGATATCCCAGCACGTCTATAGAGTCAGCAACAGTGCGCTGATAGAGTTGAAGAAGCAGGTGGATGAGCTTCAGGACAAGGGATTTATCAGATCTAGTTCTTCTCCGTGGGGTGCTCCGGTACTTTTTGTGCCGAAGAAGGATGGGTCGATACGGATGTGTATCGACTACAGGGCTCTGAACAACCTCACAATCAAGAACAAGTATCCGCTGCCGCGTATTGATGATCTTTTTGACCAGTTGAGCGGAGCGAGGGTGTTTTCCAGGATTGATCTGAGGACAGGCTACCACCAGGTGAAGGTCAGGAAGGAGGATATTCTGAAGACAGCTTTTCGGACCAGATATGGACAGTATGAGTTCTTGGTGATGTCGTTTGGGTTGACTAATGCCCCGGCAGTGTTCATGAATCTGATGAACAAGGTGTTCCATCAGCATCTGGACAGGTTTGTGGTGGTATTTATAGATGATATCTCGGTGTATTCGAAGACCCCAGAGGAGCACGAGGAGCATCTGAGGATAGTGCTGGAGACTCTCAGGAAGGAGAAGCTTTATGGAAAGCTTTCGAAGTGTGAGTTCTTCCTTGACAAGGTGGAATTTCTTGGTCATGTAGTGACTGGAGAGGGTATCTCGGTGGATCCGAGAAAGATCATGGCAGTTGAGGCATGGAGTGCTCCGAGTTCAGTAGCCGAGGTCAGGAGTTTCCTAGGACTGGCAGGTTACTACAGGAGATTTGTTCAGAATTTCTCTCGGATTGCAGAGTCGTTGTCCAGGCTGACCCGGAAGGATGTGGAGTTTGTTTGGTCAGAGGAGTGCCAGATCGCTTTTGATGAGCTGAAGAGGAGGTTGACGACAGCTCCAGTGTTGACGTTGCCATCAGGTTCTGGAGGATTCACTATCTATAGTGATGCATCGGGGAAGGGATTGGGTTGTGTGTTGCAGCAGAATAGGAGGGTGATTGCCTATGCTTCCAGGCAATTACATCCTCATGAGAAGAACTACCCTACCCACGATTTGGAGTTGGCAGCGGTCATCTTTGCTCTAAAGTTATGGAAACACTATTTATACGGATAGCGTGTGGAGATCTTTACAGACCACAAGAGCTTGAAGTATGTGTTTACCCAAAAAGAGCTGAACATGAGGCAGAGAAGATGGTTGGAGTTGATGAAGGACTTCGACATATCGTTGCAGTATCATCCAGGAAAGGCGAACGTAGTTGCAGATGCGTTTAGCAGGTATCCGATAGCTATGTGCCTGACTACAAATCGTTATCTTCTGGCAGATCTTGAGAGCTTGGGCATTGAGGTGATAGTGCCTGGAGTTGAGATGCAGATATAGGGACTGCAGATTCAGTCAGAGTTGGTAGACCGGATCAGGGCTACACAGTTTGAGGATGAGTCCCTGAGGAGCATCAGGGCGCAGGTTCAGATGGGATTAGCAGATGACTTCACCATTGCTGATGATGGTTCATTGCGGCACGGTACCAGGTTGTGTGTGCCGAGTGGGTCATTGCGCGAGGAGGTTCTCCAGGAGGCGCATCGATCCCAGAACTCTATGCATCCAGGTGCCAACAAGATGTATAGAGATCTGAGACAGCATGTATGGTGGTACGGAATGAAGCGGGAGGTAGCACGCTTCGTATCCTGATGCTTTGTGTGCCAGTAGGTGAAGGCGGAGAGGCAGAGGCCGGGAGGTTTGCTCCAGTCGTTACCCATTATGGAGTAGAAATGGGAGCATGTGACCATGGATTTTGTTTCTGGACTTCTCCGTTCTCCAGGCGGGAATGATACGATTTGGGTCATCGTGGACAGGTTGACCAAATCGGCCCACTTTCTACCATTCAAAGTGGGTACGTCTACAGAGAGGCTAGCAGAGATGTATGTGCGCCTGATAGTCAGACTATATGGAGTTCCAGTGAGCATAGTATCAGATCGGGACAGTCATTTTACTTCATATTTCTGGAGGAGTCTGTAGGCTAGCTTGAGCACCCAACTCAAGTTTAGTAGTGCATATCACCCGTAGACAGATGGTCAGTCAGAGAGGACCATTCAGATACTTGAGGACATGCTTCAGACTTGTGTTTTGGATTTCAGAGGCTCTTGGGAGGATCACTTGTACTTGGTAGAGTTTGCTTACAACAACAGCTACCAAGCCAGTATCGAGATGTCACCTTTTGAGGCGTTGTATGGGCGGAGGTGTCGCACTCCGTTGTCATGGGATGATGTAGGCGAGAGAGCTTTGCTTGGCCCGAAGATGGTGGTTGATGCAGCGGAGAAGGTCAAGCTCATTAGAGATAGACTTTGGGTGGCGCATGTAACGCCCCACTCCGAACGGTTACTTAAGGAACACTACGCTGCTTCGACTCGGTTGAGAATCGAGTCTCGGGGAAACCTTACCGATAAATCAACACGGACAAGTGCAATGAAACATTCCAATTAATGGAACGACTTCTTTTGAAATGAGTCCAAGAGTTTTGTTGATTGCTTTGCTTCTTGGTTTTGTGTTGCTTTGTGTTTTGAGTTGCTTTCGATGACTTGGTTTTCATGATTTCGCCTTCTCGCTTGCGCGTTCTTTTCGAATCGTAAGGGAAAGAAATCGAAGTATGCTAACCAAGTATTATTGCATTTTCAGGACGCATAACCAAAGAGTGAACGTCGCCTAGGCTTCCCCATCCTCTCGTTTGATTCATTCGGTGAGTGGCTTAGGCCCTTCGATGAATCTTTCAGTTCACATGCCTAATGAAAAGAATCTCTAGTTCACTAAATGTTGCCTCACTAAAAAGATAATCTATGAAATGAACTGCATGTTATAAATAGAGTTCTGCTTTACTTCAATTAAATGTTGCCCCTTACTCACTTGTTGCATCACTATATCGTGCATATAAACCTTCATGGTTAGTGTTTGTGTCATGTGTAAAAAGAATGGAAATATGAATAGTCTAATGGTTTACCCTGATGTTCCGGTCCTTCGGGATCTAGGGGGGCGTGGCTATTAGATTGTTAAAGGCTTGTCAATATTGCGCATCCTAAAAGAGTTAGATTTATAAATGTTGCTTGCCATGCATGGGTCTCGGATAACTTGTGCACAAGGTAATAGTCTCTCGATCGGTTTCTGGGGCACTGGGAATCGGTCGGTCCGGAAGGGATTGTAAGAGCACCCTGATGTTCCATTCCTACGGGATCTAGGGGGGTGTTGTTGTCCAATAATGGGAAAACTCATGGACCGTCATATAGATAGGGCGCATGCTAGGTTTACCTTCTTGCATACCTATCGTTTTTGACACCAAAAGATTGATTCATAAGTTATTCATATGCAAATTGTGTCTAACTTGTGTGTCTGCTGCAGGGATAACCGCTCGACCGTGGGTAAGAAATATCATATGCATATGCTAAATATTGTCTATGTATTCTTGCATGAATTGTTAAAAAGAAACTAGACAACCAGAAAGATCACCTAATAATGTTAGCTTCACATGCTTTACTTAGTGTGGATTTCTAAGGTGAGTTTGGCCACGGTCGCTCACCAGTACATGTGGTAGTACTGACCCACGTTTGTGGGCAAATATCCAGGTACTGGAAGCGAGAGCTTGGCTAGCATCTTGAATCTGAATCAGCGTGTGCGCACCCTTCCGTAGGACTGTGTTCGTGCTGCTTCTCCGTCGCTTACCTCTTCAGTGGGCTACTTCCTCTTCTGCTAGATGTTTTGCTATTTTGGTCCTACTACAAGGGTATAATATAATGGGCGTTGTGGCTAGTTTTGGGAATATAAAAAGAGTTGTAAGCCTTCTAAGGCATATTTTGTAACTCAGCCAAGCAAGCATTTTGTAATCCAAATCTTCAAGTATTCAATAAAAAGAAAGTATTTTGTGTGCTATCAAATGTGTTCAACTTTGGTTCTCTGCGTTTTACTCTGTGCCTATAAATGTATATTTTCGTCTAACTTGTCTTGTGCAGGTACGTTGCCTGGTGCAAGCGCAACTTAGGCTTGCACGGCATCGCGCCCAAGCGAGGACGAACGATTCCATAGGGACCAAGCGAGGACGAATGGTTCCGTAGGGACCAAGCGAGGACGATAGGCCCTACGGGATCGGCCCCTACGGGATCGGGGCACGACAGGTGGTATCAGAGCATGGCTTTACGTCCTTGGCCTCTTCAAACATCGTCTTCGAAAAGGATATAAGTTTTCAAGCGATTTCAAAAGTCCCGAATTTCGAAAATTGATTTCGAATCTATAAGAAGTAAATCGAGAGTATGAAAGGTCCCTAAGAGTGTGAAAAACCCAACGTCCCATGCAATAAGTCCATAATACATTATAAAGACTAATGCAAGCTACTCTCTTTTGCAGCAAAGATGACAAAAACAGGTGCTGGTAACCCTGAGTCATCGCACGCAGCTAGCGTGAGCGATGATCAATTAGATAGACTGATTGCAATGTTACAGAATCAAAATGATCGTCATGCTGCGCAACAAGAACGATTCGAGGCTCAGCAGCAACGAGCAGATGCTAGAGCCTCGGCACAACAAAAGCAGCTTGACTCCCTGACACAAATTATAACAGCACTAGCAGCGCACAGTGGTGCATCGGGCACCGCCGCAACACCTGTGACTGCCCCGACCATGCCTCAAGGTGCGGGATTAGCAGAAACAAATGAGCCTCCTCGCGCGGCCGGAAAGTCTACCTTTAAGGGCACGGAATTCCTGAAGTTGAACCCTCCGGAGTTTGAAGGCAGGACCACGCCGGATAAGGTGATGGACTGGATCGCGAAGATGGAGAGCTTGTTTAGCTTTGCTTCAATACCGGCGAATAAGAGGGTGGCGTATGCAGATATGCAACTGCGGTTACGTGCACACGACTGGTGGGAAGTCAAGAAAACAGACCTTGCCACCAAGCATCAGGATGGCAGGATCACTTGGGGAATGTTCAAGGAAGCATTCCTTGCTCACTATCTTCCACCGGCTGTTAGGCAGAGAAAAGAAGACGAGTTCACCGAACTTAAGCAAGGGAGCATGTCCGTCGAAGATTATGAGTCAGAATTCTCCAAACTTGCTAAGTTCGCTAGCTCGATGATTCCCGACGAGGGAGCCCGCACACATCGGTTCATAAAAGGCTTAAACGATAATCTAAGAAAAGATGTTATGAACCGGGAGTGCAAAACCTACATACAAGCCTTTGAGGCAGCGGTGCAGAACGAGTAGTTTATGCCGCAAGGTGCTGTGGAGAAGGCACCCGCTCCTCGAAACCCTCCTGCTAAGCGATACTACAATGGTGAGAAGAAGGCCGAAGTAGAGAAACAGGCCAATGCGGGTGAGAACCGCAAGAAAGTGTGCAGCTACTGTGGCCGTCCGGGTCACCTTAAAGAGACTTGCCGTTTTCTCCACCGGCTATGTTTTAAGTGTGGTCAACCCGACCACGAATTGCATGATTGCCCTAAGAGGCTTACTACTGAGAAACCAGGGGATGATACAGGTGTACAAACTCATGCCCCTCCGGGTCCTGCTCTGGAACCAACTGATCAGACACGAAGGCCTAGGGTGTATCAGTTGAATATTGAGCGTGATGAGAATGGACACGATGTTGGTAAGTCTGTTTCCTTTGATCTCTTGATGCATAGTATATCGCCTCCTTGATCTCTTAAGTTTCGAGGACGAAACTTTTTCTCAGTGGGGTAGTATGTAACGCCCCACTCCGAACGGTTACTTAAGGAACACTACGCTGCTTCGACTCGGTTGAGAATCGAGTCTCGGGGAAACCTTACCGATAAATCAACACGGACAAGTGCAATGAAACATTCCAATTAATGGAACGACTTCTATTGAAATGAGTCCAAGAGTTTTGTTGATTGCTTTGCTTCTTGGTTTTGTGTTGCTTTGTGTTTTGAGTTGCTTTCGATGACTTGGTTTTCATGATTTCGCCTTCTCGCTTGCGCATTCTTTTCGAATCGTAAGGGAAAGAAATCGAAGTATGCTAACCAAGTATTGTTGCATTTTCAGGACGCATAACCAAAGAGTGAACGTCGCCTAGGCTTCCCCATACTCTCGTTTGATTCATTCGGTGAGTGGCTTAGGCCCTTCGATGAATCTTTCAGTTCACATGCCTAATGAAAAGAATCTCTAGTTCACTAAATATTGCCTCACTAAAAAGATAATCTATGAAATGAACTGCATGTTATAAATAGAGTTCTGCTTTACTTCAATTAAATGTTGCCCCTTACTCACTTGTTGCATCACTATATCGTGCATATAAACCTTCATGGTTAGTGTTTGTGTCATGTGTAAAAAGAATGGAAATGTGAATTGTCTAATGGTCCGCCCTGATGTTCCGGTCCTTCGGGATCTAGGGGGGCGTGGCTATTAGATTGTTAAAGGCTTGTCAATATTGCGCATCCTAAAAGAGTTAGATTTATAAATGTTGCTTGCCATGCATGGGTCTCGGACAACTTGTGCACAAGGTAATAGTCTCTCGATCGGTTTCTGGGGCACTGGGAATCGGTCGGTCCGGAAGGGATTGTAAGAGCACCCTGATGTTCCGTTCCTACGGGATCTAGGGGGTGTTATTGTCCAATAATGGGGAAACTCATGGACCGTCATATAGATAGGGCGCATGCTAGGTTTACCTTCTTGCATACCTATCGTTTTTGACACCAAAAGATTGATTCATAAGTTATTCATATGCAAATTGTGTCTAACTTGTGTGTCTGCTGCAGGGATAACCGCTCGGCCGTGGGTAAGAAATATCATATGCATATGCTAAATATTGTCTATGTATTCTTGCATAAATTGTTAAAAAGAAACTAGACAACCAGAAAGATTACCTAATAATGTTAGCTTCACATGCTTTACTTAGTGTGGATTTCTAAGGTGAGTTTGGCCACGGTCGCTCACCAGTACATGTGGTAGTACTGACCCACGTTTGTGGGCAAATATCCAGGTACTGGAAGCGAGAGCTTGGCTAGCATCTTGAATCTGAATCAGCGTGTGAGCACCCTTCCGTAGGACTGTGTTCGTGCTGCTTCTCCGTCGCTTACCTCTTCAGTGGGCTACTTCCTCTTCTGCTAGATGTTTTGCTATTTTGGTCCTACTACAAGGGCATAATGTAATGGGCGTTGTGGCTAGTTTTGGGAATGTAAAAAGAGTTGTAAGCCTTCTAAGGCATATTTTGTAACTCAGCCAAGCAAGCATTTTGTAATCCAAATCTTCAAGTATTCAATAAAAAAAAAGTATTTTGTGTGCTATCAAATGTGTTCAACTTTGGTTCTCTGCGTTTTACTCTGTGCCTATAAATGTATATTTTCGTCTAACTTGTCTTGTGCAGGTACGTTGCCTGGTGCAAGCGCAACTTAGGCTTGCACGGCATCGCGCCCAAGCGAGGACGAACGGTTCCGTAGGGACCAAGCGAGGACGAATGGTTCCGTAGGGACCAAGCGAGGACGATAGGTCCTACGGGATCGGGGCGCGACAGCGCAGGACAGGCAGCGGCATTGGGCCGATAGCCACCGGAGACCTTTGGAATTTGAGGTATAGCTTAGAATCTAGATTTTGTTTTTATGTTTGCTTGTGATTGCTTATTTTAGACTAAGTGCAGAGATCTTGTTTGTGCTAGGTTGGAGATCTGGTATTCCTGAGGATTTCTCCGACGCGGGGCACTATTCGCTTCGGTAGAGGCGGGAAGCTTAGCCCACGTTTCGTCGGACCCTTCCGTGTCCTTGAGAGGGTCGACGCCGTGGCGTATAGGCTTGAGTTGCCGCCTACGCTGGAGGGAGTTCATGATGTGTTCCACGTGTCGCAGTTGAGACGGTACGTGGCGGATCCCAGTCACGTATTGGGTCACTCGGAGATCGAGGTGGGCCCTACTCTTAGCTATCCAGAGCAACCGGTAGAGATTCTGGATCGGCGGGAGAAGGTGTTGAGGAACCAGAATATTCCCTTGGTTCGCGTCGGGTGGAGGCATCACTCTCCAGGGGAGTCGACCTGGGAGAGGGAGGATGAAATGCGCGAGCGATACCCCTATCTCTTCGAGCTCTGAGGTATGGTTCTTTCTTTGCATTCCTGTCCTAGTTTCGTCTTTTAATTTCGAGGACAAAATTATTTTAAGGAGGGTAGACTTGTCACTACCCGATTCTAGAAAATAGGGGTTTTTTTTATTTGGTAAATTGTGTATTGTATTTAATTAATTATATTCATATTTATTTGGTGCTTGTCTTTTTTTTTAATGATTGTTTTAGGGTTTTGGCTAGTCTAGACCCATGTCAGACCCTAGTGGACCCATGTCAGACCCAGCCCACACCCTTGTAAGAATTATTTTAGGGCTTAGAAATATTTATTATATTTTTAGTGGGTTAGTAGGAGAGATTTGGAGTTAGTTTGAGCGCATTTGGAACCCGAAACCCAAAACCGAGTTACGGGAGGGCATTTTGGTCATTTGGACTTAGTGGAACCCTTTTTAACTTCATGGCCGGCCCCCTACCTACCCATTCCCGTGTAAAACCAGCAGCCCCCCTTTGTATACTTCTTCTTCTTCATTCTTCTTCTTCTCTACTTCTTCTTTCTTCTTCTTTCTTCTCCAAAGTAAGTTCTTCTTCATTTTTCTTCCTTCTTTCTTCCATTCCTTCTTCTTTATGCTAGCCCTAACCTTGCATTTTCCCTAACCTAGGTGTGAGGAGCTTAGATCTAGTGTAGAAGCTAGATTTGGTGGCTTGGAGCTTGAGGGAGGTGATTTCTAGGGGTTGTGAGACTTTGGCCTTGGGATTTCAACTCCCAAGAGGTAAAATCTAACTTTTCCCTTGCTAATTATTTTTATATAGTGTAATTAGTGTTGTAGAACCTTCCTAGACCCTAAGCCTACCCGTGGGAGAAAGTTGGAACTAGTTTGGTTGAGTTTAGAGACTTTGACATTAGATTTTGTGTCGAATTCGGGTGGAATCCGAATTTGGCCCAATTTTGGGTGATGCCCTAGGTTAGACGGACCTAGGTAGATGTTGTCGGGTGTCTTGAGGGTGAGTGCGTGTCTCCGTTCGGACACGAGAAGCCGTGTCACGGAGAAACGGGCGTTTCGGGCAAAATTGGGGCTTTTCGTTGTCGCCGATTCTAAGTGCATGCGCATTTCCGCCACAGACCTAGAATCGATGCGGGAGTACATTTTCTAGGATCTAGGCATCATTTATAACGCGTGGGTAAATTTTGGGCCGATTTCGAGTTCGTTTGGTGTGCATTTCTGAAGGTTTTCCGAACCGCGCACCACGTGTTCGTCGAAATGACCGGACGGTCATTTCAGCGTGGTTTCCTCGTTTTGGGCTTGTGCGCACGTTGGGTTAGTATCGGGGAGTGTGTGCTAGAGTTTTTGAATTATATTTTATATATTTTACGGTATTGGTGAGTGTCGGGGTCGTTGGGCGTGAGTGGGGCGTGTGGTTTGTGTGTTGTTGTGTGTTGTGTTGTGTTAGTGTATATGTGTCTATATATATATATATATATATATATATATATATATATATATATATATATATATATATATATATATATATATATATGTATATATTTATATGTATGTGTGTTTATGTATATATATTTATATATATGTGTGTATTTATATCTATGTGCTTGTGTGTGTATATGTCTTTGTGTATATATATATATGTATGTGTAAGTATGCTTGTGTGTGTATATGTATATATATATATATATATATATATATATATATATATATATATATATATATATATATATATATATATATATATATGTGTGTGTATGTGTATATATATATCTTAGAGTGTGTGTGTATATTGGTATGTATATATATATATTTGTATGTGTGCATATATATATTAATATGTGTGTTTATATATATATATATATATATATATATATATATATATATATATATATATATATATTGCTATGTATATATTTGTGTGTGAGTGTGTGTATTAGTGTGTTTGTTAGTGTGTTAGTATGAGTGTTAGAGAGTAGATAAGTGTGTATATATATATATATCTATCTAGTTATATATATATAGTTATATATGTGTGTATATATATATATATATATATATATATATATATATATATATATATATATATATATATATATATATATAAGGTGATATATATATATAAGTATATAGGCGTGTGTGTGTGTGTGTGTGTGTGTTTGTGATGGAGGGGGGAGGCAGCCACTGCAGCAAGGGCAGCAGCTGCTGCTGCCTGCAGCAGCAGCATAGCAGCAGGAAAGCTGCAGCAGCAGCAGCCAAGAGCAATAGCAGCAGCAATGCGAAGCACAGCAGCAGCAGTAGCAGTACATGCAGCCGCAGCAGCAAGCTCCAGCATGCGTAACGAGGGCTAGTGAGGAAGATTATATATATTGCGTGGTTACCTCCGTTTGGAGAGGATTATTGATATATATATTGCGTGGTTGTTCTCTTTTTGGAGAGGTCATGCCGGATTTTTCTGTGAGATATAGATAGATATGGTTGACCTAGAACGGACCTTTACAGCGTTCGACCGCCGATTCTGCGGCGTAGGCTGGACGTACCCACGGCTCATGCCCGATTTTCGGGTGCGGGTCGTGACACATTTTTGGTGGTGGCCCATGCAGGTCTAGTTTTTAGGTTACCTGCAATAGGATATAGGAGATAGGCTGAGAGAGTGTGTGCTCAATCACAACTAGGACCCTTCCTGCTTCCTTTTGCTATCTTTAATTTTTTCTGAAATTGTTTCTTTTGGAATATTACTGTCCTTCATTGATGTTATCGTTTCTTGCACTATATTGACTTCTTTTGATCTGTGTTCAGGATGCCTCCGAAGACCAGATCTCAGCGCACCCGTCCCAGCAGCTGCCATCGAGAAGTCTGCCACCTCTCGACCTTGCTCGACTTCCGGCAGCCACTACCGCTCCACTCGCCACTCCTGCGGTTGAGGGAGCGTCAGTTTCTCTCGGAGATCCCCTTACTCCTATTGATCCGAGAGTCACCCCAGTTGTTCCGGTGGTACCTCCTCCACCATCGCCTGCGCCAGTGGATGCTACGCAGTTGTTCGCATTCTTCCGAGAGATGATGGATGCGCAGCACCGCCAGACAGATGTTATGAGGATGGGCGAGAATGCTCATCAGGTGGCTATGACAGTGGTCGACAGAGTGGCTCAGATCCAGCCACAGCCAGAGCAGGCTCAGTATCCTAGGTCGGGTAATATTATCGATTTTCAGAGGATGCGGCTAAGGAGTTCCGCGGCACAGAGGGGATCCTATACGTCGACGACTGGATCGAGCATATAGAGGGCATCTTCAGGCTGGCGATGATCCCAGCCAGCATGCAGATCGAGCAGCGGGTAGCCAGATGTTCGACCTTGCCCTTACTTGGTTCCGCACGGATACACGGATAGCAGCTCCAGGATTGACTTGGGAGGCTTTCAAGAAGCTTTTCAAGGAGAAGTTCTTCCCGGATGTGGCTCTCAGTGCCTTAGAGAGTCAGTTCGAGGCGCTCGTCCAGGGGAGTATGTCAGTGGACGAGTATGCAGCGGAGTTCTGTCGTCTGAGCAGATTTGTTGAGGGGTTATCTGAGGCAACGAAGGCGCGGAAGTTCCGTAAGGGCTTGGTCATGGCGGTCAAGTCCTTGACTAGGAGCGACCGCGAGGCGACCTTCGAGCAGATTGTCAGCGACGCTCAGAGAGCTGAGGATGATTTGGAGCTGAAGACGAAGAGGAGCAGAGATGCTTCAGGAGCAGGTTGTAGTGCAGGCCCAGCCAAGAGGCCATTCCAGCAGACCCAGCAGCACCAGGGTCAGGGTCGTGCGCCATTCCGGCAGGCGCCCCAGCAGCAGAGGCAGGGTCAGCAGCAGGGCCAGAGGCAGCCCATCGTTTGCCCTTTCTGTAGGAAGCCAGGGCACGGATGGGACATCTGCAGAAAAAGGCTGGGCAGAT